>OZ004708.1:71737359-72318536 GCA_963924515.1 Vespertilio murinus
AGGCAGGGGACTCCGCTGGGGGGATGAGGGGATAGGGATGTTGGTGTGCACCTACTGTGTGCCACGCTCTGTGGTGAGGCCGTGCCTGCCTTATGCCACTCCCATCCCCCGGGGCAGCCCCGTATGTGACGTTGCCCACCCCAGCGGGGTGTCGGAGGGTTCACTCCTCCTGATGGCGGCAGCTCCCCAGGCTAAGGCCTCAGCCCCTCCGGGCGGCCCTCCCCTTCACTACAGTCTCGAGTCCAGGTTGTCAGCTGCACTTCCGACTGTCTGGCTGTAAATCGAGGTTCCCAGGACCCCTCCTTGGGTTTGATTCATTAGCTAGAGCTGCCCACAAATTCAGAGAAACGTTTTACTTACTGGTTACCTGTTTGTTATAAAAGGATGTAACTCAGGAGCAGCCAGGAGGAAGAGAAGCGCAGGACAGGGCGTGGGGAAGAGTGCAAAGCTTCCGCTCTCTCTGAGCACAACACACCTCACACCTCCATGTGCTGGCCACCCCAGAAACTTGCCAAAACGGTCCTTTTGGTTTTTATGGAGGTTTCATTACATAGGGACGGCTGGTTAAATCACTGGCCATTGGTAATTGGCAATTGATTCAGCCTCTCTAGCCCCTATCTACTCCCCAGAAATCAGGAGGGACTGAGAGTTGCAACCCTCTAAGCACGCTTGGTTCCCCTGGCAGCCAGCCCCCATTCTCAGGGGACTCCTAAAAGCCACTTTATTAACCTAAACTCAGGAGTTGTTGGAAGGGGCTGGTTCTGAATATCAAGACACCTTTATCCCTCTTGTCAGAGAATTCTAAGGGTTTTAGCAAGAGCTCTGTGCCAGAAATGGGGTCGAAGACCAAATATATATTATAAATCACAGGATCACAGCATCTCAGCATCTCGATGCAGCAGGTGAGGAGGTGGTGCGGGCAGGCCCCAGGTGTTCACTGGGCTCTCAGCGCATTCAGAGCTCAGCAGGGCCCCCGGGTCACAGGAGGTGAGGGGTGGAGCTGATGCTGCAGCCAGGCTGTCCCCCCCACCCCACCCCAGAGCACCCCCTTCTCCATCAGCGCTGGGAGGCTCCCACTGACCTCACAGCCCCGTGGAGGTGCTCGGCTGACCTTGACTTCTAACCAGATCACTGCCCCTTTCCTGCTCCAGGCTCCCCAGGAGAGCATGGGGCTGAGTGTGGCCCCCGACGTGACGGTGCAGACTGGCCCCGCGGCGAAGACCCGCGACAAGCCCACCGAGGTGCCTCCGCCGCAGTGCGCGGCCACCAACGCCCAGGCCCCCGACGGGCAGGACGGGCCGCCCAGCCCCGTGAGCGAGGCCTCCAGCGGGTACTTCTCCCACAGCGTCTCCACCGCCACGCTGTCCGAGGCCCTGGCCCCCGGCCTGGATGCTGCCGCCCAGGCGGGTGGGCAGACGCCCGGCTCGCCCCCTCCCGTCCCCTGCCGGGCCAGCCCGGAGACCGAGCCCCCGTTTCCGAGTGCCGTCCCCGGAGCCGACAGCGCCCTCCCCGCCCCGTCGGCGGGCCGGGCCAGCCTCCCGCCGCTACCGGTCCCAGCACAGCAGACCCCGCGGAGTGACGGTGACAGAGGGGCCCTGGCCCGGGGAGCAGCGCCCTCCGAGAAGCAGGATGAAGAAGCAGGCACTTCGCCAGCTCATCTGCCCCCTCCCGCCCCCCAGGAGCCTCCCAACGGGGGCCACAGTGCCCCTGCCAGCAGGCCGCTCGGAGGACCCGAGGACCAGGCCCGGCCGGCCGGCAGCTCAGAGCCGGGGGTCTCCAAACCGCAGCTGGCGCCCGACCTCCTGCCCCAGCCGCCGGCCCCAGCCTCCCCGTTCAGGATCCGCAAGGTGCGGACCTCGGAGCTGAAGTCCTTCACGCGCATGCTGGGCGGCGGGGACGCCGGCTGCCCCGGCGAGGAGGACTCTCGGGCGGCGGGAGGGCCCGGCGACGGCAGCCCCGGAGGCCAGGCCCTGGAGAAGCTGGAAGTGTCCTCCGACTCCGAGGAAGCCAGCCAAGTCCCAGAGTGGCTCCGCGAGGGAGAGTACGTCACCGTGGGCGCCAACAAGGGGGGCATCGTGAGGTACATCGGGCCCACCGACTTCCAGGAGGGCACGTGGGTCGGAGTGGAGCTGGACTCACCCTCAGGTGAGTGCTGCCTGTCAGGACGTCCCCAGCACTGGAGCTGTTCTGCCCGGTCCTGCCTCTCTCCTGCCCCTGCCCCTGCCCCTCCCATCCTCTGCCCTGCCCTGCCCTCCCCTGCCCCTCCCCTGCCCCTGCCCTGCTAGAAGCTGGCTGTCTACTCTAAGCATGTCATCTGACTTCTGAGCTTCGGGAGTCACCCCCTTTTAAAATGAGGCATTTTTTTTCCTAGATAAGCTTTCCCAAAGCATTTTAAGCGTCAGGTTCTCTTTTTATTAGAGTTTCTCAAAAACCTAAGACATTGATCGAAAGCTACTATACACGTGGTAATGGATTTAAATGCCGTGATTCCGTTGGTCACAGAAGCACTTGCAGCTGAACCGTAATAGGAGCTGCACCTGCCGTGCTGGCTCAGGCCACACTCCCCTGCCCTGCGGACCCTGGGGGTCCCGGACACCCCGGGCCCTGGGCCCGCAGCTGGGACCAGGCGACTCGGTGATGGGAGACCCACTGCCCGCCTCGCTCTCGGAAACACAGGGCGGATTTAGGGACGAAATTTGTTCTTCAAGTGTTTTATTAAAACGTCTCTATTGTGACACAATTTACAACCCATCAGACCCCCTTGTTTGCAGTGTACAGTTCAGTGGTTCCTAGTATACTAACCACATGTGTACCCATCTCTATCATCTAACTTTAGAATAGGTTCATCACCCCAAACAGCTGCATGTCTATCAAGACACGCTCCCCCCCCCCCCCAACCCTAGGTAACCATTCATCTACTGCCCACATACAAAACGCTTTAAGTCTGGACTTGCATGTAAGTGGAATCCCACAAACTGTGGGGTCTGTGTCCGGCTGATCTCCCCGGACAGTGTTCCCAGGCTAACCCAGCGGGGTGCGACTCCTTTCTGGCCGGAGAGCATCCCATTGTGCGGATGGCCTCCTGTGTTCGCTCCGGGTTGATAGACATTTGGGTTGTTTCCACTGCTTGTTTCTGTGTGAATACTCCTGCTGGGAACACTCGTGTTTCGGTTTTGTGTGGATCGCTTTCATTTCTCCGGAGCAGATCCCGGCATTAAGTGCGATTAGCAGGCTGGGGACACCAGGCTACGCTCCGTGCTCCCGCCCCCCGCAGAAAGGAGCCGGTGACACCTGGGTGTGGCCGAGGCCAGGCGTCCTCTTCGGTGGAAGAGCCGAGAGCGGGGCGGGCCCAGGGCAGGGGGAACCGGGGTTCTGTTGGGAGGTGGGGCTGGAGGTGCCGGTTGGACTCCAGGGGAGACCAGAGGGGCCACTCTGGGTCTGGAGGCGCAGCTCAGAGGCATCAGTGTGCAGGGGGGAGGGCCCAGCCCCAGTGAGAGGGACCCAGGAGCCCGTGGTGACAGTGGCCAGAGTGGGAGGTGATCCCTGTGGGCCTGGGGAGTAGGCGGGTGGCAGAGGCGGGCAGGTTAGGGCGTGCAGACAGTGAGTGTAGAACATGCGTGACCATTTTTCTACAAAGACCGTGTTCTCCACCCGCCATCCCCATTGGGGGTCAGGCTGGCCGCTTTGTTCAGGTCCACCCCCACCCCTGCTGTGTTCGCACCCTTCACCTCGAAGCATTTTTACTCATCCATAGGCTCAGGAAACATTCTTCATATTCCGTCTGGATTGGAACAGGCTGTGCCGGAGCGGGGCGGGCGCTGGGCTGGCCCATCAGCCGAGGCCTCGGTGCCCCCGGAGCGCACCGGTTAGACGGCGGGCGGGCGCCTGGGCGGGGCCGTGCGCGGTGCGGAGCCCTCTCTCCATCTCCCTTCCTCTCCCCCAGGTAAGAACGACGGCTCCATCGGCGGGAAGCAGTACTTCAAGTGCAACCCCGGCTACGGGCTGCTGGTGAGGCCGGCCCGGGTGCGCAGGGCGGCGGGCGCGGCCCGGCGGCGCAGCGCGGGGCTCCGGCTGCAGGGCGCCCCCGAGCCCCGCAGGAGCAGCGCGCTCTCCGGCTCCGCCTCCAACCTGGCCTCCCTGACGGCGGCGCTGGCCAAGGCCGAGGGCACCGAGGGACTGCGGGGGGACAGGAGCCCCAGGAACCCCGAGGACCGCAAGTCCTGGGCCAGCTGAGGCCGCGCCGTGGACTCTGACCGCCGCCCGCCGCCGGGGAGCCGGGGCCGAGGCCGCCGCGCCTCCCCCTCCCGGGAGCAGGCGGTGGATGAAGGCTTTTCTCGAGGTGACCCCGTTTCTCCCGGGACTCAGGCCGAGGAGGAGGAGGAGGAGGAGGAGGAGGAGGAGGGGGAGGAGCCCAGAGTGGCCCCGGCCTGTGGGGAGGGGCCGCCCTCTCCGTCCCCCGGTCACTCCGCACCTGGGGCTGCTGCTCTCTTTCTGTTCTGGCAACACCTTTAACCTCCTAACTTAAATAATAGCACCGGCTAGTGCCTTTCCACCGCAGAGGCGGGGCCTGCCCACCTCCGCCCACGGCTGGCGTGTCCCTCGGGCTCCTCGCACCGCGTACCCCCCAAGTGCCTCTGGTCGCCTCCTGAGCTTCTGGGCCCCGGACCCCGGCGAGACCGAGACCGGCCCCCCCCCCCCCCCCCCCCGGTCCTGGCCACAGGGTTTCTTGGTCTTCCCTGTGGGTGTCTTAGCATCTTTACACCTGGGAAGTTTTCTCTTTTCCATTTATTCCCTTAACAGTGTCTGGACTATATTTATTTATATTTATTTTTCAAAGCCCGAAATTATTCGCGAGTCACAATCGACTGCCCAGGTGCGGGTGCCTGGGGCCCGGGGACGACCCCGCCTCACGTCCCTCTAACGGAGACACACAGTGGCCTTACTCCGAGGCGACCGCGACGACTCGGAGAAGTGTGTGCTCTGCCTCAGTGACCGAGCCAGCCAGGGCGACCCGCCGTATCCGGTGCAGTTCTGGTTCCTGGGAAGGTCCCTGGGCCAGTGTGACTTGTGGCAGTTCTGTGCTCCACACCCTGACACCCTGACAGCCTGACACCCAGACACCCTGACAGCCTGACACCCTGACAGCCGGGCCTCCCAGGGCGCCGCTCCCCGTCCCGGGCCGGCCTGGCGGAGCCCCGGCCAGTGCTGAGCCGCTGCTGCCGGCCACACAGGCCTCGGGTCGGGTGTGCACACTGCGCTCCTGGCTGCCTGCCTCCCGTGTAGACTCTGAAAACACCAGAGAGCTCTTGTTTAAAAAGCCTCCGGGTTTCTAGGGCGGTTGAAGCCCCCAGAGAGAAGCTCCTGGTTTCCTGCCCCCGGGGGAGCTGCTCAGAGCCCCGCCATGACCCCCCACCCCCACCCCCACAGCTCAGACCTCACATGGAAGAGGCTGGGGCTGATGAGCTCCTAGTAACCAGCTCCCCGCCCCCCGCGGGCCCACAGCCCACAGCCGGGGGAACAGCGGGGGAAACGGGCTCAGGCTGCCCGCCTACCCGGGCTCCCTGGCCCGGCACGCCTCGGCCGCTGCCGCGTGTCACACGGCTAGGGCCAGGGGTCACGAGCACGCCCCTCATGCCGCTTTATCTCAGCCCATATTCCCAGTTCTAGGACCGAAGGAACCGCCTCGTAGGGACCAGGCAGAAGCAGGGAAAGCTCGGTGACTTTTCCTTTTCAGAAGCTCCAGCTCCTGACCCCACCTGGGCTCGCACTGTCCCGGGGAGCAGACTGCCCGGCCCTCCCATCCCCCACCCCGCCCGCCTGCCCAGGTTTTACCCATTAACCCCAGGCCCCTCGGCCCAGGTTTTACCCATTGAACCCCCCACGCACGCAGACTTCTCACGAGGACCGCCTTGCCCTGCGGCCCACAGTCAGCTCCCGGCGGCTGCCCGCAGCGCCCTGCGCTTGTCCACAGGCGCCCGGCCCTGCAGGGAGGTAGGTGTCTCTCTCTAGTCCCCGCAGCCAGCCAGGCACCAGGGCCCGTGGTTTGCCCTCCGCGGCCGCAGGGCCTCCCCAGCCTCCTCCCCGCCCGCCCTCCCGCCTGCAGCTGGGCCGTCCTGGTGCTTTCCTCCTCCGCCCCCAGCACCTTCTCTGAGGTGTTGTGTCAGGAGTTTCTGGGTGTCGCCGACGGAGGTGCCAGCACCCCTCCCTTCCCCTGGGCCCTCGCCCGCACCAGCTCGCTGGGGGAGACGCTGGAAATGGAAGGTGTGGGTGTGTGCGACTCGCCTACTTGGGCTCCGGAAACCGGGGCAGCCGCCTGGCAAGGTCCGGGGGTGGGGGGTCCCCCTCTCTGTCCTCCGGTTTGATTAAAACGGGAGACAGTGGTGTGCTGGCTGAAGCTGTGGCAGCGGGAGAGCCTTGAGTGGTCCAGTCCGCTCAGCCTGTCGCCCGAGGAGATTGGGGACCTTCTTCTCTTTCTCCCAAACCATCCCCTGCCCCCCGCTCCACCCTCCGGGAGGCAGTGTTTCCTTGTGGCCTGCGGGGTCCCCTGGCCTCGCCCTCGCCCCGAATGAAGCCGCTGACTGGAGCCGGGGGGCAGAGGCTGGGTTCACAGCTGCGGAGGTGGTGGGGCAGCACGTCCCGGCGCTCAGCTGGCCGCGGGTAGCGCCAGCCTGTGGGCCGTCCTGGCCGTGTGGGGAGATGTGCCCCCTGATGCCTTGGCGAGGGGGGTGGGCTCCCCATCGCTGTCAGAAACCAGCGTGGTTGTCCTGCTTGGGGCCGTGCTGAGTCCTGGCGGTCAGGGCATGGGGTCCTGGTCCCTGCAGGGCCAGTGCGCCAATGGCTCGTGCGGGGAGCGCCACCGGGTGTGGGCAGCGTCGCTGTGTCACGGTCAGCCACCTTCTGGCGGCTCTGTGTGGCGAGGAGGCCTGCCCTGCAGGCTCCGTCTCACTCTTGTGCCTCAGTGCAGACTGAGGTGGCTTGGGACTGACAGTGTGTGCAGTAGGTGCCACTGACACCATAACCCAGACCGTCCCCACGGCCCAGCGGGCATCGGGCCGAAGCTGTGGGCCTGAGAGTGATGTGAGGACCAGAGCCCGGGGGGGGGGGGGGAGGGCCCTCATCTGTCATCTTTCTCGCCTTCCTAATCAGCGGGCCCAATTTCAAACAGTGCCAGCGTTAGGGTGTAAGATGCAGTTCCTAGCAGGACCTGGTGCTGGGATTTGGTTGCTGGCAGGAAGGGAAGCTGGGGCCAGGTTAGGACTTGCCAGCGTTGCCCTACGAGGCTGTGGGTGCCACAGAATACCCCAGGCAGACGCCGTGGGGCCGACCTTCCTGGCCTCTGCCCCCCTCTGCACTGCCAGCCCTCATCCCTGGGGGACCGAGGACAGTGGGGGAGGGGAGGTGGCTGTCCTGATGCCCAGCCTGGCCAGAGGGAGCAGGAGGGCAAGAAAACAGTAGTGTGACGGGGGCCAGCCATGAGGGGCCTGGGAGCGAGCGAGCTGTGGATGGGAGCCTCAGAGAGTCCGAAAGGCTTCCACGGTGTTCCGATGCCCCCTGACCTCCTCACATTCCTCCTCCCGCCTTAAAGAACCATTTGCGAAACTGACCAGAAGTCCATGTGTGTTTCCCTTCCTGGCCGAGGCCTGCCCGGGCCCGCGTCTCACGGTGCCTTCAGCCCAGGGCCGCCTCGGGCTGTCTGTCGTGCCTTACTGTGGGGACCGGGGTGCCGCCTCTGTTTTATGCCCAAGACACCGACTTGACTGTCCCCCACATGCATCGTTCCCCCCTCCGAGTCCACCGTGCCTTCTGCCCGCTGTCGGCAGTTTCCTCTGGGGGAGTCTTGGGCCCTCTCTGTGTGTGGAGTTCTGTAAATATGATGGGCTCACATGTAAAGAAGGAGGTTGATGGGAGAGTACATTGATTTGTTACACAGGAAATGGGAGATTAAGAAAACCCAAAGACTCTATAATAAATTGTAAAGACGTGATGGTTTGTATTGTATAATGAACTAAGCCTCTGTAATTTTGTACCATACATGCCTTTTCACCATAGGACCAGCTGCTTCTAAATAAAATCAGATGATTTCATGCCTGAGTCTGAGGCCAGTCTTGCTTTTCCCTCCCCCACTCTGACGTGGGGGTGTTTGGGCTCCTTCTAGACCAGGGATGGGCAAACTTTTTGACTCAAGGGCCACAATGGGTTCTTAAACTGGACCGGAGGGCCAAAACAAAAGCAACCTGACCATGCTGGCACTCTCATCTTGGGCTGCTGGTGAAGGAGCGGAGGGGAGAGCAAGAGAACCCTCCGCTCTTTAGGCTCCACGGGCCGGATTCAGCCCATGGGCTGTAGTTTGGCCACGGCTGGTCTAGACAATTTCATAGGTATCGGGGCGGGGGTGGGGGGTGGGTTCGGGTTCAGAGTGGTTGAGGTCGGCTTTTCACATGTAGCCTGGAGCGGGAGGTCCAGGGAAGCAGCCCGTCCCCAGCTCACCTCCCTGGCTGCTGTGCTCTGTCGTGTGGATTCAAGGACCAGGGAGGCCCAGGTGGTTGTGAACAGTCTTAGGTTGAGGCTTCTTACAGGAGCCAAGAACCAATAAGAACTTTCTGTTGGCCTTAGACCCAAGGTAATCGGAGCTTCTGGGGTGACGGGGGACAGCTGGCCTGGGAGTGGGGGTGGGGGAGAGGGTCACTTCTCTGGGGCAGGGATGTCCAGCTCTCAGGACGCACCTGCCTGGATCTGTGGAACTGGCCCCATGCCAGACCCCCAGCGAAGAGTAGAGGCCCTTGGCACTGCCGCACAGGTGGGTTGACCTTGAAGGTTCTGCAGCAAGGTGCTTGGGGAGGGAGGAGGGCTTTGGCTGTGGACGCTGTCAGGGCTGGGCCTCCTCCCACAGGCTGTGGAGCCCAATGGTGGCTGCTGGGACCTGCTTGCCCATGAGGGCAACCGCCTTAAGTCCTGGCACCCACCTGTAGCCAGCGCGGGTTCCCAGCAGCTCTGGGGACATCGGCCCAGCCCCTCGGATCTGGGAGGGCTCAGCCTGGCACCAGGGAGGGACACCCACCTGCTGGTGGCCCCTCGCAGAGCCGCGTCCTTCCCGTGTCGGGGCCTCGCTTGGCCTCCGTGCGCTGTGAATGCGGGGCTGCAGCCACTTGGAGGGCTGATTGGAGGTGGCCACCAGTCAGAGCACATCTCGGCGGGACTTGTTTGTATTCATAAGGGCCCGAGAGTTGTTCTCAGAGATAAGCACTGCCAGAGAATGACAGAAACTTGGCCGCCAGGAGCTGCGCTGCTCCGAGGCAGGAGTCTGAATGCAGAATTGATCTAGCTCCTAGGATAAATCTTATTTTCTGAGCTGCTGCTGACTCTCTTGCAACTCAATGAGGTCTCCTTTGTCTGCCTCAGGCTGCAGGGCTTTATGGCCGCTCAGACCCAGAACGGGCGCTAGGGGACTTGTCACATTTCTTTTCGCTCCCTCCCTCACTCACCAGATCACTCTGTGAGTGTGGGCACGTTTGTTCCGAGGCGCCCACAGGCGGGCGGATGTACGGGCAGGATGCCGCAGGAGGGCCCAGGGGCACTGGGACTGAGGAGGACACCTCGAGGGACTGAGGACGGAGATGAAGGGACGAGGGCGAGGGGAGGGGAAAACTCCCAGGGGGACCAAAGGACAGGACCTGGGTGAGTGTGTTAGCAGTATGGCCCTCCCCATCTGCCCACTTCCACCTGGCAGTTTAGGTTTGGGGCGGCTTAAATTTTTGCGTAGTCTTTTCTACTCATGTATGGTGAGGAAACAGACCGTTTTCTTCAGGTTTTCTCTGGGGGGGAAGTAAATTGATCCTCTGTTGGGAGAGAGGAGAGCTGGACACTGTCCTTGAGTCCTGCTTACACACTGGATCCCAACCATTGGGCACCTCCGAATAAACACAGGGAACAGCCTCAGCGTCCTTCTGTTTGCTCTTCCCGCTGAAGGGGAGGCCCCGGCAGAGGCGCTGGGTCCCGGCAGGAGCGGGAGGTGCAGCGGGCACTGCCCAGTGCAATCTGTGAAAGGCGGAGACACTGCTGGGGCCCAGGGCTTCCGGATGGAGGTGGCAGGTGGCGGGAAGGTTGGGACGCTGGGTGAGGGGGTGGGGGACAGGCAGACAGGAATCACAGCATCGGCTGCAGTCAGAGGGGGAAGGATCCAGGGGCTTCCCCTCAACCACCTTAAGCCTTTCACAGTCCTCAGGTCGAGGGGGGGGGCACCCCTCCTTTTCTAAAGCAGACAGACCGCTCCCACCCTTGTCGGTGCCGGCCGCTCCTCTCCCAAAGAAACCCCAGCCAGTCTGTTCAGTTATACATTTTATTCTCTAATAGGTACAATACTAAAATAAACACAAATTAAAAAAAGTTTTATTAAAACAAAAACTGTACAAAAAAGCAGTATATACTACATTTTAATTACAGAACAGTCTACTGTCCAAAAGGCACTAATCCAGAATAGGAGATACAATGATACAGGACTCATTGAACTATTTTAATTAATACAATAGAGCGCTTGTTCCTTGGACCACTTACACCTAGAAACAAGGGCTGCCTCTACAGTCATCACACACTGTTATAAATATGAGTCCCACAGGTGAAGGTGCAGTATCGCTCTCCCTACAGAAGGCTCACAGCAGGGGGCCACGTGGGGCTGGGGTGTGGGCAGCGGGACCGGCGGCCGGGGCTGCGGACGGATGCCTTCCTCCCGAGGAAGGGCTGGCGGCCCCGGGCACCGGAGCGTGCCTCCCAGCCCGGCCTCCCGAGGGGCTTTCTGGCCCTGATGGCAGCCACTTTCCCCGCCTTGGGTGTTAGCACCGGGAAAGGGGGTCTGAGATGCTCGGGGAACCTGCCGGAGGGCTGGGTGGTGAGCGCCAGCAGTTCGGCAGAAGGGAGGCATTTCGGTAACTTGATCTGAGAAAGGCAGCAACTGCTCAGAGGGACAGGGGCCCAGGGGCGGCCAGTGACCTGGCTCCACCGCCAGGCAGGCCCCCTCCTCGGAGGCCCTGGTCCCCTGCCCCTCTGGGTGAGCGGGAGAATCTGGTAAACGGATCTAACGATCGCTTCTTCGGGAAGCCGGCCTCTAAGAGGAAGTGGCATCTCGCCGGCCCTCAGTCCCCCTGCGGCTCCACGGGCGGCTCCGGGGCGGGACAGGGCCCAGCTCTGTCCACTCCCCCGAGTGTGGGGCCTCGAAACTCCCTAAGCCCCAGATTTCACTCTCTACCGGATCTGGACTGAGGAAGAGAGATACTGCAGCTTTCCAAACAGTGTCATACACAGAGAAGACGAAGACAGGCATCTGATGTTAACAAAAATAAGTAACAAAGAAATAGGATTAAACCAAATCTCTTCTCACAGCATCCTATACTACATCCTCCTTCTGCTTAGCAGAAAATTGTACGTACACAAAAATACAAATACACAATTTTGTAGAACAGTCTGATTTTAATATATTTATATATATTTATATTTATACGAGTGGCAGGTTAGTTCATTATATAGAGCTTTTTGCACTTTTGGCTCATATGCAACAAGGCTTATAAATTCAGCTTTAGCTTTCATTCAGGTTTTATAGCTTTTGAACAATTGTTTTCACATTTAAAGCAGCATCCAATTTGCACTAGGAGTCTGTGGTGATTACAGGAGAGGTGGGGACAGGAGGTTACCGATGGGGAAGGCAGGGCCGGGCACGTATACATTCCAGTGTGTGTGGCCATGTGGGGAGGACTGCCAGGGACGGAGCTGACCATGGTGACCCGTTGAGGTAGACTGAACACCTTACAGCAGACTCAGACACAGGTGCGGCTCCCCTCAGGGACACATGGTGCACGGCGGGGACAGAGACCGGGACGCCAGAGGGAACACAGACGAAGACACAGGAGCCCTGCAGACACGCGAGTATTTGGTGGATGCTAAGAACTCCCAGGCAGCCCCGAGGGCCTGGCCGTGGTGTCGGGTCACACTGGAGGCCACGCTCGCTCCCTGTGCCAGCTGCTGCCCGCCTGCAGCGCCAGGAAGGCGGAGCTGCACCCCACTCCGCCGCGGAATACTCCCAGCGCCCCGAGCTCCAGGGTTCAAGTCCAGTTAAGTGAAAGGAAGCCGGCCCCTTCCTGCCGCTAATTGCATTGCACTGTTGTTCTCTCCCTACATTCATCTCTCTCTCAGTTACAACCCGGGTGATTGGCAAGCACTCGGTGGAACCTGTAAAAACAGCATCTGGAGAACAGAGGGGCGGCGACTGCGCATCCAGGCCGGCGGCCTCCGGGAAGGCCCACGGCACGTCACCCAGGCAACACCCCGCTTATCCTTCATCCACCGGCCCCCTCCTCCACCCGACTCCTAAGAACCCCTCCGTGTTAAGGGATGCCCAGTGGTTGGGTTGTTCATTGTCTGAACAGAAATGTTGGGGTTATTAATTAAAATAAAGTGCCTGGCTATGGACTATTCCATTTTGCAAAACCTTCTAACACACCAACAAACCAGGAGAGCGTTACTTAGTGCCGAGATGTGAACAGCGCGGGCTCACGGAAGAATCTGTGCGCCCACCGAGGAGGAATAAAGGCCCTGATTCAGGTCAGACTAAATGAGGAAAGCAAACACAGAATCTCACACTCATGCTCGAGACGCGCTTCTGATCTCCTCCCGCCGGCGCAGCCCTCCTGAGCCCCGGGCAGGGCTGTTCTGAACTTGGGGTCCAGGGGGAAGACGGGCCAGGGTCCCGGTGCCTCAGGTGGCAACTGAGCCATCGTGTCTGTTCATCACCACTTGACTCTGGGCTCTGGACGTGCGTGGCAGCTACTGACAGGTGCAACTCCCCTCCCCTCCCCCTTCCCTCGGTAGCTACAGACCTTGCTAAGCAGGCCCCCAACATTCTCTCTGAACCAAGCGTGACCCCATGGACAGAAACACCCTGGAGCAGCGCGGGAGTGACAGGCCAGCCCGATGGGGTGTGCCGGGGCCTTTGCTGTTCTTACAGAAGCTGGGGACCCCGGACAGCAGCCACCACGCCTTCCCTTGAGGGCGAGGTGTGGGCGGGGAGGGCGGGCAGACTCTCCGGCAGTCCCAGAGGTCTGTAACTTGCTTAGGCACTTAAAAATCATAAAGAGAACTTTATGCTGGAAGGTACCGCATACAGTGGCCGTGGCCGTGGCAGAGGGGAGCCCGTGGGGAGTCGGGAAGGCTGTGGGCTCTTCCAGGGGAGGCAACTGGGATGTTCTTGGCATCTGGCAGGGACGGCGTCCGCCTGGCAGCCTGGTGAGACCGGGCGGGGCCCAGCGAGGCCTCTCTCTGGGAGGTGTGCGGCTACGGGGGAGAAAACACCGGGAGGAGAGGCCCTTCTAGGAGGAGTGTTTTTGCCAGCGAAGGGCCCGCAGCCGGGGCTTTGGTTTTGGGGTGCGGAGCCCCTTTCAGACCGGCGCTGGGGGGGGGGGTTCACTGACTGAGGCTGACGGTCTGTCCACTGTGTGCGCCCACCCTCCCGGCCGCGGGCTGAAAGCGAGGGGAGTGTCAGCCACTAGAGAGGCCAGTTCACATCAGTGCGGCACTGATGCCCTGCCTCTGGTTCAACAGCTTCAGTGTGTGACCAAGTGGAAAAACGACCCTCACTACCGAATGCCGGGCTCTTGGTTCCAGTAAAGCCAACAAAGGGGGCGAGGGGGCTGCGCTCCCAGGAAGCCAGGAAACCAGACTGAGGCCCACGCTGGGCCCGGAAGCGGGGAAGCAGCAACAGCGAGTGGAAGGCAGCCTGGCCTTGTGGCCGTCCAGCCGGTGAGCCACGGGTCCCTCGGAGGGGAGTCCGCGTCCTCTCCACAATGTCAGTGTCCCAAATGCCACCAAAGATGCCAATCTGGATCGATACCTGTGGCAGGTGTGGCTGCCTTCCTCCCCTGGTGCTGATAACCAAAACCCCGTCAGCCAATGAGACAAGGTCCCTGCCACAGGGACCACCAGCTCCGGGACCTGGCACGGGCCACGCTCCGGGTGGTTTCCACGCTCTTGGGCCTAATGGACGCCTAGGACAGCGCAGATCAGAACAGACCAGCCCTGGGAGGCAGGAGGGGGACATGGGGTTTTAGTGAGAGAGTCCTCAGGGAGCCGCCACACAGACCCTGGGCAGCCGGCCCCTTGGCTGGGTGTGGCTTTCTTTGCTGGCCACTCAAGGTCACGAGGACCGCCGGGGACACTGGGGACATGGGGACATTGGGGTTGTAGGGCCTCCAGTCCACATAAGCACTGGCCCAGCCCCTCCGGACGGTGGCAGAAGGGATGGCAGAATGAGGTGGAATGGCTTAGCAAGACACCTTTCAACAAGCAGGCTGCCTCAAGTACCAGGCACTCAGAAACGGCTGGAAGAGCTGAACAGAGGGAACAGGAGTGAGAGATTAATATTCCCCGCAGCACTTACTGGAGCTGCCCCCCAGGAGAGCTCGAAAACCACAGCCCCTTGGACCTGGGGCTCCAAGACAGCTGTGGCACTCCTCCGGTGAAAGGCAACGCCTCCACACACCCCCTCCGGCACGCACAGCCATGAGCTCCTCGCCCTGCTGCCGGCGAGGCCGCTCGGCGTCTAGATCATCGGGTGACAGTCCGGTGTCCGAGGACACCAAGTGCACAGAAGGATGCGGCGGGGCCGGAGGCCTGTCCAGCGCGGTCCCAGGAGAACACGGAACAGGGACTGAGGCAGAGCCCTGCAGCCGGCGCCACACAGCCCGCTCCAGATACCACCCTGCCGAGATGCCAGCCACACGGAGGTTTCACCTGCCTGGGCTCCGTGGAGGAGCCAGTGAAGGCCTCACCGCGCCCAGCACAGTCAGGCTCAGGAAGTGCTGCCGCCACAGGGGCCCGGCTCCGCGAGGCTGCATGTGGCTCTGCTAGTGTTTTCATCTCGAAGGAAGCATCCCTACTCTAGTTTCTTCTAATCAAATGGCGAGGTACTTTTAGTAGCGGGGGAAGTGAGTGATGGGATATTTTTTTGGGCCATAAATCCAGTCTTTCCAACTGAAGAAGATGGACAAGATCCCACTGAAAAGTTTCCTGACTTCACATGTGTTATGTGTCGGTGGGGCTGACAGCCATGTTTGGATCCCATAGGAAGAGAAGCAATGAGTAAAAGACCTTATATGGCATTGTTTTTCCTGATGCAGTCCAACGATGCATTTGACTGTAGGTATTTCAAAGGGGACAGATATTTCAAAACCCCAAAGGCAGGATATTTTTCCAATGCTGTGTGTGTGTGTGTGTGTGTGTGTGTGTGTGTGTTTGGGGTCAGGGTTGCAGCCAACCTCAGCATTTCATGAAGAGTAACCAGCACTGGGTTAGGATTCCTTCTGGAATGTGCAGAGGGGAAAGGCTGTATGTAGGGATGAGCAGCAGTATAAGAACAGAAGCAAGAGCTGGTCTCCGTTAGTGTTTAGTGTTTGGTGTGGGGCCGACGCTGGCCGGGCAGGCTCCGCCCCGCCGGGAGGAAGCAGCTTATCCAGGGCCTTGGCAGGACACTAAGTCCTGGCTTGGTGGGCACTTGCTCTTGATCACACACTGAGTAACTCTGCAGGTGAGGGCGGCCAAAGGAAGCAGACTCTGGAGAAAGGCTGGAGGGGGGGCCTCGGTGGGCAGCGTGGGGACCAGCTGAGCCGGTGGGACAGAGCGGAGGGGAGAGAGGAAGAAGGCGGAGTGGGAGGGCTGCAGGCCGCTGACGTGAGCGCGGAGGTTAACCTGTGCAAGAGCAACGGGAAACCTGGTGGACCTCACGTGTGTCCTCTTACTCCAGTAACTTCGGGACATTGCACATACCAGGATCCCCCTCATGCCTCACGGCTGTTGAAAGCCCATGCATGCTAGTTTGTGTGTCTGTGTCATGTGATCCAAAGAGGAAAACCCTATGTAGCTCACGTGTGAATGCCTATTTGATAACGACTTTCTGATGAAGGTGGCAATGGAAATATCAACAAGGGCATTTTTAAAGTCCTAGGGGGCTGGTGAAGCAATAAATGGCTCGGACTTAAACAGCAGACACTGGCAAGTGGGAGGGAGGGAGCGGAGGGCGTCACGGCCAACGCAGTAGGGATTCTCACTGCCATGTGGGCAGGCTGGGACTGATGCGAGAGGCAGGTCTCAGAGACTTTAGAAGTCCAACAGGGAACTATCCAAAGGCTTCCATTTTGAAACCGAAATATCTCCAAACCCTCCACTCTCACTTCGGAGAGGACACAGACACCCTGTCATTACTTTAGTTTACTGAGCTCGGTTCTCAATGTTCTGGGGAGCATTCGTGCTGAAGGGAAAAGGGTGGGGGAGCTGCCCCTTTCAATCGCACAGAGGACAGAAATCCTTTTAATTATGACCATGCCAATCCACATCTCACTAAGGCAGCTAATTACAGTCAGGAGGACACTCAGTCATTCAGAACAATTGTCATCATATTTTTATATACTTATTCTGTGCCACCCCCTCAATTACCATGGTTACAATTTGAAAGGATTCAGGCAAACCTTCATTTGATCGCAGCACACCAATGTGAATTTGAGAGTTAATTATGGCTGTGCAGCCACTTTTATTTTAAAGAGAGAGAATGAAAATGCAGTCGGCACCCCAAGATGCACGAAGCATGCCAAGCTGTGTACACAGGCCCCCTCGGCCAGCGCGTGGCAGGTGGTAACTGTGCCCTTGGTTGCGCCGTACGCAGGCGATGCCATGGGCACTGACACCCACCGGAGGGGACAATACCGGGCGAACTGATGCACGAACTTGCCAAGTAAAAGTGATGTCGGGAGAGGAAGGCAAAATCGCCCGCAGAGAACTCCTTCCCCGTTCTCAGGGAGCTGGCTAATGAGACGAGGTGTGAAACGTGTAAACTCTGGTGTAAAAAGTGCCAGTTAGCTCTCACTTTAGGGGGATCAGCTAGATTTAGTTCTGCTCAGGGCCTGGCCCGAGGCCACACAGGGATGATGGACAGGAGTCCAGGGACACGCACGTCTGGGATCCCAAGGGTTCCACACCCTCCGGCCCCTTGGGTGGCGGTAAGGGGACGTGAGACTGTTGGGTGCAGTGGGATTTTCCCTCTGTTCCTTCCCTTCTTGATCTCAAAAGAAAACCAATGTTACAGGAAACTGGGTTTCTTGGGTCCTTAGCGTTCTTTTTGTTGCTACTTCCCTTCCCCACCACAAAAGAGGAATGATGCTGAGGCGGAAACTTCTCAGTTGTAAACTCGGGCATGTGACTGTGCAGAGACATGAATGAAGCTGTGCCCAGAGGTCAGTGAGCCAACCTCGGCCTCGGCCGGGAGAGAACTGAGCAGCTTTCCCAGCACGACCTGCTGCGAGAGGAGCTTCGCACTCGGCAATGGCTTCTTAGGCTCGATGACTAGAACACCTTACCCACCACCCACTTCCCCAGCGTAAGGAACTCTCCTGGTAAGGAGCGCGCAGCACAGAGGAGAAGGGCCCTCCCCGGCGCCTGGCCAGGATGGCGCCTCACGGGAAGACCTCCGTTCCCGTTAGGTGCAGGACCTCCCCCCGGGGTAGCTCAGGCCTGACGAGGTGACTAAATTAGACCCTGGAAATGAAGGGACAGTAAAGGGTTTCAGGACACGCAGCTCAGTTTGCCAAATTCAATATGGCCGACAACCGATCCCCAAATCCTGAGAAAGCATCCCTGCTATTTCAGGAGCACACAGTAAGGAATGTATCACATGCATAAGTCCACCCACATGCCTCCTGCAGCACCCCACACCCCACACCCCACAAGGACACCGCCAGGAGGAGCTGGCCCACATGCCAGCGCCCACGTGGGAATCCCGACAAAGCCGGCTCAGTAAAGCTGTCCGTGGATCTGGTGGGCTCAGTGCAGCCCTCCTCACTAACACAACAACACAATGGCAGGAGGTTTAAATCACAAGCGAGAGGAACACAGAAAACCAGCGCACAGAAGAGGGTCAGAGCTGCTCGGTGGACGTGCTGCCAAGCACAGATCACCAACAAGACAATTATTGCCTAAGAATCTGTGAGACTCACTGGGGAAAACACTCTGGGGTTCCCTGTAAAGAAAGAAAGGGCGGGGGGTGTGCAGAGACATGAGCTCAATGGGAAGAATGCTTCTTACCAAACCTTTGGGAACAAAGAGAAAGGACTTGAATTTCACATTTCAGGACAGGAGTGGGAGATAACTTCTGAACAACAGGTTATTTCCGCTGCTGCGGCAGAGGGAATGTAGCTGATGGATGACGGGCCATGCAGCTGGTAGGAAACAACGGGCCAGGCGGCAGGAGTGTCGGGTGGAGACGGCCGCTCTCCTGCGGGGAAGCCAGCGCCGCCAGGACGCGGCGTGCCGAGGCTCCGTGCCGGAGCCCAGAGGCGATGGAAGAGCTGCTGTTGGGACGAAAGGCTGTGACCGGAGGTCCTAAGGAAAGGAGAGAGTGCAGCTACACTTGATGCCTGAAGGCTGGGATCCAAGAGAGAAATTTATAGAGACAAAGGCCAAACGCAGAAGAGAAACCAGTGTCTGCGCCTCCAGTCATCCCCTTGAGGTAAATGAGCTGGATGCCTGGCCCGGCGGAGCTGCTGGGACCCTGGATCGCCTGCGGTCCAACCCGACAGAGTCCTGATCTGCACCCTCATGTTTATGAGCGTTTCCTCCTCATTCCTCATTCCCCTCTTTAGGGGTCACCTCTACTGAGCTGAAGGAAAGGTGCCCTTCGGGGTCTTCCCACCCAGCCTGCCTTCCTGTGAGGGAGTATGGGAATGTGGGGGCAGGCCGTCCCCCCAGTGGCAATGTGCAGGGAGCACAGAGTCCACCGGCAGGGGAGTGACCACACCCGTCCGCCCCAAGGTGCTGGTTGGTCCTCGCTGCACCGGGCCATCTCAGTAAGAGCGGGCTGGGTGTTCTCCCTGGCCTTCACGGGGCATCCGCGTTACCGACGGAGAGGCAAACTCCATCGGATGGTCCATCGGGAGAAGGTCCCTCTGTAAGGCTCTGTTTCAGGAAGGACGTGTGCCCATGTGACCACGGTAATTTGATGAAGTCTTAAAGCAACAATACAGACAAGTTACATGAACTGGCAAGCCCCACCCCCACCCCCTGCCTTCTGATCTTCCTCATCCAGGGAGGATTAGCCCTGGAGAAAGCCCGCCATGAAGAGAGAGGAGACGGGACGACACGGGAACAGCAGGGGGTTCTTTAAGAGCCCAGCTATCCCCTTCAGTAAGAGAGCAGTTTCTATTTTAATATCACATCTCAAACCTAAGCAAACTTCAGAAAAAGTATTACCATTCAAAAACATTACAAATTAGTGGCAACTCCATATGCCGTTATAATAACTAAGGTAACTTGGACAAGAGTGGAATGGAACTGGTGACAGACAGACAGCACGCCCCGAGCACTGAGGTCTGCTCTTGGTGAAAAGCAAGAGCACATAAGGCAGCGGTGAGAGCGAGCCAGCAGTGAGTGCTCCTGCGGGGACACCCGCCGCCCGGGGCAGACACCCCCTTCTTCCCGAGATCCCGACGGCCTGGCACTGCCTCTGGATACTCACTCTCCTTTCTTCCTTCTCTGTCCCCCTCCCCTTCCTTAAAGGTCTTAAAACAATGAAACCTTTGAGCTCCTCTCTGGCAATCACTGTAGTTCTTTAGAAACTGCAGCTGTCTTCTTAACAGTTTGTTTCTTTAAAAAGAACAGCAAGCACACACCAGACCAGCAATCCCATCCTAAAGAAGCTATCAATTATAATAATCTCCTGACAATAATCAATCATGGATGTGGCTTGTCAGAAAGTGTATTTTTCTCCCCCCCCCCTTTTTCTGATTCAGCCTAGAATAAGCCAACAAAATTCCACAGAAATGGAAAGATATAAGTTATAGTTCTAAGTCGTATAAAAGGAAAGAAAGGTAACACAACCTCCTAATCTAAACGAAAGTCAGAGACAGCAAGAAAGAAAACGCGTGGGGGTCATTCCTGAGAAGAACAAATGCTACTCTTGAATCTGTTGGTTCAAGTAACACAGTAAAACAGAAAGGCTACTCCATTCTACTTCGACTCTTGGAAGTGAAAAAGTATATACATTTCCCCCTGAAATCCACGGACAAGAGCAGGCCAGGCCCTGCCGACAGCTCCCACAGCGGCACTGCGACGCCCGCGCTCAGGCTGGCTCACACGGACGCCCGCGGGCTCACAGGCGCGAGCTGGTGGCGTCAGCACGCGCCTGCGGTGGGGTTAGGCCAGTGAGAGATGCGACATGCAGTATCTCACTGACGAGAAAGAGAAAAGGGAAGGTCAGTAAGTCTCACTCTCAATGGTTTTAAAGTTGGATACATTTGTGGGGGAAGGAGGTAAAGAAATGGCACCTTCTTCTATCTTAGAAGTCATTTTCAGGTGGGACAAAAGGACCCACAGTCCCCTTACACAAGGCCCCATTGTCTGCAGGCAGGAGAGAGGGTCGGGCGGAGAGCAGGGCGCGCCCTGTCAGACACGCCCTCCGCTGACACCCGAGGGGAGGGCCGATTCCTTACCGCAGTGACAGCATGTCATTTAATCGGGATGCTGAGAGATCATTTTCACACAGGGCCAGCAGATGTAATTTTCTTCAATGCATGAATAGTTCATCATTTTTTGCTACTAGATGACAAGGTGATCACAGGGTGACTTTATAACGCAAGTTCACTGTTTGGTATTTTGAGTTCTCAAAATGAAAAAAAGGTTTATCAAATATAAATATCTTTAAGAAGTAACAAAAGTGCTACATATATGATCAAGGAAAAAAATTCCATTAGGTTACTGCGGCTTAAAGAAGATTAAACTTTACAAATATTACCACATCCATTATCAATATGGCTTCCAATTATTAAATAAATTGCCTGTAGCAATACAGCTTTTCACACAGCTCCAAGGACAGAGTAAAGAGAACACCAAAGCAGTCACACCCGTCGTGTCACGCAGAACCACCACGTACGTGGCAGACGTCCTGCTCCCCTGCCCCTGCAGGGAAGTGTAGCATCTGTGAAAGTCAGTCAGCGACAGCCACCGTCCAGTCCTCTACCACCCCTCACATCGATGGACACAAAGACTCAAAGTCCGTTCACTCGTTTTTAACCTTAGCTTCGTCCTTGAAAGACGTTTTTGGCGGCAGGGAAGGGGACACAGGAGGCAAAGCCGCTCCTGACCACCTCCTCCGGCACCTTCCCAGACAGGCACGGCCCGAGCCACGCCTGACAGACAGTGGCTCCGAGAGCTGGCCGCGGCATCCGCATACATTCAGCTCGTGTCACTTCCCAGTGCCTCTCATGCTGGGGTGTTTTTAAATGACCTCTATTTTTGTCTTTTTGTGTTTGTTTTAGTCATGGTCCCAAAGGCAGAAGGCAGTATTGATCTGTCAGTCACACAGCTGTGAGAGGACTGGCTGTCTGTCTGTCAGGCCCGGCACCATCACCTGAGTCTGAGCTGGAGCTCCCCTGCTGCGTCCCGGCACGGCCCAGACAGGCGTCACCAGCCCGTGTGACTGTTGTGAGGCACGGCTTGTTGAAGCTAGAAACCGGGGACCCCCACCCCGAGGTGGGCTCGTGCTCCTCTCACCGTGGACACTCCCCGCCCGGGCCGTCGGTCCCGGGCCACGCCGCCTCAGCCCGCGTCCTGCCAGCCGAGGAGGGAAGGGGCAGACGGTGGGACGGGGTCTGCGGCACCCGCGGCTTACAGGGAGCCTAGTGTCGGAGACCGGAGGGCTATCTACATACCTGGAAGCACTTTCTTGGAATGCTAAGACGGAGCAGCGAAATTTCTAGCCTTGAGGCCGGGAGAGGGAAGTGTGGTTGGTTGGTTGCTTATTATTTACTGGGAATTAATACTGAGAGAGTATATGCAAAGGCGGAGGGCACCATGCCATCTTCACAGAACAAGAAGACCCTAACGGCTAACTGACATACGAGAAACTGCAGGTTATACTGTGAGAACACGTGTTAAGGACCGAGGAAAGTCTGCTAAGGTGCTACGTCTAAACTACGCTACTCTCACGTCGCCCCCCGGTCAGTCGTCATCCAGGGCCTCGGTCTTGATTTCGTTGGCTCCCTGTCGGGCCAAGGCCAGGATGGTGTGGTTGACGGCGGCCATTTCCACAGCTAGTGAGATGGGGTCCTGGTGGTCACTATGGCTAGTGCTGTCGTCCTAGACGTGCAGGGATAAGAAACACATGTTAGAGGACGGGGACAGTCCCAGCTCACAGAGAGGCATGCTGGGCAAGGGGAGGCAGAGCGGCTGGGGCGGGGAGATAGGGGGAGGGCTCAGGACGGAGTGGGGCGAAATGCATTTAAGTAGACACTGAATGGATGGTCCAGAGATTTCGGGGTGACAGTCTCAACAAACAAGTTTTTTTTTTTTTCTTGCTGTGCATTGTATTCTTTCAGGAAGATTGCTGGTGGTGATAATCGAATCTGGCTCATTCTAGTTTTGCAAAAAACAGAGCTCTAGTCACCGAAGGCCATGATGGTGAGCTATTAAATTCTGGATGGTGCTCCCAGGATTATTAGAATTCATGGTATCTCTCCACTGAACTGAGAAAACTAGACAGGAAGTTAGACACCAACATCTTATGGATAAAACTGCAATTTTGTAAAAAAACAAAAACAAAAATAACCACCTCTCGATGACAACAACACGGAAGTGTCGGCAGTGTCACTGGGGGACAGCTCGGGGAGAGTGTGCAGCCCGCCTGCTGTGCGGGAAGCAGCAGCCACCTTAGCTGGAGTGTGACGCTCCCTTCCCTCACTGAGGTGCTAACCGGAGAGCTGGGGAGGACACTGAGCACCTGTTACAAATAAGGGGTGGGTTTCCCACCTTCAGGGGAAATCTGCATCAAAGAACTTCGGGGAGGGGATGTCCCATCAGCAGAAAAAATGGTGGGATATGCTGCCCTTAGGGCAACACTGTAGACTAAAGTACCAGGAATGTTTCCTATGAGGAAGACCTATAAACACACTAGGGCAGCCGTGGGCAAACTACGGCCCGCAGGCCGGATCGGGCCCCTTCAGCTGTTCTATCCGGCCCGAGGAGCTGGAAGAGTGGAGGGTTTTCTTGCTCTCCCCTCCGCTCCTTCACCAGCAGCCCAAGATGAGAGTGTCTGCATGGTCAGGTTGCTTTTGTTCCGGCCCTCCAGTCCAGTTTAAGAACCCATTGTGGCCCTCGAGTCAAAAAGTTTGCCCACCGCTGCTCTAGGGGAAAGGTGGAGCTACGATGTGGAGCCCAGAGAGGAACAGGTCCTGGGAAAGTACAGGCTGTTTCATTCTCATTTGCACGGGTTGGTCTTAGGAGGCGCAGTGTCTGTGAACAAGTTGTGACACCGGAGGCGGAAGGAGCACAGAGGGCGGGATTAAGAGCTGGCTGAGCAGTAAGGGAGTGGCATAGGCCACAGGAAAGTTTCCTTCCAGGGTCCAGGAGAGGAGACCACTTTCCAAATGGAAATGAATTTCAAATCCCATAAAAATGTAAATGAAATCTGTCAACAGATATGGGGGTGGGGAACTTCCCACATCCTTCTCTAGTGAACTTTTCCATCCAGTGGCTATCATTAAATATATTTCTGCCCCCAAGCAATGAAGAGTAAGTCGGGTGAGGTAGAGGACATGCATTTATGAGAGGGTGTGTGTGTCAATGTGCCGGAGACTCTGGAAGAACCACTCGTCTCAGCACGCGGTTCCCACTGCGATGGGGCGCGGGGGCGGGGCCTTCCACTGGGCGCCATGGTGGTGCTTAGGCTCGGGTACAGCTACCCAGCAGCCCCTAGTGTTTCTCAAACAGTGAGTGTGTGTGTGGTGAATGGTGTAACTTGCTTGTTTGGATCAGATCCTCCTCTCTTCTTCTACCTTCTCTGCTTCTCTGACTCCCTCTGAACTTCTTCCCTCCTCCTCCTCCCCATTGCGTACTTGCCAAGTATCCTGTTGTATGACAATAAATCCATGTGGGTGAATAACGATTTCTCACAAATTCAACAGGACAACTGAATCTTACCACATTCCTTTCTAATTACACAAAAATCCAACTAGACACACGAGTACAGTGTGGAGGGACATCAGACTGTCTCCTCTCCCCCACCCATACCAAACGCACCGCAGAACTGAGCTGTCACACTCTCCCACCCGCTCTGTAACCCCGATCCTCTGCTCAGCCTCTCACCTGCTCGGAGTAGTCGTTGCCGTCGACGTCGTCACTGTTGGAGTGGCCCCCTGGACTCTGTACATCTATCCCATGACTCTCCAGGATTGCTGCTTCTTCGAAAAAAGCAAATGGATCCCTAAATTATCTGTTACAGCATCATAAGGGCCTAAATGCTGAATTAATTTTCTATGTTGAGGAATCAGAACGTCATTAAACAAGAACCTAGATTTCCCTATGTTCTGTTTCTTTGATACTGCAGACAGATGGAGCTCAGGGCACGGAGGTCGGACGAGGGATACGTGTGCATTCTGAGGGCTGCGTTTGCGTGGTTGGGTGTTGGGTGCTTAACTGACACCAACAAATAACACGGACCTCCTCTTCTGGGGTTCGTTAAAGGGTTTGAGATTTGTGGTGATGAAGAAGGAGTAAGTTTAGAATGAAATACAGTTTTAGAAGCTCAAAACCACCCCCACCATAAGCTCATCAATTTATTAAATGCTCCCTTCTTTTAAAATCTCTGTCTTTTGCTATGTTCCCTAAGATTCTTTCATTCAAACGCTAATAATCAGATGTTCCTTAATACTAAGGTCACGACCAGGTGATAACAAAGAAGCTGGGGTTTCACATTCCTTCTCTCCAGACCTTACAAGTGTCTTTAACATGCACCACAGGAGTAACTGCCCAGAGACCATGTCTCATTCTAGAGTCTAGAACATTAAGAACAGTGAGTTTGAGAAATAATAATGGCATTATTATTGTAACACAATACTTTAAATAACATTAACTGGGTTATTAAAAATACAATGAAGAAAAAAACATAAGGACGATTCTACTAGGTTTAAAATGTAGGGTACTTTAGACCTGCAGTTCTAAACTGAATTCCCGCTTAAAACAGACGGTGTTAACTGCGCGAAAGGAGAGGCAGCCTCGCTGATACATTACCGATATTGGCTCTCCTCTTGATCTCCTTCCGCCTGTTGGCAAACCAATTATACACTTTCAGGGAGGTAACTCGCTCCAGGTCTGACAGTTTTTTGCCTGTGAATGCATGCAATAAAATTCAGATAATCTATATCTGAGACTAGTTTTAAGGAATAATACTTTTCTTTTTGATTGCACTTATTGTTGAAATAACAGATATAGGGGTGGGGGGTTTGCAACACTTAGTACAATGTTCATACTCAAATTATTATTGAATAAAGGCACAAATAGCAACTCATAACATAAAATGACTGAATTCAGAAAGCCACACAATCTGAAAGAATGCCAGTATTAAATACAATCCTAAAGGGTATCACAGAGTCAGTTTGCTGGGGCTCATGTTCACCGGAGAGCACACAAAGGCTTCATTTAATTAGCATCATTCTAGATGACTATGCTCTTCCTTAACCGGGTTTCAGATAGCTGGTTTACACACGTCTTTCAGATCTTACACTGACTAGTTACTGCTGTCTCATGTTTTCCTGGAGACTAAATGCTACTTAGCCACCCGTTACAGTGACTAGGCTGCAACACACAGCGTGAGCAGGAACATTTTAGATTTATTATCTTCTTTGCTGTCAAATGTAACTTCTTATGGACAGCACCGTGCTTGCCAACAAGGACCCACCTGTCCCTTTCCCTCCCATCCTGTCCTCTCCTGTCTCAGCTTTTAACCCACGTGGGTGGAGACTCCAGAAAACAGGTTAGGGCCTTGATAAGCTAGGGGTAATGTGTTTTCCAGGGAGAGTTGGAGTTCCAACAGCTTTCGGGATGGGACTTTTAGATGATGTTGGAGCCGAGTTTGTAGGCTCTGGACTTTTAAGCAGCCAGGCTCCTAGCTAAAGGAGAATAAATTGCTACTTAATTATTACAAAGCATTTATACTTTAATTTACGGCCTTTAAGCCAATCATGTTAATGGGCCAAAAGAGATCAATTTGATTGTCATAACTGAATGGTTTCTGGTAACAAAAACTGTAAAATGTGGACTATCTTAGCACCTGGCAGAAAGGACGAGTGTGTTTAAGTGGCTCTGCTGACGCGCATGAGGGCAGGACCTCAGAATGGAATCCCCCCACCCCTGCTGGCTGAGCAGAAGTCCTTCCAAAGCCAACCCCAAACAGTTCTCTCTTCGGCTCTAAATCAGACAATTACAATGGTTAAAAAATTCTACGCCAACTTTTTTATTAACAAACTCTGATTAAAGATTTAAACTATTTTGGAATTGATACATTTATGCTATTTTTTTTGGAAAAAGAACTCTATAGTCTTTAAAAAAAAAACAAACAACACAATTTCAAGCTCTTGCCTCTTCATCAGGGACACTCCCTGGATACGTTCCCATGTGAATGTCTGATTGGAGTAGCACAGTCACGTCCCCAAGAAGTGTGGTTTGAGCAGGACAGGGAGTGCCTCTCCACGGGAGGATGGCCCGGAGGAGAGCACGGAGTGGGATGAGTCAGGGGCTTTTGTGTCCTAAGCGAGGACCTGAAGCCTAGAGCTGCCCGCAGAGCACAGCTCGCTGCCTTACCTGGCTTCTGTATAACTGCATTGCAAGCGTTTGCAATTTCTTCTCTCTTTGCTTCATCTGGATATTGATTCTCGTTGAAGTAACTGCAGAGGCAACCAATTAAAACACAGTTTGTACTTTTAAAATTTTGCTCTCTTACAACACCAGCCCCCTGAGAAACACTTCCTTCTCTAGGGTGCAGCACTAGAGTGTCTAGTCCAGGCTGCACAGAGGGATTTCCTGAGGGTGGAATGGTCTGCGCTGTGCTGTCCGCTATGGTGGCCACTACTCTCACGTGGCTGCTGAACACATGAAATGAGGCTGATGTGACTGAGGAAGTAAATGTTTAATGTGATTTAATTCTAGCGAATTTAAATAGCTATATGTGACCAATGGATACTACATTGGGTAGCACAGGCCTAGCCACTGCTAAGCTTCATTCAGAAACGTCCTTGATATGAAAGCTACTGTGATATGCGTGGCTGGTTGAAATCAGAGTTGTGTTACTGAGGCACTGTCACAATAGGGTTTTTCATGTGTGTCAGATTGTTTGTAGTAGCCAAAATTGGAAATTACCCAATTTTCCATCAATGGGAGAATGGCAGAACAAATTATGGGACATCTATATTTATAGACAGCTATTTTAAAATGACTAGGAAAAAAACAAGTTAGAGCTCGATCCACTGACCCGGAGGGATGTTTATGACCTATCTTAAGTGAGAAAAACAGTCTGCAGAATAATGTGCCTGCAAAAGCACCATGATGGAATTTGAAAAATCCCTGTCTATGCACATAAATTTGCATGGATAAAAGCTAGACGAATACGCATCAGGCGGTAAATATTGATTAGTTCTTTGTGGGGGAAGGGGTGAGTGGGAGGAGATGTAACAGTTCTTTATTTTTGCCTTCCCTCTATTGTTAAACAGTACATGGGCACTTATTGTACCCTCTGCACTACAGTGCGCAAAGGAAATGGGGTTGCTGCACCCACCATCAGACCTGTGAGACTACAGGTGAGAGCAGAATGCTTGTTAGTGCTACCTTCCCCATCATTTATGAGTTTTAAAAAAGAAAGAGAACCTTCCTACTTTGAACCCGGTAACTTAAGATCAGAAAATGATCGTTTGTCAAATTCTGGTACCTCCCCTCACACTCCTGTCCACATTGGGGGACGTGCCATTTTGTACTGAGTACACACGGAAGCCCCTAACCCTTTCAGTGAACCCCAGACCCACACCGCCACCCCTCTTCCCCAGCCCCCCCCGAGATCATCCTTCACTGCAGTCCTGGCACAGTAGCCACCAGCACCGGACAACACCTCCTTTTCTGAGGCAGAAGTCTCAGACCTGTATCATCCCAGCCTTTCCAGCTACTGCCCCCCCCCCCCCCCTGGCCTCCTGCTTTATTCCACAATAAGCATCTCTTCCCAAGTGGTTTTCTGCTGTCATTTTAAGGACTCCAGTGGTCATAGTGAGGCTTTTTCAAGTCTCTGTCCCCATAAGTGCTCCACTTCCACATTCCTATTAAGCTTTATTTTACCACACTTCCCCTGTTTACTTGGGCAAAGGCTGGATGAGTTCCACACACCCAGCAGCACTGGCACCACCGGTAAGCTTGCTAGAGAGGCAGGATCTCAGAGTAAATGAGAGGGTTTTTTGTTAGATGTTTTAATTTACTTTTAGAGGGAGATGGGGAGAGGGAGGGAGAGAAAAAAAACCCATTGATCAGCTACGTCCTGCACACCACCTACAGGGGATCAAACCCGTAACCCAGGCGTGTGTCCTAATGGGGAATCAAACCTGTGACCTCTGGGTGCATGGGACAGTGCTCAACCAACTGAGCCACACCGGTCAGGGCCAGAATCTGAGGTTTAACAAGATCTCTAGGTGAGAAGCACCAGATTAACTCATTCCTTTAAAATTTCACAGCAAAGATAACAAAAGCAGATACTACACACCTACTATTTGTACTTGCATTATAGGTGAAGAAGAGAATGAGATAGGTTCTGACGTCAAGGAGTTTATAATCTACTGAATAGAGAGACATATAAATGAATATACTTGTGGTAAAAGCCTACAGGATGTCTAGAGAGAAATGCAGGAGCCTGGAAGACCTGGCAGAGGAAGTGCCACCTGAGTCAGGCTTGAAGACGGGCGGGAGTTAGAAAGGCAAAGTGGAGGAAGAACATTTCACGCAAGGGGAACAGCATGTGCAAAGGCAAAGCAGGTAAAGGCCTTCAGGGATCTGTGCAACGTGTGGTGAGAATATGGAGTTCACAACAGATGGAGAAAGATATGAAAAGTTAAACAGCTGAAACCGGTTTGGCTCAGTGGATAAAGTGTCAGCCTGTGACTGAGAGGTCCCGGGCTCGATTCCGGTCAAGGGCATGTACCTTGGTTATGGGCACATTGTGCAGGAGGCAGCTGGTCAATGTTTCTCTCTCATCGATGTTTCTAGCTCTCTATCATTCTCCCTTCCTCTCTGTAAAAAATTAATAAAATATATTAAAAGAAAAAGTTAACAAAAGGAGTCAAACAGTAAGATAACTATGACAAACCAGAATAAATGTAGTTGCTAATAAAGTATATAAGTGAACTCTAAATAAATTCAAGATGGAGAGATCTCTGTATGGATAGGCTGATCAGGAAAAGCTAATTGATCTGGGCAGTTTTTGAAGAATGCACAAGCTCTAGGCATTGGAGAGGAAAGGGCAAAGTTAGCAATAAAGACCAGGATAGAAAGGGATAAAAAATATAAGCTGTGCTTGGAAAACAGAAGGCAACTAGTAATACAATCTGATTAGATTATAGCAGTTATTTACAGGGTGATGGTACATCTTGGCTTGTCTGAGATAATGCTGTTGTCTTGGATTATTAACACACTAGAGGCCTGGTGCATGAAAATTCATGCACTGGATGGGGGGCTCTCAGCCTGGCCTGTCCTGTCCCCCCCTCTCTGTCTGGGAGTCCTCAGGGGTGGGAAGCAACCCAGTGATCAGGGGAAGGTGACGCCACAGCACACCGCTACCGCTGCTGCTGCTGCTGCCGGCATTGCAAGCCTTGGTTGGCCCTCGTTACCTGAGCCTCAGGCAGCCGACTGGGTGCTGCCATCTAGGTGTGGCAGTCGATTAGCATATTCCCTCCTTATTGGCAGTGAGCATTGCCATATTTGAGGATGTGGTCAATTAGCATATCCCCTCCTTATTGGCTGTGGGCACTGCCATCTTTGCAATGGCATGAGGGTCAATTAGCATATTCCCCCTTTATTAGATAGGATTCCTTTTCACTCCCCCAGAAATATCCTATTTTAGACAATAACTGATATGGTCACCATCACATATTTTACTTATCTAAATTTAATGTCAACAAAAATCTCCCAAGTGTTTTTCACATGTGCTCTGTGAAAGAGAACATTTGTTAATTGCTCAGGAAATAAAAGGAAATATTAAAGATAACAATAACTATAGTTTCTATATAGTTACTGACAAGAGGAGCTTTGCAAGCCCAAGGAATCTGCTTGGCTTATAACAGATATTCAATCAATAACTATTTCTTCAACAGATGTTTGAATAAATACATGAAGGAATAAATGAAAAAAGGAAACAAAGGTGAAAATAGTGGTTTTAGTTAAAGACTTTGAAAAAAAATGTTTTATTGATTTCAGAGAGAGGAAGGCAGAGTTAGAAACATCAATGATGAGAATCATCAGTTGGCTGCCTCCTGGGGTTTGAGCCCGAAACCCCGAGCATGTGCCCTGATGGAGAATCAAACCATGACCTTCTGGTTCATGGGTCAACACTCAACCAGTGAACCACACTGGCCTGCTCAGTTAAGACTTTTAATGGAACCAATAATATCTCTTTTAGAAAAAAGCCAGTTGAAATTTCAACATACTGTACATTATGTTCTCTAGGCACTGGGGATGAAAGGCTCCACATGCTCATCTGACAAGCTCAGGGAGGGCCTGTGTGGTGGTCTTGCAAACTCTAAGAACTAAAGTCACCACAAAGGATGGTCTGAAATTAAAACTTCAACTAAAAGCAGTTATGGTGAGTAGTCATGTCCTAGGCCCGTATTTTCACAGACAAGGTCAATCTATAACTTGACTGAACTCAAGGTCATTTTGCATCTAAGATAACATACGTGTAAAAAGTCTGGATAACTTGTAGCTTCCCTTTATTCCAGACCCCTCATGGCATAACTAAATGCAACCGGGTGCTGGGACTGAGACCATAAGTTCCTTCATTGTTATTATTATCATGTTAGTTGTTGACTGTTAACAATCCTGTAACCACCTAAGTAAACAAAGCATGTTGTCATTTTGCTTTTTATTCAGTTCCAGAAGTTTCCCTGCTTTGCTTTCTCCCACCTCCCTAATCTATCATCGGTGGATTGACTGTAATGTATAAAACAAGGTGAAAGACCGCCATTCTCCAGAGCATCTCCCAGACAGTTGAGATTCTGCTCCCAGCAATTGTCAATAGTTTGGCTCAAATAAACTCACAAAAATTCTTTACAGGTTTGAATGTTTTTACATTAACATTACATTCAGGGGTTTTAGACTATGATATAGCTAAATATAATTATATTCATATAGTGTTTATTTTTTAATAGTATAGAACCAATCACTATCAATGAAGATGGAATATAAGTGCAAGATTTTCAGTTTGGACATTGACTAATTATTCATTTAGTCACCCCAAAAATGTGGAATGAGTCTTAGTTTATACTTGGCAATTGGCTAAATGGTCGCAAAGATAAACCAGACAGACAAATCTTCCCATTGTAGTCACCAGGGGATATATGCATGTAACGAAACACATTATAAATATTGTAAAGTGGACCATATTAGGAGTCTGAGTATAAATATATGGGAGCAGGAATGAATCAATGTTTGTGCAGGGTAGTAAAGAAACAGCAGGGAGGGTGAGTGCAGAGGAAGCACGAGTATAAAGAAAGGGAATCGTGAGCGAGCTTAAAATGTGCTGAAATGGGAAGGAGTTTGGTGTGTTTGGAATATACTCTATATGAGAACAAAATGAAGAAAAACATTGGGTTCAAGTTTTTAAGCAGGGATATTATATGACCAAACTTATTTTTGTAGGGAAATAATGTCTAGTGCTACTAGAGGCAGAAGTCAGGAAGCTGTGGCAATAGCTGGGGAGAGGGCATGAAGTAGGCTGAGGCATGGAACGAGAGAGGAAAAGTAAGATTCAAGAGATGTTTCAGATTGGTAGAAAAACTCATTCCAGACAGCCTCACCTCCTGGGTTTAGGCACCTGCCCCCCTTTCCCCAATAGTCTTAGGTAGTACACACTAGTTATTTTTCACCTTCAAGCATTTTAACCTTTATGTTGAAAGAATAGGTAGTTCTATCAGGTAGATAGAACTTGTCTCTAAGATTCTTAAAGAGGCTGTCTGAACTGGAACTCTTCAAAGCATACTTTTGTCCATGTAAGGATGTTTATAGCCCTAGACATTTTCCAAGACAAAAAGGAGAAGAAATACGAATAGAAACCTACAGGTAACAATAAAAAAAAAGTGATAAAATAAATCCACAGGATACTATACATTTTTAGACAAAGGACATTGTCAGCTGAGTAATCGGTGAATATCTTCACAGAGAGAAACCAAATGATGATTTTGCCAGACAATGACAGAAAGAATTAAAATGAAAAGTGGCAAAATAATTTACATGAAATGAGAAACCATAAGCTAGTAACAAATGGAAATGTCCTTGAAGCACTTTCATTTCAATAACACTGAAGTCTATAAAAATTGCAGCCAGAAATTCCCCCTTTTGTGCCTTAGTGAGCACACAGAAGAGCCAGAGACTAACTCTTAAGCAAGGAATAATGCCATGCAAGCGAACATTCTTTTTTCCTGAGCCTTTGTGTGAACTCTCTCTCCCAGAGAGAGATTCAAACCTTGCCATTCCAGTAATTCTGATCAGGACTGTCAGATACTGCCCACTATCTACAATCATATGCATTTCTCCATCACTTAGTACAATTACTGAAAAAGAGAATATTAAACTAAAACACTTTGGAACCCAATTGTCCCATCTCCTATTTGAAAGTGTTAAATAATCTTCGGCAACAAAGTAATTTAAAATGCTTTCTTCTCTCTCTTTATGCTTTTAAACAGCGGAGGCAGAGACAAAAGGAATGGGAAAACTTTCTTTAAATACACCAAGTCTCTTTTGTTAATCCATAAGGAATACCTTCAGTTCACGTATAAGAATAGTAATATTCTATATTTTATCCAAAGATGCCAAAGCCCCTCTGATACTTTTCATACATTTAAAAACCCCACAGAAACAATCAGGAGCCAGAGAGAAGTACCGTATTTGCCGGTGTATAAGACGACTTTTTGGCCCTGAAAAATATGCCTCCAAGTGGGGGGTAGTCTTATACGGCGAGTATATAACAAACTCTGTATTTTGAGAGGAAATGTTAGGGGGTCGTCTTATACGCCCAGTCTCTTATACGCCGGCAAATACGGTATTTTTCAGGGCCAAAAAATCGTCTTATACGCCGGCAAATACGGTAAGAGGGGCGGAGCTAGAAATCAGCTATGCACAGGACTCCTCATTTAACCTGGCCTTTGGGACAAATAGGAATCTTGGAAGATTACTCACTGATCAACCTTTGCATTTGAGAACTGGGACAATGACAAGCTCCTCCAGAGCTTAGAGAGCTGGTTAGGACCAGAGACAAGCCTCTTCAATCCCAGGTCCTTGCTCATTCGACTACTGACTGTGTAGGAAGTTGTGGGGTGCAGCAGGCTGAATAGTGTTACCTGAGAATGCATGGCCCCCTAGAACTTCAGGAAGTAATCTTATTTGGAAATAGGGTCTTTGCAAACCCAGTTATGGTAAGGATAAGATGAGGTCACATTGGGCCTTAAATCCAATGAGTGTGTCCTTATAAGAAAAAGAAAAAAGGGGGGGGGGTGGTCTTAGAGATAATAGTCAACAATATGATTTTAAAGTTCACCTGGAAAACCAGATAAAAATGGGCAAGAACATTGTGAAAAGAAACAGTAATAAATTGGCCCTATCTTGTCAAATATAATGAAATTATAAAGTTATAATAGTCAAAACTTTGGTTTAAGAATTGATAAGGTCAATAGAACAGCATATAAAGAAATAATCTTAAATCTAAGGAGGAAGGGAAAATTGGCTACCTGAAAATTAAGACCAATTAGATCTTAACCTTATGAACCCGATGAATTAGGGTTAAATGTAAAAGTGAAATCATTGAAAGAAAAACAAACTAGAAGAAAACATCTGGATCAGGAGAAATAAGTAATGAAGGCAGTCCAGAAAGAATAGACCACTGGATTTATCTACATTTCAATAAAAATGCTATAAATTGCAATACATGCAAATGTAAAACAAAAAGAGTTAATGGTTTTATTCTATAAGGAGTTGATTTACACCTAAGTAAGAAATTATGAATATACAATAGAAAAATGGGTAAGGGAAAAGAATAAACACCAGAAGATGAAGTATGAACAGTTAATAAATGTACGAAAATGTTTAGCCTCACTAGAAACAGAAGCTTATAGATGGACAAAAATAAAACTCTGCTTCTCACCTACCAAGCTGATTTTCCCTCACCAAAAAGATGATTACAGTAGGCATGGGGGTGGGAGGAGAAGCAGGCTCTGGTGAGAGAAGCAGTATATGCTCAAGGCCACCGTTAGTAATGTGATAAGTTCAGCTTTGTGGAAGGAAGTGGTGGTAATATGCCAAACATATCATTGCTCTTAAAGAAAAAAGCTAAGTCCCAGAGTGTTCATGTCAGTATTATTTAAAAGGACAAAACTGGGAAGAATTTAAAGGTCTAGTAAAGTAAAAATGGCTAAACAAATTACGATATAGTTTATTTGAAGAAGAATGAAGGAGCCATTATAAATCACATTTTCAAAGAGCACCTCAAGACATGGAATAATGTCAATGAAAAAGGCAGATTAAAAAACCATATATGAGTTATTCTATTAGTATATTTAAAACACGTAGATGCATATAGAAACACTTAATAACCCAAAATATTTTCAGTGGTTATTAATGAATGAAAATAGTTTCTTCTTTATACATTATGTCTTCTAAGTAGTTTACAATAAAAATATTACCCAAATAAAGCAAAATTGGGTTATGCAATATTACAGAAACCTACCTCTGTTTAATTTTATAACTGCTTTTCAAAATAGGTTTCTCTCACCATCCCTGTATCTTTCTATAAACTGCAACATACTGTTATGAAGTTAGGACCTGAAGTAAATACAGTTGTCAACTTAAATGTCCAACTGTAGGGTACTAGGTAATGAATTATAATACATTCAAAATTTAATAATTAAAAATCATGTTTTCAAAGAGCATATAAATAGTACTAAATAAAAAACTGTATAACTTGTTTAAAAAGATATATAGATATGTACATAACATAGAAAAATGACTGAAAATAAGTACATGAAAATGTTAATAATTATCTCTAAAGGGTGGTGTGAAGGGGTATTTGAAGTTTCTTTTTTTAATTTTGCCATATTTTACATAAGTATCTGCTAATTTTGTAATTAAAAAAGCATTATTTAAACATAATGCTTATTGTCTCAAAGCATGAGCAAAATAGAATTGCATAAATTTATTTAAAAAATAAATTTTATCTTAATGCCTTTTGGCAACAAATTTACACTTTAAAATTGTTTTGCAGACACACAGTAGTACAATGAACAAAAGATGTTCTGCACTAATGTAATTTGTTTATAAGTAAGTGTTCATTTTTAATTCTATAGACTTAAGTAATGGATCTCTCCAAATCAGCTTTTTGGAAGGTTCACATGAGTATAAGAAAAAACTAAAGTATAAATGTGTTCTATTATAGACGAAGCTGTAAGTTTCCATGGCTTTGTAGCTTCTTAAATGTTTTAGGAAGGGAAAAAGATTGTGAAAAGAAGACTTTTAAATAGAAAAATTAGTACTAGACTGAACAGATAAAAGGATTCAGATATGAGAATTTTGGAATCCTAATTCATAAATGCAACGGAATCCCATAACATAGCTCATTACACACGGATTTAGTTAAACCACAGAGTAGATCTCGACAGAGAATCAAAGAACCCAGAGATAAACACAAAGGGATAGGTCAACAAACTGGCAAAAAATCCTGTGACCATCTGGGAAGAACTCCTCATTTCATTACGGTGGAAACCCCACCATCCAGTGCCTAGGTACTAATGAGGTAGGCCAGCGAGTTACAGAGCCATAAAGATATGTCACCTAGGAGGCAAGGAATAATAATAATAATAATAATAATAATAATAATAATAATAAAAATGATAGTATACCCTCTTTCCGATAGGTGGTTACTAGGGAGTCACAAAGTCCACAGTATTTGGATTCTCTGCCAATGAATTATATACCATGGACCTCAGAGTAATCGTGTAGAAGGCATGTGTGATGAGGGTCACAGCAGAAGAAGCCATCATCTCTTATCTTGTCTCCTTGGTAACTTGGTGGAAGGAAGATGAGACTTCTTTCTGTATATATCCAGGACCTAACTCCTCAACCCTGTCACATTCCAACAATTCTGTAAAACTCTATCATGGACCACAGTCCCAAGAAGTCCTGAAAACAGACATGGAGTTAAGCCTGTGAACAAACCACACTTTCCACTGATACTCACAAGGTGCTGAGCAGAACAAGATAGACCAGGACACTGCTTCTCAGACTTCTCTATCAAAGCAGCTGCCCCCATAATATCTGAGTGAGCATGCAGGGATCTCCTTCCTCACCCAGGGTTTAGGAATACAGCCTGAAGCTCACGGTAGCTTACCTTGAAATGTGTTTGATGCCTCTTACTTTGTCTCAAAACGTAATGTAAATTTTATATTCAATATTATTTGCATTTGTTTTAATACAAAAAATGTTTTGCTTTACCCATCTTTCCCCCCTAAAAAAATCTCCATGTAAAGATGATATAGAAACATGCAAATAAATAAATAAACAGAACTTTAAACAGAAAGAAGCATCACCAAATCTGCCCCTTATTTTTGCAGATGAGGACATGAACTTTACAGATGAAGAGCCAGAGAGGAGACCTGACTTACTCAAGGTCACAGCATGTAGAACTTGGGTTTCCTGACTCAGTTCATTGGCTCAGAGGAACAGCCATTATTCAGCTAAGACATGATATTGTTTCAGATTTCCTTTAAGTTGTAATGAATCATGGAAACTAAACTCTGGTAAAATTCACAAGAGCTTCTGGAAGCAAAGATGTGGCAACAAGAAACCTATGACAGCCCAGACCACAGCTACATCACACCATGGGTGTTTCCTCCTGGGAAAGGAGATTTGATTGCTTTGGAGACAGCACAACACCAACGGCCTTTCCCCTGGGCAGAGAATTAAATAAACCCTGGGGCTTCTCCCTCAAAACACATCATACATGGTTAAAGTCTATGCATATAATGCAGCTAACCTGTAGTAGAAAGGTTGATAATAATCTTCAGACACTAGCACCAAAAAAGACTTCCCAATTCTCATCAAGGTGGTAAGATGCCTTTTTTTCACATGTTTAAAAAAGAAAAATCCATCCATGAGAGAATATGGACACCGTGTCTGAAATGTGCCCTAACATAACGTTTTCATCTCCCAGGTCCTTCACTGCAAAGATTCTGTTATTTACTCATGCTAAAGACCCTACTTGCTACTTGACCAAAAGGTCCCAGGGGTAACAATGAATTTAGGAGCTAAGTCGTTAAGCACATTTTAGAAAATAACACAGGGTTACTCTCATCTGTCCAGTAACGTGCAGCCCTAAGTGAAGGCTGACTATAGGAGAGATTGCTGTGACAACTCTAGAGCAAGTTCCCTTCTAATAGGTTCTACTTTTCAGTCATTAGTCTTTCTATGAAGACATGAAAAGACTACAAACAATTTTCTGGAGTTGTGAGACAAAGTAAAATGAACAAAGTCTAAGCCAGAGGAGTGGGGGGCTGGGTGGAGGTGGGCAAAGGAAGGGGGGATATGAGGGACATCTGTAAGAGTATCAACAAGAAAAACAACAATGAGAATCACTATTTCTTTTGAAATGTGTCTCTTGGCTGCATACCAATGAATTCATTAAATGTCCAACCCTCTGTTTTGTCTTAAGAAGAAAAAGAACATGCATAAGAGAGCAGTGTTTGGTTTTGGTGGTACCTGGACTTCCTATTTCCCACTGAAACCATCCAGTGTCAGTGGTAATCATGGGACGCTCATGCCAGTGGAGACCCTGGTGCCTTAGAGAGTGGCCACCAGACGCACACTATCAAAGCCCTGAAGCTGTGTTGTGCCCCTTGCTGCACCCGTTTCACTCTGGCTGGGGAGCACCTATATATACTGAGTGGCCAGGTTATTATGATCTCTGAATGCATAATAATCTGGCCACTCAGTATACTCTATATAATAAAAGGCTAATATGCAAATTGTCCCCTCAACCAGGAGTTCAACCAGCATTCAGGCTGGCCAAAAGCCCATCACCCCTCCCCTGGGCCAGGCTGGCTGGACCCCACCCATGCAAGAATTTATGCTATATATACACGGTGAGTGGCCAAATTATTATGTGTTCAGAGATCATAATAACCTGGCCTCTCAGTGTATATCTTCCTATCCATTTTTTTGTTAGCCTTTACTAGTAGCAAGTTGATTTATAAAAGATTTGTAAGGTGATCGGGGATTAAGTTTCTTATAATTAGCATACAAGTTGTTCTGAGGCAGGGGCCTATTTTTAAATATGAAGCACTGAATTATAAGCTGGCCACTTACCAATCTGACACTGCTGACCCAAAATCCTATATAATAAAAGCATATTATGCAAATCAACTGAACTGCAGAACCACCAGTCACTATGACATGCACTGACCACCAGGGTGCAGACGCTCAACGCAGGAGCTTCCCCCTGGTGGTCAGTGTGCTCCCACAGGGGGAGCATTGCTGAGCCAGAAGCCAGGCTCACCACTGGCAAGTGTAGCCGCAGTGGTGGGAACCTCTCCTGCCTCCACTGCAGGCAGGCGGTAGGGAGTGAGGGATCCCGGACTGCAAGAGCCCCACACTGCGGCAGATGGACATATCCTGAGGGCTCCCGGACTGTGAGAGGGTACAGGCGGGGCTGAGGGACCCCCCATCCAGTGCATGAATCTCGGCACTGGTCCTCTAATTTACTATAATATGAAGATCAATAGAATATATTTGGTAAAACAAATCTATTGTCTCCTGTATGGTTTTCCCACGATCGATACTATACCTCTGAAAAGATGACTCCTTCTTGCCTAAAAGGATATCGAGTCTATATCGAAAATGAGAAGTTGTGCCCTAGCCGGTTTGGCTCAGTGGACAGAGTATCAGCCTGACACTGAAGGGTCCTGGGTTCGATTCTGATCAAGGACACATGCCTGGGTTGTGGGCTTGGTCCCCAGTAGGGGGCCTGCAGGAGGCAGCCAATCAATGATTCTCTCATCATTGATTTTTCTATCTCCCTCTCCCTTCCCCTCTGAAATCAATAAAAATATATTAAAATGAGAAGTCATCCTCTTGGGGAAATGTCAACAAAGAGCAAACCAACAACAGACACAGCATAGGTTCTAAGAAAATCGGAGGTGCACTGGTTGGGGAGTATCCTGATACCCCCGAGAAGCAAATACACAATACCTTGCACTTAGGAGTACTTACTACTTTCTCTTAAACCTAGCATTTTACTTCCTGTGTCTTAGGCTTGTTTTAGTGGGAGCCCATCAAACTATGCTGGATATGTATAAATGACTAATTGCTTTTTAAAAATTCAAATTAATTCTGATAACATCTGACAAAAAAACCCCACACATGGTATTTACATAATATTGTCCAAGCTGAAAGGTTATCTTACAAATTAAATTTCTTCACAGTGATACTACAAAGCAAATCTGGGATATAGTCATGTATCAAGGACATGAATAGGGTTTCTATTACCCCAAAGATGATAATTGTAGGATAGTTTTAAAAGAGAACATAAGGTTTGTCTTACCTTTTAGTGAATGACATGTCAAAGTTGAAACCAATAAAATTGAATATTTGGATGAGGCACTGTTATGATTGGGATTTCTATATACACAGGTTTTCAAAGTACAAAGACCACTTTTAAATTCTTCCTATCACTGAAAGCGCATAGTCCATGGAGGCTTCCTCCAGCATAAGGCAACTATATCTGAAGTAAGATATTTACAAGTTCATATTCTACTAACTTGAGATCTTCAAACATCAAGCACATATGCAAATCTTTGCACATGCTGTGATTATTCAGTCTGTCAATAATGGTCTCCTAATGCATTATTAAAAGGGCTAGGACCACATCCCTCTTGTTAATTACTGTATCCCTCAGTGTCTACCACAATGAGTGGTACAAAGTAGAAGCTCAATAAATATTTGTTGAGTTTAAAAAAGAAAAGTTCACTAGTTTTCTGTGAAGGTTTTCTAGTTAAGTCTACAAGTTGGTCTCCATCAGTACTAATGTTAATAATACGATGCTTATAACTCTGCTGCTGGGGTTAATCACATCTTCATTGGTGACTCATTACATACACTACCAATATTTACCAAACTGTACTTCATTTCTTCGTAAGCTCTGTCACAGAGCAGTATGAGGAACATGGGGCCTTTGGTCCTGTCTAATTGGCTTGGGGACCACAGAAATGAAGGGTCTGCTGTTTGTACAAAATGGAATTGCTGGCAGATCCTCTGTAAGAGAATGGGGAGAACTTTTAATCTGCCTCAAAAACAATGTGATAATTTCTCTTTCAGCTATTTCTGTTTGACCAAAAAGGAACCAGGAAGTATAATTTGCCAATTTAAAAATGCATTTAAGGACAGTTCATCTTCTTACTGGCTGTGAGAAACGGATTGGGATAACTCTACCTGTCAATAAGTGGGGAGGTTTTGTTTTGTTTTTTCCTCAAATAGTCTAATGGACTGAGATGAGGTCATGCCCAGGCTCCTGCTGTCTTTTATATAAACATTAAGAACTTTCTTCTATTTGCAGAGATACACGAGGAGTTCATGATGTTCTACCCAAGTTGTTCCATAAGGAGTATGAAAGAGGATAAACGCTTTTTAAAATTCAACTTCCAGCATCCATTAATTCCAAAACTTATAGTGTATTCTTGCAGCGTTCTCTATCCTAAAACAGCAGTGACATCAGAAGAGAGGGAAAGGAAGAACCAACTTGCCAGGGGTTGATACAAGACAACCTAAGAGAGGGCAGAGTACATCTATTTTAGGTTACCATTCGTTAAAGACCAGGACAGACATCAGATTTTAGAGGACTCAAATCTACTCCCACAAAGTGGTTTTTGGGGGGAGGGAAGCAGGGGAATAACACAATGGTCAGGCTAAGGCAAAATAACACTGAGGCATTTGAAAGTCACTTTTCTGCTTTTTTTTGAGACATTTTTACTGGATCACTTTAAATCATCAAATTATATATCATTGAACAAATAAACTTCAACAAAATTAGAAAATACTGCATTACTCTACTCCCACCTCAAGACTAATATGTCTGGTAGGGAAGACTGGGTATAGCAATTTTTTAATTTTACTGAGTTGTAGAGTCTTCTTAAATATTCAATTTACTTAAATATTCAATTTACTCAAACAACACTCACTGATGTCAGACTTTATGTACAGCACTGTGCCAGCCTATGTGCCACCTGAGTATAACCAAACTCCAGCCTGCAGGAGCCCATAAACTATACTACTGAGGGAGCAGGTAAATTTACTTAACAGATGGTAAAGTAGTCCATTCTGGTAAAGCTATGACTCAATTTTCTTCCTAACAATGCACTGCTACAAGAGAAGTCAGTGAAAAACTGGATTTGATTAATAACCCACATATATAATACAAGACAACTGAGGGGAAAATGGATCAAAAGATTTTTGAAAACAGTTGAAATTTCAGCATATTTCCCCGAACACATAGAAAGGGGAATATTATTTAGGCTGTTGTCTTAAAAAAGAAAGGCTAAGACCCAGCTGGCTTGACTCAGTGGTTGGAGCGTCGGCCCATGGACCAAAGGGTCCCAGGTTCAATTCTGGTCAAGGGCACATACCTCAGTTGCAGACTAAGTCTCTAGGCCCCAATCAAGGTTCACAGGGGAGACTACCAATCAATGTATCTTCCTCTCACATCGATGTTTCTCTCTCTGTGTCTGTCTCTCCCCCTCCCTTCTACTCTCTTTAAAAATTTTCTCTGGAGAAAATATCCTTAGAGGAGGATTAACAGCAAAAAAGGCTGAGAAGAATTTTCAAAACAGTTCCAATTTTTAATTCCCAGATGATTCACAAAGTCCATCCCCAAAATAATGAGTCCCTGTCATGAAGAGTCATTATAAATGAGTTATAAGTAGGAAGGGGCACAAACGTGGATGTAAATACAAATGTTTTGAGAAAGACAAATGTTGCAACTGTGGCCAGAACCGGTTTGGCTCAGTGGTAGAGCGTCGATCTGTGGACTGAAAGGTCCCGGGTTCGATTCCGGTCAAGGGCATGTACATTGGCTGCGGGCACATCCCTGGTGGGGGGTGTGCAAGAGGCAGCTGGTCGATGTTTCTCTCTCATCCACATTTCTAGCTCTCTATCTCTCTCCCTTCCTCTCTGTAAAATATCAATAAAATATATTTAAAAAAAAAATGTTGCAACTGTGGCAATATAGGTTTTTCTGGGTAACCTACTTCCCCAGCTTCACTTCCTGCCTGACTATACACTCCAGTTACTCCCTTTTTCATGCCTCTGTGCCTTTGCATACACTGCTTCCACTGCCATAAACTTTCTTCCTCTTCCCAACTCCTCCAAATCATGCTCCACAGGACCCAGCTCCAACATCATCTCAGTCGTTGCCTTTCCTCCCACCACTCTCCTCTGCATCCCAATGCACCTGGTACCTACGAGGGAGGAGTTTTTAACCTGCTTCCCCAGAAAGACTGAAACCTGGTCCTTAAATATGCTTCAGCACTGGTGATGAATGACTTCCCTATGAGTAAAACAATGCTAAGCAGACTTTTATTGGCTAAGGCTTAGAAATATAGAAAATAATCTTTCGGGAAATGCCATTTGAAGCAATCACAGCATTCCTTTTGAAAGTTCTTATTTAATATTTTTGTAACTGTTTAGTAGGAGGAATATATTTATTAAACCCTACTATGTGTGTAATATACCATGCTTATTTTGCATGCACTGTCATTTATTTAGTATTAAATCAATAGCACCCCTTTTATAGCAAGTAATTTGCCTAAGGATATATACCTCATAGGGCAGTTGAGACTGAAACCCCAGACTTTCTAACTAAAAAATTTGTGTTTTTAACAATATTATCAGAAAAGACAAGAAGACAAAAAGTAACAAAAATAAACTAACTATTCAACACTTAGGGTGAATCATGAATTTAAAAGTATTGCCACTCCAAATCTTTATCTTTGTATGCATATGACTTTTTACGTTATTATAATAATGCAATTTTTCTTCTATTGTTTAACACTATTTCATTCACATATTTATTCAAATTAGGCCATATCTGTCATTTTACTATGACATTTCACTTAACAGATTTACCATCATTGCCTTAGCGTCTTGCTAAAAAGCATCATGGTCAAATGTAAAGAAAAAAAAATTCACTGAATTTCCTATTCAAACAAAGGTACTATCTTCATAAGATGGTTTCTTTGATCCTCGACGTGGGGGAGAAAAAGATATTTTTTCAACTAGTCTACTCAATTCAGCAGCAACATAACAAAGAAAAAAATGAGATTTAAGTTTCTTTGTGACTGTGAAGTATTGAAGACAGTTTTACTCTCAGAAATAAAGTGGAAAATAAGCAAATTTATTCTAAGTAGTGAGAATGTTTTTAGTTTCCTCATTTTATAAAGAAGAAAGTAATTCTCACTACCTACCAGTATATTGATAAAAGGTGCCGGGAACTGAAACCTAACATTATCACTGGTAATAAAATGTAAAGGGAACTGGCCAACCTTGATGGTTCTGAATGGTCAGAGCTATTAATTCATTGACTCTAGGTTGAGTCACTAGTGATAAAATGTAAAAAGAACTGTCTAACCAAAACCAAACATTGTCACTATTGTTAAAATGCAAAAAGAGAAGGCCAACTTCAATGGCTCTGAAAGGTCAGAGCAATTAACTCATTGTCTAGTTGAGATAGTAGAGCTTGAGGCAACTTTAATTTGTTAATCATATGTAAATTCTTGTTAATTTTCTGTTGCTGGAACTTTTCCACCTAAGTGAAGTCTTTTGTCTCAGAATCTCAATAAAAGGAATGGCAAAAGGCCAGATTGGCGGTGAGTCTTCCCACTAGAGGTTGACTCCCCACCTGGCCCCCATTTTCCCAAATTAACTCTTTTCCAGTCTCTTCATTTTTAGTGTGTGGCCTTCTCCAGAAACCGGACCCTGAGTGTGGGCCCTGAACCACGCGGGTCGTGTTAAGGGATCCCACATCTGGCGCCTTCAACGCGGGACTTCTGGAGGAGATGATATTTTTCGCCTAGAGCGAAGGAGGAAAAATACACTGAGAAAAGGTGTGGAAAGGTACACCGAAAAAAAGGTGAGGAAAATTCACCAGAAAAAGGTGAGGGAAAGCCCACGGCCAGCTGCAGCGTTGCAAACTGTAAGTAGGGTGGGAACGTCTTTTTTAACCAGGCTAATGGGGAAGAATTAGGTTATAAATATAAAGTAAATTTTGTTACAGAATTTTGGTTTGTATGCTTAAAGAATGTGGTTTCTTGTTCAAATTAAAATCTTAGTTTGTGTTTGGAATTTAAAATCTGTAATAAGAAATGAAACTCCACCATTGAAATTGCCTCTGGTGGGGAGAAATTCAAAGATGGCAGGAGAGGGCAAGCCTATCTGCTCTCCAGCAAAGAGATTACTTAATGCTTTGTTTAAAAGTTATAAAAGAAATTGCAAATTAGGAGTTATCTTAGCCAAATTGGGTGCTAGTTATTACTTCAGAAAGCAAAAAAGAAAGAAAAAAATTGAGATCTGTCTTTATTTATTAAGCATGAAAAAATATGTAGCAGGATCTGTTGCTGAAACCTCCCAAAATAAGCTAAGGAATGGGTTATTTTGTATTTGAATGGCTACAAACTTATTCCAAATCCTGTGGCAAAAAAAAATTTTTTTTTGAAGTTTGCTTATATAAAATAAAAAAGTAAAGTTTAAATTTGCCTCATAAAAAATCTAGAGGACAGAATTGAAACTCTTAATTGATTATATCAGTTTTGTATTTTTCTTAGAAATGTAAAGTGTTGTTAATCTAGGATATGCAAAATATATTTGACTTGCTAGTTTTAAAAGTTCAAAGTATAAATTAAATTGGGGAAAAATTATGTAGTTGTGGTAATTAAAATACCTAAAAGTATAACTTGTTTTTGAGAAAATAAAATGTGTGTTTTCTCTAATAATTAGGAATTCAAAATGAGTCACTTATTATTGGTTTAATTAAAAAAGAGGATTAATTCTGTAATCTCAACCCAAAATGTTCTATGCAAAAACTAGTCTAAATCTAATTGATATGTTAAGATAATAATAAAAGGTATTATAATATTTAAATCATATATGGATATAGGTATTTGTTTGATGGTTTTTTCCATGATAAAATTTCAAGGCCTTAACAGAGATAATTCTTGGAAAGCTCCAAGAGCCCGGAGTAATACAAGAAATTTATTCTATCTAATATACTTGAAATTGCATGTAAAGCCTTATCAAATAAAAATAAAATATAAATATTTTAGAAGGTTTACAGGCATGTATTATTACCGGGAAAGGAAAGAAGTTAATAACTCAAATAGGATATCAACCTTTTTAGGAGCGGTCACTGCTCAGTCTCCTCACCCTCATGCTGATCGTATACAATGGAAAGATGACAGACCTGTATGGGTGGATCACTGGCCATTAACCAAGGAGAAATTAAGTCATAGTCATGAATTAATACAAGAACAAATAGAGGCTGGCCACATAGAACCTTCTAATAGTCCCTGGAATACGCCTATATTTACAATCCCTAAAAAGGCGACAGGAAAATGGCGATTGTTACATGATCTTAGAGCGGTAAATGCTACTATTCATACCATGGGAGCTTTACAACCTGGACTTCCAGCGCCTTCACAAATCCCTTTAAATTGGTCCCTCATAGTAGTAGATCTTAAGGATTGTTTTTTCACAATTCCCTTGGCACCTCAAGATAAAAAGAGATTTGCATTTTCAGTGCCATCTATTAATAATAGGCTATAGAGCCTATGAAAAGATATCAATCGAAGGTTTTACCTCAAGGAATGGCCAATAGCCCTACTTTGTGTCAAAAATATGTGGATCAAGCTGTTCAGCCTTTAAGGGACAAATATTCCCAATGTTACATTATTCATTACATGGATGACTTGCTCTTAGCAAGCCCACGGAAAGAACAGACCTTGGCCATGTTTTCCCAATTAGAAGAGGACCTCCCTAAATGGGGCTTAAGAATTGCTCCAGAGAAGGTACAAAAAGAAGTGCCTTTTCAATATCTGGGAACCATAATTGAAAACCAAACCATTAGGCCTCGGAAGGTGGAAATAAGAAAAGATTGTCTTAAAACTTTAAATGACTTTCAGAAATTATTAGGAGACATTAACTGGTTAAGACCTTATCTGAAGATCTCTACAGGAGAAATGACGAATTTGTTTAGTTTACTTAGAGGTGACTCTAATCTTTCTTCTCCTCGAACTTTAACTGATGAAGCTAGGAATGAGTTGCTAAGGGTTGAGCAGGCAATTTCCTCAGCTCAAGTAGCACGGGTACAACCCGAATTACCTTTATTGGGACAAATTAACCCCACTGCAAATAGTCCCACAGAAGTCATCTTTCAAAATAAAAATTCTCCTGGCATTATTGAATGGGTCCACCTAGGACATCAATCCTCTAAAACTGCAGTTACATATGTAGAACTATTGGCCAAGTTATTATTTCTAATTAGGAGACGTTGTAAACAGCTTAGAGGGGAAGACTCCCAGTGTATCTACCTCCCCCTCACGGGGAAGCAATTAGAAATGTTATTTCAAACTGATATAAATTGGCAAATTGGGTTAAGTGGATATTCAGGGGAACTTAGCTGTCATCTATTAAAAGATAAATTACTACAATTTTTATATAATACCTCCATTATTATACCAAAAAATACTAGGTAGGAACCTATTCCTGGAGCTTTAACAGTTTTTATTGATGGGTCATCAAATAGGAAAGCTGCCTATCATACAATAAATTCAGCAGGAGGATGATGAGCCGGACAGCAAACAGCCCGGAGAACACGGGCATGGTAAAGAAGCCGGTACAGACACCTGACACTTGAGAATGTCTTTCTTGCCATGTTAGCAGTAGTCATCTGTACGGTAATTTTACCTGGGACAAATGTGGAAGTGTTTAGGACTTATGTTCCTGACCCTTCATGGGTAAAAGCCTTTATGTGGGCTAATCCCTTACTTAATGTAGTCACCAATAATTCTAAACACCTTGATCATTTAGAAAGAAAATGGGTGGAGCAAGGAAGTATAATTACATAGGTGTTGTCACCCAGCTTCCCTTTTTGTATGACATAATCAAACCACTGCTCCTTTGTGTGTAAAAAATTAAATAGAGGTTTCTGGCTTGCACCAAAGTAGAGGAATATCACTACTTGCTCCTGAGAGAGGTGCAGAGAATGTAACTAAGATCTTGTCTATATAAAAAGAAATTGACTGCCAGTTTGAATTTAAATTGCCATTGGCTTAGAGCAAAAAGTATTCTTGCATGGTATTATTCTACAATGTCATTATAATTTTTAATGTAATAGCATTTTTACAATTATAACAAACAAACTTAAAAATTTAACTTTTGAATGTTTGGCAGCAATTTAGAGGACATGAAAGGATTTAATCCCTTCCACTGTGTGGAAAGCCTCACTGGGAAGGTACTTGAGCATTCTATATTGGCTTTTTCTTGCCTTATTTGCAAAGAGGGACCTCTCCTCAAAATCCAATTGCCCACAGCTGTTGCTTGAGTTTTCAATTCATGCTGAGGTTAAAGCCTTATGGTACCATGGATCTGTTTCTTGCACAATGGTGTGAGCGGGCCTTCCCTGGAGAAGAAACCTGGGTTTCCCAAGATCAATGCAGGGGCCCCGCCAGCAGGCGAGAGTATCCCAAGGCAGATACTGGGCATGGAGGCCATAGGGGAATAGGCTACCAAGGAGACAAAACTGAACCTCACATCACCCTGCTTGGCCCCAGAGGATGGCTGGTTAGCCAATGACGGGTAAGATTCCTCAAGGGAGGGACAACCTAAGACAGGGGGCAGTCGTAAGGGGCCATCAGGAGAGGACTTGGGGGTCAACAGAGGTGGGGCACAGAACCTCACCCCCCCAATGTTGTAGGGGCTTGAATACTCGCCCCTTCTGAGGGAGGTCTCCTGCCCCATGGCTGCTTCGTGCTTCCCATGCCCAGCACAGATCGGGACCCAGGCAACAGAGATTTGGCCCAGTTCAGATTGACATCCAGCTATAAACAAGAGACTTGGCCCAGCTCAGACGGGACCCAGGCAACAGAGAAGTGGCTGATGGCTACTGCCCCATATGTAAATCTAGCCTAAATCTAGGAGTGCTCAGGGCTTTCTCAAGGGTGCATATAATCCTTTCATTAATTTTTACAGAGTAAACTAAAATTGTTGTTAAAAGTATTAAATTTGACAGTAAAATAGTCAAGTTTTCAGATTAATTTAATTTGGCTAAATGAAATGAGTTAATATTCAAGAAAATTTAATTGTACAACAAGCTGTTCCTAAAGTATTAACCAAAATTTCTATTTGGTAGTTCATTTCATGGTGAAATTGTTTAACATGCAATGTCATAGTTTTTGTGCATAAAATTACAATTAAAAAAATTTTTTCCCCAAAAAACCTCCTAATAATTAAATAAAAAAGGGGGATAGTGGAAAAATACCATGTAAGAAAAAATGTCCTGTAAGTAAATTACATCTAGAAAAAATTTTTTTCTTTTGAAAACCGATTTTAATTTGTAATGATAACAGTAAGATAGCCATATAAAACACAAATAGTATCAAAATAAGTCAGGAAAATTATTTGGGCAAAAAGTATCCCAAGTAAAATTTATAGAAAAGATTCCTTTATTAATTTTGGTCGAGATATGTTTATATATTTTCAGAAAACAACTCCAAGACCATGTGGATTCCTGCAACAGAGGAATTAGCAGGAATGCTCCAGCCAAGAAGACAAGAGGAGAAACAGTCCAGACATGGAAGACGCTGAGACGTCTTGCCATGCCAGCAGTCAGCAGCTGTGCATTGCTACAGGTTGCCCAGGACCAAACCAAAGATGGTCGGACCTGCATCGCCACTGTTTGTCCACCATCCAGATATCATTGCTGACATATACACATAAGGAACTTTGGGACTCAGAACTTTGGGACTCAGAACTTTTGGACTCAAAACTTTTGGACACTGAAACTTTTACTTCGAACTCTTGGACTTTGAAATTGGGACTCAAACATTTCGTTCTTATATGTATTTCTGGTCTGTAAATGCAAGATTTTTTAAAGAAAGGAATTGGGGGCAGATGCTGGGAACTGAAACCTAACATTATCACTGGTAATAAAATGTACAGGGAACTGGCCAACCTTGATGGTTCTGAATGGTCAGAGCTATTAACTCATTGACTCTAGGTTGAGTCACTAGTGATAAAATGTAAAAAGAACTGTCTAACCAAAACCAAACATTGTCACTATTGTTAAAATGCAAAAAGAGAAGGCCAACTTCAATGGCTCTGAAAGGTCAGAGCAATTAACTCATTGTCTAGTTGAGATAGTAGAGCTTGAGGCAACTTTAATTTGTTAATCATATGTAAATTCTTGTGCTGGAACTTTTCCACCTAAGTGAAGTCTTTTGTCTCAGAATCTCAATAAAAGGAATGGCAAAAGGCCAGATTGGTGGTGTCTTCCCACTAGAGGTTGACTCCCCACCTGGCCCCCATTTTCCCAAATTAACTCTTTTCCAGTCTCTTCATTTTTAGTGTGTGGCCTTCTCAAGAAACCAGACCCTGAGTGTGGGCCCTGAACCACGCTGGTCGTGTTAAGGGATCCCACAAAAAGATAGGTAAATAATGATTTCTTTGCATTTTTAAGAATTTCAATACCTTAAGATATTTCTTTACTATAATATGTATATAAACATAGAAACTGGGGGATAAGAATACAAGCTGATTGCCAAACAAGGTACTGAGATAGATTATGTGGATATATACACAGCCCTAGATAACTGATCTTCTGATAGAATTCTGTTATCATGGAACTGTTCTTTGAATTTAGTCTATTCATGTTGTTATGCTAAGTACCAATTATTCTCCAAAGATTTAATTCTAGGGTGTAAAGTATTTTTCCTATCAAAAGTCTAAGAAGGAACAAAAGCTTCACACAAACAAGAACTATGATTCTTTAGAATCATTGCACAATTATATAACATTTAATAATTCTTACAAACAGTTGTATTGACTAATTTGCTTTTTAAATAAAATGGTAGCATAACACTTTATAAGTACAATACTAAAGAACACACTTCAGTTTACATTATGATCAAATAAGCAGCTGAGAAGAACAGAAGTGGTAGGGTAGAAGGTGGGGTTAAAAGAAAAGTGTGAGCAGGAAGAAGAAATGAATATTAGTTTTTTGGCAAATTAAAGAACAGGAGATAAGGAAAGAGATGATATATTAGTAGAAAAGAGTTCAGGAGGGAAAATGAAAGATTAAGGCCCGAAAGGAAGAAAAGATTAAGAAACACAGGCAAGAAGAAATTCAGTTACATACAATAAAGATTTTTGTCTTACTCATCTTTGAATCCCAATTCTCAGTGTATAGCTTAACACATAGCGGGTGGTCAATAAATGTCTAACAATAAAAATTAAAGAAGATAAAGGGCTGAGAAGTTCAACAAATATACTTTAAAAAAGCATATTCTGTGGTTCACATGGCTATGGATTCAAAATAAACAACTCAATCTTATTTTTTGTGTGAGGTTAGCCAAGTTAATTAACCTCTTGGGTATAAGTTCTAGGTCTAAAAAACAAACTGAAACTAGATGATCTTTAGGGTCTCTCTTATTCTCTGCAGAAATGGTGAGCAATTATAGGTAAATGAAATCGAAAGGAGATTCTTATCTTAAATACTACTTCAATCAGTTGTCAGCAGATAGATGCAATTTATATGTTTTTGAACAAGGATGGTAAATCAGTCCTTTTATTGTTCACATGATACTAGTTGTCATCCAAGAAACATCTGGATAGGTCTCAATCTCTCAGAAGAATAGTATAAGGAAACTAAGTGTTTCTGCTCTAAGGTGTAATCTTACTGAAATGAGCAGGCTCTCTTCATGGAGTTCTGTTTAGTATGAATAATACTGGGACATTACACAAAACAATACACAATACTGCTAAGGAAGAAGAAGTAATTATTTCTTTATTTTACAAAGTAACAGAATTCTCTTCAAGAGACAGTGTTTTTTATTTTTATTTTTTTAAAGGAGGGTAAATCTTACCAGGAAAACAGTTATTTCTCTATTTTTATGATAATTAACATTATTTTATCAAACTAACAAATAACAAGCAAACCAAGGACAAAGCATTAAAAGAAAACGTGATTTCATAAAATGGGAAAAATTCTTGTATTAAAATATTTTAGTTGCTCAGTGGTAACTAAAGGTAATAAAAGGCCCTTCACGGGTGGCTCAGTTAGTTGGAGCATCACCGCTTGCACCAAAGGGTTGCAGGATAGATTTCCAGTTGGGGCACATATGGGAGGGCAACCGATCAATGTTTCTCTTTCTCTCTCCCCCTCTCCCTTCCTCTGTCTCTAAAATAAAAAGAATAGTTTTTTAAAAAGGTAAAAGAATTATGGGAAGCAGCACCATGAAAACAGGGCAGGTTAATATCATTCAGAGATTATTATAGAACACCACAAAAGAAACATCTTCCAGAGTGAATTCAAGTTTAAATCTGTGCAACTCTTTGTCTTTATTTTATTTACACCCACAAAAGTGGTAACCATATATCACCGCATCATCATAATTCAGCACATTTCAGAGTCAGAAGACCAGGAAACGAAATGTTCCCTGCAGGTCAGGGTTTTGATGACTGGCAAAACACTAGCAAGCTTGCATTGCAGTTGTCTGAACCACACCCAGTCTGCAGTTAAATATAGAATTTAGTTTCTGGAACTATTGGTTTTCTTAACCTTCACAGTCCAAGTATTCACTGAAAACATTAAAAGTAAAAAGGAGAAAGGAAAGAGGCTGAAACCAAAATCCAAGTACTAATAAACTGTCCTGGGAAGAATTCCAAATGCAGAAAATACCAAGAGAATTAAATTACAGAAACCTCAAGCAACATTCTAGAAACACTCTACAAACTAATCTGTTTCTTCTATGTTGATTCTCCCAGGATGTATAAACACACTTACATAAAATGCATCTGTGCACTAGACCCTTGTCTCTAATTCAGATGAGATATTCAGGCTGTATAGCATGTCAAGTAAATAGCAGTGATGCCAAATTTAAAACTATGATTCAATTTTGGTTTGTTTTCATATCACGGTTGTGATGCTATTTTTCTTTGTGAAGAGGCACTTTTATCCTAAAAAAACTATTTATAAATCTAGGCGGAAGGGACACTCTCTAGCTGCAATTTTAAATACGGATTCTTTGCCTATTGGAGGAGGTAACAGAATATTTTGGGTTAATGTTTAAAGTCGTTTTGAAGATTGACAAAGGTAGAAGCAACAACAAAAACTGTTGTAATTTCATGGGCTTTAGTAGTGATTCTGTTTTATATTGTTCACTGAAGATGAACATGAAAAGAATCTAAGAGGAATAAAAAATACAGATATTACGGGTATACTGATAAAAAATAAAATAAAATATGCAACAGTTTTAATTACAAATACACACAGACGTATTCATTGCCTTCATTTTCCCGAAAACACCCAGACACAGACTTATTATTCAACTACTTCGATGAAAAATAAGTGCAATAAATTACCCATACACACAAACCTGGCTCCAGAGCGGTCCTCTTAACCATTATTTTCTGTTGCTTTTGCCTGTCGCAGCTAGGTGCTCTTAGATTTATTCCTGTATCTAGTTAAAACCCTTTTTAAGTTGTTGCTTCTTTCTATCTTGCTTAATTGGAACTGAGAACCTGTATAGGGAGATTTAAAGGTTTCTTTTATCTTCCTGTCTTGAGACCAGCATAGGTACAATAGCCAGATCTCACTCTCTGTGTCCCACTCATATAGCCAGCACTCCAGAGACATACCGGTTTCCAAAGCTCACTGACTATCCAGCCAAAAACTCCAAATGGTTAAAAAGGAAAGAGTACATCAGAAGATGGGCCTTGAGAATATTATGTTAAGTGAAATAGGCCAGTCAGAAAAAGCGAAGAACCATATGATTTCATTCATATGTGGGACATGAACCTGAAACTCAAAGATACAGGCAATGGTATGGTGGTTACCAGAGGGAAGCGGGTGGGGAGGAAGTAAAGAGGGCCAAATATATGGCCACAGATTTGACTTTGGGTGGTGGGTACACAACGCAATATGCAGATGAGTATCATAGACATGTACACTTGAAACGTAGGTGGTCCTATTAAACGTCACCCCAACATATAATTTTATTATTTATTTATTTATTTTTAAAAAATATATATTTTATTGATTTTTTTACAGAGAGGAAGGGAAAGGGATAGAGAGCTAGAAACATCGATGAGAGAGAAACCTCGACCAGCTGCCTCCTGCACACCCCCCACTGGGGATGTGCCCGCAACCAATGTACATGCCCTTGACCGGAATCGAACCCGGGACCTTTCAGTCCCCAGGCTGACTCTCTCTATCCACTGAGCTAAACCAGTTTCAGCCCAACATATAATTTTAAAAGTAGCTTTGCTCCTAGGCCACAAAGCATCCAAAAATTCTGACCATACACCCTAAAGACTTTTCAGGCCTTCTACTCTAACATGTATTCTCTCCATCCTTAGCACTTTACCTCACACCTAGTAAGTAACAAAGGGACACAGGCTTGCTGAATAAAAGTCACATTTGAATCTTACATTATTTGCACGTGCAGATATTTCTGACATACGATATAAATGCTTTTTTCCTCTTGTGAATATGTAAACTACTACTTGAGGTAAGCTTAGCTCAGTGATAGAACATAAGCAGATAAATGTTCTATAAATAAATGGCTCAATGAATAAATATTGGTCAATTATCTAAATCTAATTTACTCATTAAAACCTAGTCAGATCCTCTTTAAATAATGACAACAAAAATCTTTTTAATTATGGGAAATATAAAACCTTCAAAGTGTAATAAGCCCATGAGTCGCCTTGTTTTGCCACGAATTGTGCCAGCTTCAACAATTATGAATCGTTTTGCCATTTTTGTTTCATCTTTCCCCCATTACAATCTCCACATGCTCTCAAGCAGATGGAAGGTTGCAACACGTTAATCAGACTTCAGAGTTAACAAAGGCCAAATACATATATTGAAAACAATCTGCATACTCCCAAATAAAAAGAACACTCCTCTTTAGTTAATAAGTAGAGCTCAAATCTATGGTTAGAGGTCTGCATGTGGCTGGGCTACTTACTAGGTTTGTGGCCCTGAGAGTTTACTCAATCTTGTAAAGCCTTGGTTGCCTTATTAGAAAAGGAGAAACCAGGGCTGCTACCTTTTCATGTTTCAGTGTATATTTGGGCTAATTCTCTAGATGTGGGAATGTTGAGTCAAGGGCAAACCCATGGGTTATTTTTGCTGATATTGTTCAATTCCTCTCCACAAAGTTGTGCCATTGTGCATTCTCACAAGCCATGTTTGAGAGTGCCCATGTCTCTACAGCCCAATCAATAGAATATTGTGGAACTTTTGGATTTTTGCCTATTTGATAGGAAAAGAATGACATCTCAGCATAATTTGAATTTGAATTTCTCTTACCATGAGTTAAACTGAACATCTTCTCATATTCTTAAGGACCATTTTCATTTGTGTTTCTGCGGATAACATTAGTCCATTTTCTAGAGAGTTTTAGGCCTTCTCTCCCTTTTAACAGTTCTTTTATATGTCAGGGATAATTATAAGTGGCAAATAGTTTTTCATTTTTTTTTCTTTTTTTTAACTTTGATCATGGTTCCCCAAGTTTTTCTTTTTTTAAAAAAATATATTTATTGATTTTTTACAAAGAGGAAGGGAGAGGGACAGAAAGCTAGAAACATTGAGGAAAGAGAAACATTGACCAGCTGTCTCCTGCATACCCCCTACCAGACACATGCCCGAAACCAATGTACATGCCCTTGACCGGAATCAAACCTGAGACCTTTCAGTCTGCAGACCGCCGCTCTATTCACGGAGCCAAACTGGTTTCGGTGCATGTTTTCTTTTAATTTATAAAATAAAATTTAGCAGCCCCTTTTTACCTTAGTGCTTTTAAATTTTTGAGTCATAGATAGGAAAAATTTCTCCATTTCCAAGACATGGAAAAATCACTAGCGTTTTCTTCTATTATTTACATGGATTCACTTTTTTAAAATTCATTTTGATTCATTTATCTTGGTGTACAGTGTGAGGAACAGAATATTTTACACTAATATATGCGAGTAAAGGTAGTACTTTGCTGGCTTTACAGTTTGTGCATATGTATTTATTCATCCATTCAGTCTAGAAAAAAAATCATGCATTGCTCCGAGGGTAGGGGATTTATATTTCATGTTAGAAAATAAAAAATCCCATTTTCACAGATAAAATTCATACTGTGACCTTCTGTATAATTGCGTTTTGGAAAAATTTTTTGCATTTTTGCAACATATATTCTTCCTGGTTATACCATGTAATATAAAATTAAGCCAAAGATAACCAATTCCTAAATCAAAGACACTTACCAATTAAAATTAAGGTTAAAAACTGAAAATTAAAATTAAATGAAGTCTTATGTAGAGTGAGGTGCTCAATATCTTTTTCACTGAAATTTAATCACTATGATACTATGGCTAGTTTTTGTTGCCTTAGAAATAAAAAATACTGCAAAGCCTTTGCCATTCAATTATGAAAATGCATGAGGAATATCACCTATTGGTATTAATGTTGCCAAATTTTAAATTAACCCTTCCTTAGCTTGACATGTGATAAATGTATACTGGTATCTTCAAAAAAATTAAATAACTGAGCTAGGAACACAATTAGAACTTATACCAATTAGAAACTAATATGAAAACTTATTTTTCTAGGCAGAGAAATATGTACAACATTGCAAACCAGTTAGATGGTTATTATTTAAATTTAACTCTGTTACATGGTAAGTTCTGATGAAAAAGATTTAAAGAATAAAGATTTCTCGATGAGAAAAATAAGTCAGATTGTAAATGTCAGGTCTCTAGGACAATATGCTTTAATCAAGCATATAAGGATTCATTTTATTCAATAAGTGGCTTTTACTCTAGAGAGTGAGGAAAGGAACAGATGATAACATCAATGATAACCTATAATCTTATTTTGGCTACTGGATTCAACCTTTCCCTTAAGCAAACTCTTAATGTCAGCATTTTAAGTCTCCCTCTCTTTCACGTAGTGATTTTATGAGCTAGGAAATAATCAGGAAGTAGGCAGGAAGAGAGATGGTAAAGTCTTAGATGACATGTAATTCACTATTGGCTACTGAAAAACTTCATTTTATAGATGAGGAAGCTACAGCTCAAGGGTTTGTAACCTACACAAAGTTACACAGTTGGGTTAATAGCAAAACCCAAAACAGATTTTATGTCTTCTGTCTCTGAGTCAAATGCTCTTTCCAATATGCCATTCGCTGGTCAGATGAGACATTTGGAAAAAACAACACATGAAGCTCTCAATGTAATTATGTATTCTATATCAGTTAGAAGCTATACTTAGTTTTATACTTGCAATTTCATTCTTTTTTATTACTGAAATTATTGAGAAATCTCAATATAAAAATTCAATGAAGTATATACAAAGTGATGCAAAGAAAAGGACTGAATCCAAGTATACTCTACCCAGCAAGGCTATCAATCCAAAATGAAGGGGGAAATCAGAAGCTTCATTGACAAAATAAATTAAAAAAAAATAAAATTAGGGAGTTTTTCACTACTAAGCCAGCAATGCAAGAAATGCTAAAGGGAATGCAGTGCAAAGAAGAAATAGAAAGGGAGGAAAGAACACAGGCATAAAGAACAGAAATAGCTACAAGCAAGTACCTATCAATAATAACATTAAACATAAATGGATTAAATGCTCCAATCAAAAGACATCAAGTGACTCACTGGATAAGAAAACATGACCCATATATATGCTGTCTACAAGAGACCCACTTCAGAAAAAGGTCTCACATAGACTGAAAGTGAAGGGATGGAAAAATATCTTTTGGGAAAATGGAAATGAAAAAATAGCTGGGATAGCAATACTTATACCTGACAAAATAGATCTCAAAGTGAAGACCATAACAAGAGACAAGGAAGGCCACTTCATAATTCTAAATAAATTGATACAATGAGAGGATCCCAATGCAGGAGCACCCAAATACTTCTGGAAGATATCAGGGGAGAAATAGACAACAATACAATCATACTAGGAAACTTGAACACCTCACTAACATCACTCGGTAAATCCTCTAGACAAAAAAACAGCAAAGAAACAGCAATCCTAAATGACTCAACGGACTAGATAAGATGGACTTAATATCTTTAGAACATTCTACCCAAAACCTACAGACTACAGGTTGGGCATGTGCAAAGGCAACCAATTGATGTCTGTCTCTCTCTCTCTCACTTCAATGTTTCTCTCTCTCTCTATCCCTTCCACTCTCTCTCTTAAAAAAAAAAAATCTATGGAAAAATATGACCAGGTGAAGATTAACAACAACAAAAAATACCAATAGTATTCTTCACAGAACTAAAACAAATAATCCAAAAATGTATATAAAAACACAAAATCCCCAAAAAGCAATCTTGAGAAAGTTTGACAAGATTAAAGGTATCACATTACCTGATTTCAAATTATACTGTAAGGTTAAAATAATCAAAACAGCATGGTACTGGCATAAAAACAGATACAAAGATCAATGTAACAGAACAGAGAGCCCAGAAATAAACCCATTCCTACATCTATGACAAAGGAGGCAACAATATACAATAGAGTAAAGACATTCTCTTCAATAAATGGTGTTGGGAAAACTGATAAATATATCCAAAAGAATGAAACTTTCTACTTTCTTAAACTCAAAATGGATTAAAGATTAAATGTAACACCTGAAACCATTAAGCTAGAAGAAAACATAGGCAATAAACTCTTTAACATCGCTCTTAGTAATATTTTTTGGATGTCTCCTTGAGCAAGGAAACAAGAGAAAAAAATATACATATGGGATTACATTAAACTAAAGAGTTTTTACACAGTGAGGGAAACCATTAACAAAATGAAAAGACTGACTACAAGATACAAGTAGCCAACAGACTTATGACAAGATTAGTAGCCCTGAACACAAATCCGTGTGCCAGCAGGTTGCTGCCACCCTCCTGTAGCTCTCCACCCACTGCTCCGTCCTCTTATAACTCCATCCTCTCCTCCCTCCCCCCGCCCTGTTTTTCCTTCATAGCTGGCTGCCCTGCCCCATCCTGTAGCCTTCTGCTGCCCCGCTTGCAGTTCGCTGCCCTACCTTCCTGCAGATCTGCGATCCAGTCATTATGCGGTTGGTCGTTAAACCTCAGAGCACCTCAGAGTGTAATGGATAATTAGCATATTCCTCTCTTATTATAAGAAGCTCAATATCATTAATCTTCAGGTAAGTGTAAATTAAAACCACTATGAAATATCACCTCTCATCAGTCACAAAGGCTATCATCAACAAACCAACAAACTAGTGCTGTTGAAAAATGTACACAGCCAAAACCGGTTTGGCTTAGTGGATAGAGCGTCGGTCTGCGGACTGAAAGGTCCTGGGTTCGATGCCGATCAAGGGTTGCGGGCACATCCCCAGGAGGCAGCTGGTTGATATTTCTCTCTCATCGACGTTTCTAGCTCTCTATCCCTCTTCCTTCCTCTCTGTGGAAAATCAATAAAAATATATATTTTTAAAAATCAATAAAATATATATATATATTTAAAAAGTGTACATAAAAGAGAATAGGGAACCCTTGTGCATTGTTGGTAGCATTGTAAACTGGTGCAGCCACTATTGAAAAACACTAAGGAGATTCTTAAAAAAAACTAAAAATAGAACTACCATATGACCTAGCAATTCCACTTTTGAGTATTTATCTGAAGAAAACAAAAGTACTAATTCAAAAAGATATACTCAGCCCTGTGTTCACTGCAGCATTATTTACAATAGCCAAGATAGGGAAGCAACCTAAGCGTCCATTGATAATTGAATGGATACAGTAGAAGTGGCACAAATATACAATGGAACATTACCTAGCCATAAAAAAGAATGAAATATTTCCACTTACAACAACATGAATGGACCTGGAAGATATTGCATTAAGTGCAATAAGTAGACAGAGAAAGACAAATACCATATGATTTCACTTATGTGTAGAATCTAAAATACAAAATAAACAAACAAAACAGAAACAAACCTATAGATTCAGAGAACAAATTGATGGTTGTCGGATGCGGGGGTGGGGGGTGGGGGGAAGATAAGTGATAAAAGGTAAAGAAATTAAGAAATAAAATTGCAATTATAAAAATAGGGATATAAAGTACAGCATAGGGAACAGTCAATAATAATGTAATTACTGTGTGTGGTATCAGATGAGTACTAGCCTTGTGAGGGGGATCACTTTGTAAGTTATATAAATGTCTCATCACTAAGTTGTCACCTAAAACTAACATAATATTGTATGTTAACTGTAGCTGAAATTTTTTTAATTGTTACAAAAATTTCAGTGGTCTCCTATATAATTATTTATTATTTTGTTGAAAACAAGACAGCAAAGAGATTTTCTAAAATGTAATATATAAATCTAAATTTTAAAAAATTTCTTCTAAAGTTTCTTAAGTTACTAAGGACTCTCAAATTATATTCATAGATGTTAACTCCGGTTTTATGAATTCTCAAAGGTGAGAATATATGATTTCAATAATACAACATTTATACAACTCCAAAATACTTTTAGAGATAGAACCTAAATTACAAATCACTTGTTTGAAATGAAAATTGTCCAAATCCACCCAAAGTGTTTCTCTTTGGAAAACTGCTCACAGGAAAAGGAGATCTGTACCTTTCCATCACAGCGAGGCACTCCTTTCTCCAGGTAAATCGACTCCCTCTTCGTAATCTGAAGGTGCCAGATGTAGCAGAGACTGGGGGAGGCGTTTGTCTCCATTCTGGGTCTTCTATGGGAATGGGGGCCGGTCTCATACTTAGCGTAGCCCCTGAAATAAACAAGGTATTTTTTAGCAAATGTCTTCTAATTTATTAAAACCAATGTGATACATATATCATGAAATCAACAGTATAAACTTTTGCATCTTCATTGAAACTTACAGGCTATATATATATAAAAACCTATTTTATTGATTTTTTTACAGAGAAAAAGGGAGAGGGATAGAGAGTTAGAAACATCAATGAGAAACATTGATCAGCTGCCTTCTGCATACCCCTACTGGGGATGTGCCCTCGATCGAAATCGAACCTGGGACCTTTCAGTCCGCAGGCCAAGGCTCTGTCCACTGAACCAAACCAGTCAGGGCTGATATTTATATATTTTTCAGAAATAGGAATTCTTTGACCAAAATAAAAATTCAAAGAAACAAAAACTCTTCCTTAAAAAGTCATCATTAATTATTTTATGTCTTTTCCCCCCCAGTTTGTCAGCTGTCTTTTATCTTTGTGTCATTTTATTAAAACTCAAAATCTATCACTTTTGGAGAATAAATATGATTTTTAGCCCAGTGACAGACTACCTTCCTCTGAAAAATCTTTTGAAATACCTATTTGAAAGTTTTAATCTTTTTGAACAATTCCCATCTACGTTCAGAAATTTTCTTTACCATTCAAAGGACTTTTTGTTATTGAGAAAATGGAGCCCTAAAAGTATATATGCAGGAAGGAATTGAATTTAAAATAACCCTAATTTTTGTAAACTCTAAGTCACATACATATAGCATAAAAGAAAATAGGATGATATATCATATGCTTTAGTGTACTGACGAAATCAGATCTCCATAGGTCTACTACCTGTTAATGCTAAATCCCATTTTCTGTTACTTCTGTCACATAATTAAAACAAATGAAAAAATATTTATAACTAAGATACTGTACTAATTCAGACTAACCTTTTCTCAAATAGCCTGAACTGATGATAATGCATGTATTCACTCATTCATTCATTTTCATTCATTCACCAAACCCTTTTTACATAGCTTGTTCTAGGCTAGAAGCAATGAATAAAACCGAAAAAAGGAACATTGAATACTATACTTAAAATACCCACCTGACACCAGACATAATTCTAATATTATTGACTAGAGTTCCTATTCTCCCACTGTCCTTTCATTCTTTTCACTGCGAAATTCATCTTCCCAAGCATAATTATGATCATATCACTCTGCTGATCAAAAACCTTCAAAAAGGTTATTCCCTCTGACTATGGAATAAAATCTAAACTGTTCTTATAGAACAGTGTTTCCCAAAGTTCTCTCATGATGAGAATCACCTGATGGAGTTGTTAAAATACAGATTCCTGAATCCCAACTAAGAAGTGCTAAACTTAGAGCACTAGTTAAGTATACAATTTTACCTATATGTTCCCAGAAATTCTAGTTTAGCACTTCTTAGTTGGGATTCATGAATCTGTATTTTAACAACTCCACCAGGTGATTGTCATCATGAGAGAACTTTGGGAAACACTGCTGTAGAATAAAATCTAAACTCGATATAGCCCTAGAAAAATAGTTTAGAACTGCTTAGAATTATGTGGAATATCAATATTGCACATATTAATAAATATATATTTTTCTCCATAATATAAATCATGCTTTATTTATTTTACCTTATAATTAATACCATAGGTAGTATTTCTACATCATCACATATTTAGATTTCTCCTTAAGGGCTATAAGATCATATGCATTGTCTTATACAGATGCCCAGTCCTGATTTCCCTCTCCAAACTGGTTGCTCTTATGTCTTTCTCATTGGAGAAAATGGCATCACCGTTCTTCAAACTGCTTAGCTCTAAAATCTAAGATTCATCTTTGACTTCTCTATTTCTCCCACATACTATATTTCCAGTCCAAAGGCAAATTCTGCCAATTTTATCTTCAAAATGTATCCAGAATCAAACCAATTTGTATTACTTTTATTGCTGCCACTTTAGAACAAGCCAGCATCATCTTCTTACGCATAAGTTGTTTGGATAGGTTCTAAAGATGGTCCTTCACAGTAAGTCCCACCTCCTGGTAATCATGCCCTTGATCTGGGCTTGGCCTGGAACATTTTGGCATCAGAAAATGAAAACAATTCAAGGCTAGGTCATAAGAAGCTTTTCAGTTCTTAACTAGATCTCCTTGATGCTGGCTCTGGGCGAACCAGCTGCCACCTAAGTATGATTAACCTGAGACCATGATGTTATAAAGAAGACCAAGCTAGCCAGGTAGAGTGAAAGATGCCCAGCCAACCCCCGAGGTGCTCCTGCCAAATGCATCCAGGTGCCAGACATTTGAGAAGAAGAGGCATTCTAGCTGCAGGACATACCATGCAGACAACTGCAGAACCCCGCTGAACAGAAATAAAGCCATCAGCTTTATTGAGTCCCAATACAAGCCACATGGTAGTGAGCCTCCAAAGTGGTTCCCAAGGAACCCTGTCTCCTACTATTCACCTGTTGTGCAGTCCCCTCCCTGCACTCCGCCCTACCAGAATCAGTCTGTGATAGTATGTGACTTCCAGTATTAGATTAGAGAATGCACTGTGGAATCTGTCTTGGTTGCCTGCCTCTTGGATCATTGGCTCAGGGAAACTAGCTGCCATGCTGTAAGGACATTCAGGGAGCCAATGGCGAGGCCCATGTGGAGAGGAACTGATGTCTCTGGCCAGCAGGCAGAAAGGAACTGGGGTCTGCCAACACTTACATGCATCATCCTGAGAACACACTGTGTAGTCCCAGTGACTGTAGACCCGGCAGACAACTCAGCTACAAACTAATGAGAATGCTGAGCCAAACCATCCTTGCTAAGCCATGCCTGGATTCCTGACCCACAAAAATTGTGAGATAATAAATGTTTGTTGTTTTCGGCTGCTAGGTGGTGGGGTAATTCTTCACTTTATTTCCCCATGTTCCTTGATACACTGAGTATTATAAGTATTACTAATTATTCACATTTATAAACTTAGCAGGCAAAAAATTTCTCTTTAATACAGATTTTACTATTAGTAAGAATGAGCATGCTTTCCTGTTTACCTTAGCCATTATGCATCTTTTCTTTTGAGTTTATATCTATGTCCTTTTTTCTTTTGTCATGCAACTTATTGGTGTGTACAAACCACACCAATTGCTAGTCATATATAGGTTGCAACTATTTTCCCCCAGTTTGTCATTCATCTTTTATCTTTATTAACTAGAGGCCCGATGCAAGAAATTCATGAAAGGGGCTCAGCCCTTGGACCCCGGCTGCCTCAGCCCTCACAGCCCCGCTTCGTCTAGAGGCAGGAAGATTGTCCGGATGGTCATTCTGCTGTTTGGTCTAATTAGCATATTAGCTCTTTATTATATAGGATGGCATGCTTTGTGGTCCTAATTTTTATGTATTCATATCTGTCAATATGTTCATTTATGGTCAGTTCATTTTGCATCATTCAGAATATTTTTATAGTTTTTTATTTTATTTTTGTAAAATCTCTTAACTTCTTCCTGTAATGGACAAGCATGCCATCATACAATGATTTAGAGATTCATAACTTAAAACATAGGGCAAAATATGTGTTGCCATTGTATAAACAAAGTTTTATTTGAACACAGCTATACCCATTCATATACACATTGTTCTTTTTATCTTTTTTTTGCACTACAATGGCAGAGTTGAATGGCTGTGACAGAGACCACATAGCCTACAAAGCTTAACATATTTACTATCTGGCCTTTTACAGGAAGAGTTTACTGCTGACCCCTGGTTTAAAAAATTCCTGGCCTACACATGGTGAAACTCTAAACTGAAATCCTTTTTTAAACAGTTCAAGAAAGAGGATTCCATGATGCCAAGATATCTTGGCAATTAGGTCTGGGTCTAATTCAAAGTTAACACAGTTTAGGTGTAAGAAGGAACTATGGTGCTGGAGGGTTTAAAAATATTTATTCTGGTACTTTTCTGAATGCAAATAAATTATAGTCTGACAATGGCGCTGGAATTTATCTAAGCAGACTATGTAAATTTGGTCTACAGCAGTGTTTCCCAAACTTTTGACATATGTGTACCCCTTCTATAATTTTCATAACGCTGAGTACCCCTCGTCAAAAAAAAAGGATGTATTTTAATAACAATCAAAATATATTTATTTTTTATTTTTTTGGTACATACACAAAATAATAATAAACAAAAAATAAAATTATTCATAATAAAATAGAAATAAAAGTAATATTATAAATAACATTTATTTGCACACGGGACCATCTCACGCCTCACAAGATTGTCTTGACTTGACTCATGAGAATGTAGAATTAGGCTCAGCTAAGCACGGTGCAGTGCATATCCCCACCAAACTCCAGTGCAACAACGCGTACCCCCACCAAACTCTCCCCATACCCCTAGGGGTACGCGTACCACACTTTGGGAAACACTGGTCTACAGTCATGATAAAAGGTCCAAAATAGAGCCAATCTGTTATCATGGTTAATCAAGGCAGTGGTAGAAACAGACTGGGTAAGGCAGTAGGTACTCTCATCCAAATCCTGACTCTGATAAAAGAATAGAGATTTGGAGCTTCAGTGGGTGGAGGACGGGGAATAGGTCAGGGAATTCCAGCAGGTGGGCCACATCTATATTTATGGCATGCTTTCTTAGGTAAGCAGAGTGATAAACGGGTACAAATAAAACAAAGAATACAAATACTCTTAACTTAATCATGAGATTGAAGGAAATAAGGCAACTAATAATAATGGTTCTTCCTTGGTGTTGGGGTTTATTGGTAATATAACATGTTTCTTTATAATATCCAGTATATCCAGATTTTTTATAAAAAGTTTAGATAAAATAAAACTGGTCAGGAAGTAAAAGAAAGGAAGAGAGAAGCAAGGAGGAGAAAAAAAGAAAAGTAAATAGTGGCCTGTTACTTTAAAAAAAATCAAGGTGTCCTAACCAGTTTGGCTCAGTGGCTAGAACATCAGCCTGCAGACTGAAGGGTCTCAGGTTCGATACTGGTCAAGGGCACATGCCTGGCAGGAGGCAACCAGTCAATGATTTTCTTTCATTATTGATGTTTCTATCTCTCTCTCCATCTTACTTTCTCTCTGAAATCAATAAAAGTATATTTTTTTTAAAAAAGAAATCAAAGTAATTTTAGCACAGAAAGTAGAAATTTGAATAATTTCAAACTTGTAAACATAATTATTTTGAAACAATATTATCACTTTACTTTTGATTGAAGGCTTTTTTTCTTGGTCCCATTTCTTTTTCAATGTAACAACATTTAAAATCGCACAAGAAGCATTCTGGAAACACTCGAATAAACAAAATTTTGTTCCAGAAAACTTGGTTCATCTTGCTTTGGTCAAAATTGATAGACAGCAATGAATAACTAAAAAATGTGTTCAAAATTATTGACTTTGACAGAAAAATACAAATATACTAGACTGCAGGAACAATGCATATATAAAACTTAAAACCCCTTTGAAATAAAATATAGGAGTTGTGTTTTTTTTTCTACACAACCCACTTTTCCCCCTCTTTAGAGGAAGTGTGTTACCTATTTTCTTTACAGAAAAAATTTTTTCACCTTATATTTGGGCTCCCATTAAGACAAAATTTTGAACATTTATATAGCAACTCTAAACCTAAGAGGGGGGGAAAAAACCCACACCTCTTCCTAATTTGTGAATGGGTTTGAAATTTTTGATAAATGTTTTCTTGGTATATAATTTTTTTCTCAGGTTTATTTCTGGGTGAGCCTTCACCAATCAGCTGATAAAAGAGTAACTACCAGCATGTCATCACTCCTCGGTTCATAAAAGCTAGCTTCTCCATAAGTAATTTATCACCTTCTCCAAGTCACACAGTCACACACGGCTCCCCTGAGGCTCCGCCACTCTGCAACAGTGAAAGGAGGAGGAATTACTTCCGTTTGCCAAATTTACTTCTTACGCTTGCTGCATAAGCCTCTGGCAAACTTTATTTAATTGTTCAGTTTAGAAATATGCAGAATCTGTGCCATAAGCCAAGAGGAACTCGGCAAACCCTGCCTGCTTTGGTAATGTTTAAATTAGACAAGGGAAAAGTCTGTAAAGCCTAATTGAATTAAATAAAGGGGCTTTTGATGTCAATCATGCTGAACTTAGTACTCAGTCTTTTTTTTTTTTAAAAAAAGGAATTTTCTTATAAATGTTTTCATAAGAAACAAAATGTTTTTGATCAGTTTCCATCTGCCTATCTTATTAATATGCCTTGGCAGGCTTTGGGTTATGCTGGGAAATTCTGATGATGGTTCTGTTTATTGGATGGAGAGCTGCACTATATATGTACTGGATTGTCAGTAATAATAACCTAAATACCCATCCTATTATTTTCTTGCTTAATCCACCTTAGAAACAAAAGAAAACAAAACAAAAAAACAAATAAAAAACCAAAACAAACACCACAGAAAAAGAACACACACACAAAAAAAAACCCACCAAAAACAAAATAAAAAAACACAAAACTCACTACCAACAACAAAAAGCCTTATCCAAATGGATCCAGAGTGAAGAGGCTGAAAAAGAGAAGAATTTCAATCAAGGCATACAGAGAGAAATATTCTGAGCCCAGGAATAGAATAAACAAAGATTTTTGTTTGTTTTTAAATGTTTAAATTTACCTAAATGAGACAAAGTACCTTTTCATTCTGAAATTTTAAATCAGAATATATATGCAAAGGAATGGTACCATTTACATTTCTTTTGATGAGCTATCTATTCTGCCTAGAGAAAAACTTATGAAATAAAAGAAGGCCTACTAATAAAAATCACTGACATCTTTTTATTTTATTTTTATCTTTTTACCAAACAGCTTCACAAAAGCAGGTCTATAGCATGTGAACATAGGTTCTCATTTTTAAAATATATATTTTAAATGCAGATTAACAAAGCAAATTAATTTATTTTGTCTCCATTCCTCTTTGCCTTCCTCCCTCTTTCCTGTTCATTAAACCTTATATGTAAAATTTGAATATATAGTATAAGTATATGGTACAAAATTTAGAAAGAGATAAAAAGTTATTTAGTCACTCAGACCCCCACCACTGAGCTATCCTTATCAACTCCTAATATGGCCTTCCAGAGATGTTCTGTGTTTATTTCAATATATACGTGTATGTGTGCACATATAAATGACAAAATGCTATATTTATTGTGTTATATCTTATTTTATTCACTTATGAATTTAATATTATCACATATAAATCCAATTCCTATAAATCCAATTTTTAAAAATAGATATAGCTTCCACAGGATTCCAATATACCAAATTTATTTAACCAGTTCTCAACTAGGAACATTTAGGCGGATTCTAATCATCTCTGCAATGACCTGCAGAGAAGATTCTGACATATTATAAGCAACAACTTACTAGACAGTGAATATGACATTCTTAGGTGCTAATATAATTTTAATTCATCTTATCCAAACTTAATAGTAATTTCAAAGTGTCCATGGAATAAGAAGAAATAATAACTCTTTAGCTAAAATAAAAGTTAAAGTCCAAGGCGGTGACATAGGTAAACATGGTACTTGCCTCATCCCACAATCACATAAAAAATGAAGTATGGTAGCAACCATACTTAGGTAAAAACTGCTGTTTGAATTTTAACCCTGCTATTCTGGCTTCGGCACTTGCTAACTTGCCTAAGCAACAAGGTAGTTGCCTCAGCTTCCAGATTGAGACCTGGAAGCTAAGGCAATTTTCCTGTGCCTGTGGACCAGGACCACAGGAGATTGATTCCCACTGACTCAATAGTTTCAGGAGTAGAGACTGTAGATAACCTTTAGAGATTAAGAGCTCAGCTCTGCTTCTGTAATATCTGCTATCTCAAGATAGGGCCACATTCCAACCTCCAGGAGGATATGTTCCCAGCCTTTAGAATTTAGAACAAAGGAAAATTCTTGTGGTTTAGACCTTTAAAAGGACTGCCTACACCTGCGACAGTGCTGTCATATGGACTCCACCTACGTGTGGTGCTCTTGCCTGCTTTTTAAAATCAATCAGCAGCCTCCAGTGGTCTTATTTTGACTCCACGGTTCAACCCCACAATAAAAAATTAAACTACAGAACAACCATCACTGAGAACTGCCTGAAATCTAGCTGAACAGAAGCCCTACAAGAAAGGATATAAAGAAGAAGCCATATCAAGATTTGTAGGAGGGATGGAGCCACAAACTGGGTGGTTCCAAATGGTGGATAAACATTGGGGAGAGATGTCAGCTGTGGAGGTCCCCTCTGAGGAGTGAGGGGTCTCAGACCCGCCTGAGGCTCCTCGCCTCAAGTTTCCAGTGCTGGGAAGAGAACTCCCCGTAACTTCTGGCTGTAAAAACCAATGGGTATTGTGGCTGAGTGACAGGGAGGCTGCTGGAGTCCCAGGCAGTTCCTCTTATAGGGCCCATGGACAGACTTACCCAGACTTGCTCCTTCGGAGTTCTAGCTCTGGGACAGCATCTCAATAACTGCAAGGGACATACTGGGAGAAACTGAAGTGTTTAGCATCAGAGAAAGAGCTGGAGGGACAACTTTCTATCAGACAGAAGTGCTGGCAGAGCCTCTGTTCCTTTTCTGAGCTCTCCCCCACCCCCACCCACAGAGTCACTAGGCAGGCACCTTATTTGAGCCTCCACCACTGTTTGCCCCACCCAGGTGATTCCAATACCCCACTCCACCTACTTTCCTGCCCACCCAAGCTGTTTCCAGTGACTTTTCTAAATAGTTGGCCTGTCTTGACTCATGCTTCAAATTTTTCTTAAATTTCTCACATAAGTAGCATCTGGTCTTGATATACTCTGTACTTCTTGCTAAGTGGCCCCAGGACAGGCACTAGCAGCAGCGGCCATGGTTCACAGCTTGGCCTCTCCTGGACACCTCCAAGCCCAGCACAAAGAGCAGCCATCTGCAGATAGTTTTGTGGCTCATCCTGGATGGCCGGGTAGAACAAGGACTGCCTGGCTGACCTTGGCCTGCACCTTCTAGGAGGCCCTAGAGCTATCACACCCTGTAGACAGCTTCAGACCATGTCAAAGCACCATGCAACCATTTCCACAAATGACACACTCAAGGGGAGGACTCAGCATCACCAGAGAACCACAGAAGTCAGTCCTGGTCTGTGGGGTGTCCTCTGTACAGCTGCTTCTTCACAGTAGTCAAAGCCAATGGGCCTTGGGGTGAATTCCTCCAACTGACATGCCAAGAGCAATCAAGGCTTAACTACAACACAAGGGTGTACACAACCTACATGGGATGGGAGGGGGGGTGAAGGGGGTGGAATGCACAGCTCAGGTGAATGGGGAAGCTGTATCACTGGACTCTACAGGACACCTACTATATTAGGCCACTCTACCAAGTCCAAGAGACATAGCAGCTCTACCTAATACATTGAAACAAACACAGGGAGGTTGCCAAAATGAGGGAACAAAGAAACATGTCCCAAATGAGAGAACAGAACAAAACTCCAGAAAAAGAATTAAACTAAATGGAAATAAGGAATTTATTGCAGTATTCAAAAACACTGGTTTTAAGTATGCTCAATGAACTTAGGGTAAGAGTAGATGAACTTAGAACCTCAGTAGTATAAAAAGGACATAGAAACCATAAAAAAGAACCAGTCAGAAATGAAGGATACACTAACTAAAATGAATAATTTGCAGCCCAAGCCAGCATGGCTCAGTTGGTTAGACATCATCGTCACTGAGAAGTTCCCAGTTTGATTCCAGTCAGGGCACATGCCCAGGTTGTGGGTTCAATCCTTGGTAGGTGGTATGCAGGAGGCAGCGGATCAATGTTTCACTCTCATATCAATATTTCTCTTTCTCTCCCTTCCTCTCTCTCTAAAAATAAGAAAATAAGTATGTTTTTTAAAAGAATAATTTACAGGGGACCGATAGTAGAGTAGCTGAAGCTGAGAACCAAAACAGCGATTTGTAATGTAAGGAAGCAAAAAAACACCTATTCAGAACAGCACAACCAACCTCCCCCCCCCAAAAAAAAAAAAAAAACCCAGAAAAAGAAAACAAAAACAAAACAATTCCCCAAAGTGAAGATAATGTAAGGAGCCTCTGGGACAACTTCAAGCATACCAATATTTGTATCATGGGGGTAGAAGAGAGAGAGCAAGAAACTGAAAACCTATTTTAAAAAATAATGATGGAAAACTTTTCTAACCTGGTGAAGAAAATAGACATAGAAGTTCAAGAAGTGCAGAGAGCCCCAAACAAGATTAACCCAAAGAGGTCCACACCAAGACACAAGTAAAATGCAAAAGGTTAAAGACAAAGAATCTTAAAAGCAGTAAGAGAAAAGAGGTTGGTTACCTACTAGACAGCTCCCATAAGGCTGTCAGCTGATTTATCAACAGAAACTTTACAGACCAGAAGGGATTGGCAAGAAATATTCATAGTGATGAAAAGCAAGGACCTGCAAAGACTATCATTTAGAATTAAAGAATAAATAAAGAGCTTCCCAGACAAGAAAGAGCTAAAGGAGTCATCACCACCTAGCTAGTATTACCTGAAATGTTAAAGGGGAGAAAAAGTGAAGAAGATAAAAAAAATATGAATGACAAAATGGCAATAAATAACATATCCATCAACAATTGAATCTAAAAAACAAAATAAATGAACAAGGAGAATAGAAAGAGATTCATACATACAAAGAACATTTTGATGGTTGCCAGATAGGAGTGAGTTGGGTGAAAAGGTGAAGGGATTAAGAAAAACAAATAGGCAATAACAGAAAAGTTATGGGGTTGTAAAGCACAGCATAGGGAATACAGTCAATAATCCTATATAATGAAAGGCTAATAGACTGAATGGCAGAACAACCGAACAATCAGTCACTATGATGTGCGCTGACCAGGAGGGGACGCACATGGAACATGGTGGGCACTGACAGCAGAGCACGGAACATGATGGGTGGTGGGATGATGGAGCAGGTGAGCGGAGTCGCCAGTCCAGGGCAGGGCATTGATCACGGTCATTGGGGTGAGCCTCTGGTGGTTACTGAAAATTCTTTGCTCCCATGCACCATGGTCTACCCAGTGCTTGCACCTGCTGCTGGCGCCAGCTCCAATCACCCCTAAGGGCTTCTCCACCTCTTCCTGCTCCTGAGGGGCGATTTGGGCTGGCAGTCACCACTCGCTTGCACCTGCTGCTGGTGCCCGCCCCTGTCACTCTGTGCCATCAGCTCATGGGAGCGGTGGTGGGAGTGGGCTGCCAGCAGACAGGAGACTGGAGGCTACAGCAGGAGTGGCCAGGCGAGAGCACGGACCAAGACCTGCCCCTGTGCCCACCACAGCCTCTTGGCCCACAGTTCCTTTCAAGGTGCACTGGACCCCTAGTATTATGATAACTATGTATGGTGTCAAATGGGTATGAGATATATTGGATGATCACTTAGTAAGTTATATAATGTCTAATCACTGCAGTATATACCTAAAATTAATACCATATTGTATGTCAACTGTAATTGAACAAAAAATAAAACTGCACTTATCTAGAAAGAATTCCATAGCATATTAGCTTTTATAATGAAGATTGAAATACAAATAAAACCTTTAAGATTAAATTTTAATTGCTAACATCTAATTGGTTTATGCAATGAACTACCTGCCTTAGTTCCAATTTTCTCCAATTTCTTGCTGATGGGTGAACCTAGCTCTGGTTCCAAGATAGACGGAAATAGGAACTAAGATTAAAAACAAAATGTAATTTTCAGAAGAACACAATATCCACCTCAGTGCTAAAATATGAATTCCAACAACAGTTTTCTGCAGTGGGAAGTGGTATCAGATCAACTGCAAAAATGTTGCACCTTGGTCTCCCCTTCCTGTTTCTAATGAATTTGTTTTCCTGATATCCAAGTTCCTGCTTGGGACTGGAGCCCAGCCCAGAATCTCAGTGTGGAAATTTAGCACCACCAACTGTGATAAGATTATATATTAGGCATTGTTCTAAGTGCCAAATACAAGTGACAAAAATCCCTTCTCTTAAGGAGGCCGACTGCCTGACACAAATGACTAGTATTTGCCCTCCAAATTCTATATTTTGGAACATCCTGACAATCTCTCTGGTGCTCCCTGGTAACCAATTTCTGGAATGTGACCAGGTCATGAAACCCCAAAACACAGTTTCTTATTTACTTACCTGAACCCTTGCCACCAGCCAGCCTAAGCTGATCTATTAATTAAAAAGACAAGTGCCAAGCTCTCTCTCTCTTCATGTGATTTGCTCTACTGTGAATTATGGAAGAAGTGCTATCTTTGGGAAGATTGCTGTAAGCTGAGACTGAAGTGCTGCTGTGCTGTCCTATACGGTAGACACTAGCCTATGGGGCTATTCAACACTTGAAATGTGGCTGATTGGACATAGGTGTTTTAAGTGTAATACATATAATGTATTTCAAAGAATCAGTACAAAGAGAAAGATTAAATGCTGAATAATAACATACATTTCTTAAATAAAATATATTAAGTTTAGCTATTTCTTCTCACCTTTTAAAATGTGGTTACTAGATAATTTAAAATTGCACATGTCATTTGCATTATATTTCTACTGGAATGTGCTAATTTAGAACATTTAAATAATGACAGCAACAAGAGTCATTATTTTGAGAGGTTTGTTATGTCTAGATATCATTAGAAAAATATTTAAAAATGAAATTCCTTTGCAGAAAAACTGCCAGCTAATAAATGCTGAGGGAATGTTAGACTACCACCATTTTTCTATCTCCATTGGAGCAACTGATTCAGAGGAGCATCATCAAAAGATGCTAAGACTAGTGGCAAACAGTCAAAGAGGAGAGTCATCCAGTGGCAAGATTACACCCTATAGATTATTTATAAACTGTAACAAGACCTGGTGATCACTACTTTTCACAAATGATCAAACTTAGCATACAAATAATGCTACAACCTGCCATTATACATCTCTGGATATGTGGTAAATTGAGGTAAACGTTACTTAAAAAGCATTTTGCCCCAACGTTTTATTGTGAAAATTTTCAAACATACAGCACAATGAAAGAATTTATGACAAAAATCAGTACTCATACTATCTAGTATTTTACAACACAGTGCATACTAACTTTATCACATTTCTTGATCATCTTCCTATTCATCTGAGTTTGATGCATTTCAAAGTAAATTGCAGGTATTAACGCATGCCTTCCTTAAATAATCTATGAAGTGTTCTTGCCAAAAATGTTTAACCTAATCTAATCAAGCCTCTAATCCTAACTTCCAATTTATAGGAAATACTTAAAGAGATTAGTTCATTGACAATAAAACTAAAAATCCAGAATATGAAACATTTTAATATTAAATTATTTTAAAAGTTTGTCATGAAAAGTTTGAGTGACTAGATTTAATAGCCTTAAAACACATAACAAATTCCAACTTGTCAACTTAAATCAGATACTATTCAATTTTTAAAAAACTACCAAAGACATTCTTATAACATCTAGAGAAATGTAAATATGGACTGGATATTAGATGATATTAAGGACTTACTGTTGGGGAGCAAAAGAGACTTGGTTGGAAAATTGTAAGGAGGACATTCTGAGAAAAGAGAAGTGTGTGAAAGGCGCCTGCCCTGTTTATCAGAAATCCGACTTAGGGGAGACTTGGGGAGTGTGGAAAGCAGCACCCCTAATTATTCCTTGACTTTCCAAACAAGTCTGAGCATGTGCAGACCCCCAGGTGTTTACTGGAATCCTATGCTTAATCCTGGGATGTCCTTGCCTAGAGGACAATGTAAACACATGTGTCCCCTCAAGATTACTCACCCTACATGAATTCCTCACCCTATGTAGAAAGATTATATCTAAAGAGAAAAATTCTAATAAAAGCCTAACGAGGCAGGCAATCAAGGCTGCCTGGCTTCTTTAGCGGGGCTGTCCCTTAGCCCTCTCTCCCACAGTGAAACTGTGTCAGAGTAATCTGTTCATCTGTCATTTAGGGACTGCTGGTCAGCCCCAGCAAATTATTAATTTTCTTAGATGTGATCATAGGAACTGTGTTATATAGGCAATTACTCTTTTTTTTTTTTTTTGGAGATGAATGCTAAAGAGTGTGTATGCATGTACACATACATATATGTAAGTTTTTAATTTATTTTATAGGAATAAAGCAAATGTAGCAAAATGTTAATAATTACTGTATCTAAGAAGAGGGTGAACAGATATTCACTGTGTTGATCTTTCAACTTTTCTGTACATTGAAATATTTTAAAATAGAAACTGGGTGTCAGGTAGATAAAAAATTCAGTGCAGAGAGGTTAATATAGTCTCTCCTGTTTTGGCCTGCCTGAGCTTTTCAGGTCAGGTCAAGAATGTGGTCTCTGAAAAATATCTTACCACAGACACAGAAAAATATGTCTCTATAACATTCTTTATTTCTGCCTCAGGGCCAATGCTATTATTAGGTAAGAGTCTTCAATATGCAATATTACAACTGGTAATTCAGTCTGTAAGCAAAGGCTTTAACGCTGTAATATTACAGAAGAATTCAATCACAAGGTCAACTTGAAGATCAGGCTCACTGCCATCAGTCTGTGTTAACTGTAGTCTGAGATAGTGTGTCACACAACTCCAGGTTTTATTTCATATACCACTTAAGAGGATCCTGTATTAGAATTTGCCTATCCCTGGCAACCTCATACACAAAGGTTTCTGTGATCTTTTTCCTTAAGATTTGATTCTACTTTCCAACCTATTGCTGCTCCCAAAGTCATCTGGACAGCTTCTCCCTAAGTCCAAAGACACACATACCACCTAGGTAATTAGAATTAGAAATAGAAAACCACTAGCAGAGATCATTGGGTAAGGTATAGCATGGAGTAAGTGAAAGTATAAGTTTATACTACTAACTAAAACAAGATAAAAAAACACACAAAAAACTAGACATGGAATCTCTGTGTACCTATAGTTGAGCAAAAGAAAATCGCCCACTGACAACCATGACTTTTCTTTCAAACTCTGGTTAGAAATATCAAAAAACTGGAAACAAACCTTAGATGATAATAGACACTAAATTAAAAATTGGTATAATAGGGCTTAGGTTTTGCAGTTAAGAGTGTTCTTTGGCTTCAAAGTAAAATAGTAAAGTCTGAAACTACCATGGTGAAGACAAGGGAGCACATGGATTCAATAAAGCAATTTATTACATATGTCTCATTTCATATACAATGAAAAAAAGAAAATGATATTTACCAGGGTTTGTCTTCTCAAGCTGATACCATCGGTAAAATGCCCTTTTCTTCTGCTCACTCAGGTCTGATCCCTGCTGCAACAGCCAGTGAGAGATGCGGCTCTGACTGATACCTATGTAGAAAAAGAAACAGCTGTTGCAAGTAATGAAGTTGCAGGGAACTTAAGGAGGGTTTTCTTGGTTCTAGGTTACTGGTTTTTTATTCTCTTCTTTATAGAAAGCTGCAACTTGAACAACTCTTATATTGGGCTTCTTGGTAAAAGCTGGCTAAATGTGTAGGATATATTCAGAATTACCTACTAGAGGTCAGCATTTTATTAACCAAGATTTGAAAGTGGTCTCTAAAATCAATCTCTTAACCTGGTCCATAAATATGAGATTCAGAAATTTCTAATAGTTATTTATCAGAACTTGATTAGATTTGTGCTCCTCCAACCATCACCTCCACCCTAATCCTGGTTTAGAATATTAGAACTTTTAATAGATATTGAGAAAGGAGAAAAAAAAATCAAGCTAGCAAGTTTTGCTACTAATTAGTGATATTGATAAAAGAGGGGCTGGGAAAAAAGAGGTCATTGAAAATACTCTCTTCAATAAAGTTGCTGGCTTATTTGTTAATTCATTTAGGCATTTCAGATTCGTACAGATAACTAAGAATTGGAAGACTTTTAGACTTCTGCTGCCATATGACCTCTTAAGAAATCTCAAGTGGCAAAGTCAGTCTTCTAACACAGACTTTTCAAAAAAACTGAACAGAATATAAAGCAATAGTTTTCAGCTATAAGTAAGAAGCTCTTGACAGCAATTAATTAGAAATGGGGAAAACCTCCACAAGTGAAAGTAAAAAGCATGTCTAAAACTGACTAGCATGAGAATCACTTGCTCTTTCTGGTCATTATAGTTATTCCAAAAATGAATGATTTAACATACAACTGGCAAAGAATAATAGGAAAGATGAAACTGCCTTATATGTCCACAAGGCACTTTTTAAAGGACCAGTCAGCTATCAGAGAGGGTTACCAGTATCTTAACTCTCCCAAGGAATTACTTATGGTAACTGGATAGTACTGAATACCACCTGTGACAACCTGTTTAAAGCTATAATGCACAACAGGAAGAGTGGTTATCATGAAGTAATCACACACCCTAACGAGAAGCAGGAGGCCTGGTGATTATATTTAACTCATTAAAAGCAAGCCCCTAGAGTTTCATACTTTAAAAAAAAAAAACAAAAAAAAAAACAACTATGTTAGAAGAAAACTTACAGAAATGGGGGAGGGAAGTTTTGTTAAAAGACAAATTGGGCTGTGAAGCAAGGTTCTCTGATTGGAACCACCTTTCATTTCCAAAGGGTGAAATTCAGTTTCCCAAGACCTAAGTGATTACATTCTCAAATAATTCATTCACACAACGGTTTTCCAATGGATTGGAGATCTATGTGAAGCAGGTGCTGGCAGCTAGCACTCCATGCCTGTTCTAGAGAATGCAAATTATTTAACGTTGGCGTGTTTAGCAATGCCTTTATCACAAATCCAGATTCAGATATTACATAATTTTTAAACAAGAGTGAAGAAAACCATTTTCCATCATGAAATCAAAATTGATTCTCATGTCAACAAAATGAAACATTTTTATGTGGATTCTTCACATCAGTACCATACTACTCAAAACAAAGAGAATTTGAGGAAAATTTTTAAAGAAAAAATAGACTATATCAGTTCTGTTACTTTCAATATTGGATCTCCCTCAGTCAGATCGTACAGAACAAACACTGAGCCCACTAGATCTTAGTGCTGTCCAGGTAGTAAAAGAAGAGGGCAAAAGCCCATCAAAAGATTAAATTATGGTATACTCACATAATAAAAGAATGGGCAGACTTTTAAAAGTAATGTTCTAAATCAGTCACCCAAAAAAAACCAAAACAAAACAAAAGAAAACAACAACCAAGAAACAAAACCAACTAACCAACCACCACCACCACCAAAAAAAAAACCAAACCCCAAAAACAAAACCCATCAATACCAAGTTTTGGCAAGGACACAGAGTATATGGAACTCTCATACTGCTGGCAGAAGGGTAAAATGTCAGGATCATTTGGGAAACAATGGGGCAGTATCTACTAAAGTTGACTATATGCATACCATATAACCTAGCAGTTTCTTTTTTTTCTCAAGCAAGCCTATTTTTTCCATTGATTTTATTTTTTTAGAGAGAGTGTAAGGGAGGAAGGAGGAGAATCAGAGAGAGAGAAACATTGACTGGTTGCCTCTTGCATGTGCCCCAACCAGGGACAGGAATCAAACCAGCAACTGAGGGATGTACCTTTGACTGAAATTGAACCTGCAACCATTCAGGCAATGGATTGATGCTCTAATCACTGAAGAAACCAGCTAGGGTTTTTTCCTCTTTTTTAAAATTCGTTTTAGATTTGTTTCTTCCTGCACACATGCCAACTGAGGATTGAACCCAAAAGTTGGGTATGAGCCCTGACCAGGAATCAAACCCACCACCTTTTGAGGTATGGGATGATGATCCAACCAACTGAGCCATACTGGCCAGGGCAACCAAGCAGTTTCTTTCCTCAGTATATAGCACAAAGAAATGTGTATATGCTCAATAGCAATGCATTCAAAAGACATGTACAAAAAGGCTCACAGTTCCCCAATTTGAACCAACTCAAACACCCATCAAAAGAAAATGCAGCCAAGACCGGTTTGGCTCAGTGGATAGAGCGTCGGCCTGCGGACTGAAAGGTCCCAGGTTTGATTCCGGTCAGGGGCAGATACCTTGGTTGTGGACACATCCCCATTGGGGGGTGTGCAGGAGGCAGCTGATCAATGTTTCTCTCTCATCGATGTTTCTGACTATCCCTCTCTCTTCCTCTCTGTAAAAAATCAATAAAATTATATTTTTTTTAAAAAGGAAAATGCATAATTGTAGTACTTATGCATTCTACTATAGCAGGGGTGGGCAAACTTTTTGATTCAAGGGCCACAATGGGTTCTTAAACTGAACCAGAGGGCTGGAACAAAAGCAACCTGACCATGCTGGCACTCTCATCTTAGGCTGCTGGTGAAGGAGTGGAGGGGAGAGCAAGAGAACCCTCTGCTCTTTCAGCTCCGCGGGCAGGATAGAACAGCCGAACGGGCCAGATCCGGACCATAGTTTGCCCATGGCTGTACTATAGACTACTATATAAATAGAAAAAGGACAAACTACTGCAATATGCAACCACATGGATAAATCCCACAAAAACAATGTCGCCCAAAAACCATCAGACACACATAAAAAAGCTAGACACAGCTGCATGATTCAACTTATATAAAACTAAAAGAGACACAATCTATATATATAAAACCCTAATATGTAAATAGACCAAACAGTGGAATCAAACAACCAAACTGGTTGCTATGACATGCTCTGACCATCAGTGGGCGTGCACAGAATATGGTGGGTGTCAGCCGCAGTAGGATGGTGGAGCAGATGAGTTAGAGTGCCAGTCTAAGGCAGGGTGCCAGTCTCTGTCATAGGGGCAAGCCTCTGGTGGTTACTGAAAATTATTTGCCCCAGTGCTCACACCTGCTACCAGCACTGGAGCCGTTGATTGCACCCGCTGCCAGTGCTGGTCCCACTTGCACCCACAGCTACTGCCAATGTCTGGCGCTGGTCCGATAGCTCAGTGCCATCAGCAGGTGTGAGTGGCAGCTGCCAGCCCCAATTACCTCCGAGGGCTTTCCACCTCCCCCTGCTCCTGAGGGGTAATCAGGGCAACAGCTGCTGCTCACACCTGCTGCTGGCACTGCCCTAATCACTCCATGCCATCAGTGGGTGGGAGTGGGGCTAGCACCATCAGTGTGTGGGAGCAGCGGTGGCGGGAATGGGGCTGCCAGCAGACAGGGAACCAGGGATCGGGGCCTCGATGGGAGGGGCCAAGTGGGGGCATGAAGAATGGGCTGAGACCAGCCCCTGTGCTCACCGCAGCCTCGAAGCCCACAGTTCCCTTCAAGGTGCACGAATTCATGCACTGGGCCCCTAATTATCTATATGAATGGCTACCTATACCTAGGAGGAAGCAGGTTCATTACTGGGACGTAGTGTGAGGAAAGCTTATATAGTAATCAGCACTATTCTTGATCTGGATGGTGGTTATATGCATGCCTTCACTTTATAAAAGTCACTAAGCTAGACACTTTTCTCTGTATATATTTCAATTTAAAAAGGATTCCTGACAAAAGTTTTTAAAATTCTATGCAGTATTTAGAAAATAAAGTGAATATGTATCAAGATGCCCATGATATAAATAAGAAAGTATATAGTTTTATAAATATATCTATATTTACATAATCTTCTTTCTGTCTTGTACAGTAATGAAAACTTAAATAGAGTGGTACACTTCCTACACGGTAAACCTCTATATTGCGTTTTTAATCCTTCTAAAAATTTCTATTAATTTATTTAGGCGTCCCTTATAAATACAGCTCACTTTACTGGTTGTTTTATAAATACTACAATTAAGTTAAACAACAAAGAAGTACCAAAAAAAGTTAATTTCAGCCTTTCCTCAGCAGTTCCACTCTGAGGTAAACAATGTTATCTGTTAATATATGTTCCTGCATGATTTTCTCTATGCATAATTATATTTTTAAATATATTTTATTGATTTTTTTACAGAGAGGAAGAGAGAGGGATAAGAGTTAGAAACATCGATCAGCTGCCTCTTGCACACCCCCTACTGGGGATGTGTCCGCAAACAAGGTACATGCCTTTGACTGGAATCAAATCTGGTACCTTTCAGACCACAGGCTGACGCTCTAACCACTGAGCAAAACTGGTTTCGGCTCTATGCATAATTATTAATTTAATAAAACAAATGGAAAGAAGGTAATAAATAATATCCCTCTGTCTAGTCTTTTGTGTGTGAGGAAATAAAATAAAAAAAACTTCTTCACTGTAAATGTAACCTGTTCTCATATAATAAATACAGAAAATGAAGTAATAAAGCAGGTAGTTTTTTCTGTAGTGTTATGAAAATTAAATATGTACAACAACCTATTTTTTTCCAATCATTTTTCTTGGTTAGCAGCTTACTAATAGGTCAAGTTCTCTAACTCATCCTTCCGGGGCTCCTCGGTGCCTTTGGAACGTGGGGTGAGCTTGGTGTCACAAAAGGCCTGTAGCTTCTCTTTACTATCAGTTTCTGTATTTCTCCTTGGAAAAAATGTTTCCCCAACTCTCCTCTTACTTCCCACTCCTGAAAAAAATATTCTCAAGTTTTAACTCCTCACAAAGCCTCTTTTCTAACCTTTCACAGACAGAAGAAAAATTTACATATAACTTTCATACATTGAGACTAAAACTAACCTCTGATTAATTTATTTCCAATAAGAAATGGATCATATTGGACTCAAAGGCCAAAAAAGCCTTTTGCCAGCCTTAGCTTCAGCTCTCTCAGGCTTCTTCTAGTTCCTCAAATGCCTTGCTCCCTTCCACTAGAGGGCTCTACACCACTACCCATTCTTGTCAAAGTCTCTAACAGTACACATTAAAACGTATCTTCTTCCTTCCACTTCCTGTGGATGTGACACTACTTACTGACCACTCACATCATCTTCATCCTTGGAATGCTGGGTACAACTCTCCAATACAATTTAAGGAATTATTTGCTAGCTCCTTACATGTTAAGAGTTGCTAGGTTTATATCTTAAAACATCTTCTCTCTATACACCCTTTCTTGGTCATCTCAACTATCAATAATCGTGATTTAAAATATTATCTAAATGTCGGAGCACCAGACCGTTTTTTGAAGCTATTTGCTAGTTAACTTCATGAGAATTTTCCACAAGTCTTTAACACCATAAACTTAACTCATTATCCTCTTCCTTTTAAAAATCTCATCTTCTTCATGTGTCCCCCATCTCAATTTTATCTTCTACTCTAATCATTCCCACAATTCTTAAATGCTTACTAAATCCAAAGTTTCCCTTCCTAAAATTCTCTTTGTATTTTCTCCAATTCTCATTCCTGCAACTTGTAATCTCAGTCTCTTTTGTTTGGACAATTGGAACCATTTAAGATCCAAAATTCTCATGATAAGATACTTTTTAATTGGAAGATCATTTTACAGTTGAAAAAGTGAAAGAGTGCTTCTTCAAGCAATTTTCTACTTGAGAAATGCAGCCATCTCTACTATTTTCCTCCCACAATTGTTAAGTTAAAACACATGCATGCATTCGCCATAAAAATAACTCACAAACCTACAGATGGAAAAAGAAAAAAGTTCTTCATCCCCAACCCTTCTCTTACTCTCTAATGTAAAGCTATTTTTGTTTATTTGATGTGAATCCTTCCAGACTCGTTTCGATGCATTTAACACATAAACATGTACGTATGTACACACACACACACACACACACACACACACACACACCTAATTGTTCTTTAAACACAAATTTAGAGTTATTATCTACATAATAAATAACTTGCATTTCTTACACAATGTCTTGGAATTTTCTCATGTAGTACATTATAAATCTTCATATTATAATGGCTACATGGTATTCTATACGATAACCCACTTAAATATTTATTATTGGACATTATAATGGTTGCTAATGTTTTACTATTACAAATGATGATGCAATGAACACTCTATGCATATCTTCGTGCATATGAATAAATACTTTGGGATGATTCACAGGAATAGAATTTTTCTTTCTTACCATTAGGTTGTAATAGGTACTACCAGACTTTCCCCCATAGGTTGTACCAAAATTTTATAATCTCTAACCCATACTCATGAGACATTCTCACCATAGCTAAGTATTATAAAACTTATTTAGAAAGTCTGACTTTGTAAACATAAGCATGCATATTATAAAAGGAATTCTAAGCAATTCAAAAAAATTCAGAGTAAAGCTAACTTTGAAAAACCCATTTAAAACCTTACTACTTAGAAATAACTACACCCATTATAAAATCACTCCACGCATAAAAGTAAACATAGACTAGGTAGAAATAATTACGAAAATGAGATACTATAGACAGAACTTTAAATTAAAAGCATTAAATTTAGTTTGATCTGATTTTAACTCAAGAAAAAATATTTTAATTAAACTAGAGTGAAATGAAAGATTGAGATTACTAAAAGAATATACTAAAGCAAGGAAAAATTATATAAGAACATTAGGAGGTTAGAAGCATTATTGTCTAACTTTTGGGCAGTTTCTGATGATTCCTGGCTTAAAAATGAGAAATTAGCAGACTATGGTAGCCAGCCTTCAAGATGACCCCTAATGATCCTCTTGGTCATCGTACCTTCGTGCAATCTCCTCCAACACTACTTCAGGGCTGGTCTCTACAACCAGTAGAGTATGGCAGAAATGACAGTCTGTGACTTCTGGGATTAGGTCAGGAAAAACATTACAATTTCTGCCTCACTCGCTCTCTGAGATAGTTGTTTCTGAAGCAAACTAGCTGCCATGTTGTAAGACCACTCAATTAGACCTATGGAGAAATCCATGTGGCAAGGAAATGAGGCATCCTTACAGTTTTGCAAGGGAGCCATCTTGGAAGCGAGTTCTCTAGCCTTAGTTAAGCCTACTGGTGACTGCAATCTCTTGAGACACCAAGAATCACCACGACCTGTCTAAGCTGTTCCTGGATTCCTGACCCATAGAAACTAAATGGGATAATGAAGACTTAGGTTACAAGTTGCTAAGATCTGGTGTAAATTTTATGTTATAATAGAAACTGACACACATAGACTATCTACTCCATCTCCCTTCCCAGCCTTCACATCCAACTCCTGATATTTGGAAGATATTTTTAGATGGCCAACATTTACATTCTGTTCTGAGTTCATAATGCCTGTAGTTGTTACTCATAGTTCTAGATTTATTAATTTTTAAAAATAAATCTTTATTGTTCATATTATTAAAAATGTTCATTTTCCCCCCTCCATTGTTCCCACCCCACCCTCTGCCCTTTCCCCATCCCCCATTGTCCTCATACATAGGTGCACAGTTTATGTTCAGTCTCTTCCCACACCCCCCTTCTCTCCTTTTCCCTGAGAACCGTCAGTTCACTCCCTTTCCATACCTCTGATTCTATTATATTCACCAGTTAATATTGTTCATCAGATTTTTTAATTCCCTTGGTTTTTAGATTCACTTGTTGATAGTTACGTATTTGTTGTTCATAATTTTTATCTTTATTTTCTTCCACTTCCTAAAGAACCCCTTTCAGCAATTCATATAATTCTGGTTTGGTGGTGAACTCCTTTAGCTTTTTTTTATTTGTGAAGCTCTTTATCTGGCCTTCGATTCTGAGTGATAGCTCTGCTGGGTAGAGTATTTTTGGCTGTAGGTTCTTGCTATTCATCAACTTGAATAGTTCTTGCATTCCTGTCTGGCCTGCATGGTTTCTGTTGAAAAATCAGCTGACAGTTGTATGGGTGCTCCTTTATAGGTAACTACCTGCTTTTGTCTTGCTGCTTTTAATATTCTCTTTGTCTTTTGCTCTTGGAATTTTAATTATGATGTGTCTTGGTGTGGTCCTCTTTGGATTCCTTTTGTTTGGGGTTCTGTGTGCTTCCTGGACTTGTAAGTCTATTTCTTTCACCAGGTGGGGCAAGTTTTCTGTCACTATTTCTTCCAATATGTTTTCAGTATCTTGCTCTCTCTTTTCTTCTGGGACCCGCATAATTCTGATGTTGGTTCACTTGAAGTTGTCCCAGAGGTTTCTTACATTATCTTCAACTTTCTGGATTCTCTTGTCTTCTTGCTTCTGTGGAGGAATGTCTTCTGGCTCTTTATGTTCCAAATCTTTGACTTGATTCTTTTGATCTGCCATTCTGTTTTTAGGACTCTGTATAATATTTTTTATTTCAGACAATGTATTCTTTATTTCTAGTTGATCCCTTTTCGTATCCTCATAGGTCTTGTTTATTTTATCGACCTTTTCTAGGAAATTCTTGAAAAACCTTATAAGCGTGATTTTGAACTCTATATCCAGTTGTTTTTTGTCCTCCATTTCTTTCGTTTGTAATCTGTTTCATTGTCTCATCATTTTCACAGCTTCCCTGAGTTGGTAGGGTGGCTTTGTGTGCCAACGTGTCCTATATGGTTCAGTGGGTCAGCTTCCCAGGTACCTGAGGTAGACACTCTTGGTGCACCCCTTTGTGGACTGTGTGTACAACCTTATTGTAGTTGTAAGCCTTGACTGTTATTGGTATCAATGGAAGGAGCTGACCTCCAGGCCAATTGGCTGTGAGGATCAGCTGTGTCTTCTAATGACTTATTTCACTTAATGCAATGCCCTCCATTATAACATCCTAATTGTTATAAGTGACAGGATTTCTTTCTTTTTAATGATGAATAACATTCCAGTACACACACACACACACACATATACATAAACACTCACATAAATACATACATACATACATACACACATACCTTATATACACACAGACACCACATTTTCTTTATCCACAAATACATCAATGGATACTTTTTAGAGGGACATATGCTGTCTGGGTAGGTGTTTAGCACATTGATAAAGCTGAGGTACAGACTAAAAAATAATAATAATAATAATAAAGGTTTACTGTTCTTACTAAATATTATTATGCATGATAATTATTATTTTTAACACATTTCAAAACACTTGATATGCCCTAAAAAAATGAAGATAAGGTGGTAATAAATTTCCTTCAAAAATATTTTGCAATACTTCCATATCTCTGAATCCATTTTGTTCATCAGTTTATTTGGTTCATTATATTCCACATATGGGGAGGTCATGTTATTCCTGTCTTTCTCTGACTGGCTTATTTCCTTTAGCATAATACTCTCCAGATCCCTCCATCTTTATAGCTGCACAGTATTCCATTGTGCAAATGTACCACATCTTTTTTATCCACTCATCTACTGATGGGTCAGAGGGAAGTAGGGTGCGAAGTGAGAAGAGATTAATGGAAGAACTTATATGCATAACCCATAAACACAGACAATATACAATAGGCCTGAGAGGGTTGGTAGGTGAGGCTAAGTGAGGGGGAAAAGGGGATGTCTATAATATTTTCAACAATAAATATAAATTTTAAAAAATAATAAATAAATAAATAAATAAATAAATAAATAAAATGCCAATCAATAATCTTTGTCAAAAACAGTGAAAGCAGCCGGGACCGGTTTGGCTCAGTGGATAGAGCGTCTGCCTGCGGACTAAAAGGTCTCGGGTTTGATTCCGGTCAAGGGCATGTACCTTGGTTGCGGGTACATCCCCAGTAGGGGGTGTGCAAGAGGCAGCTGATCGATGATTTTTTCTCATCGATGTTTCTAACTCTCTATCCCTCTCTCTTCCTTTCTGTGAAAAATCAATAAAATATATTTAAAAAAAAAACAAACTGAAAGCAGAAAAACACATTTTTGAAAATGACATTATAGTTCTCAAAATGTCTCAAAACATTACATAAAGATCACATTTACAATGTTTCTAAAATCCTTTTCCTGTGTTTCTCATCAGAAACAATGACAATAAGCCTGGGACAATGTTATATTGGACATGCATATTAAAATCAATGTATTCAAAACCAAGATGCTGTTCATGGATCTGCTTGGCAACAGATTTAGAGATAGGTCATTCGGTATTTTAAAAACTACCTCAGGGAGCAAAATCTCATAGATCAAGTACATGAAAACTATGTTTCTTTACTCAGGTATACTAGGGCACAGGGGGAAAATTATTGCTGTACTGAAAGCAAATTTGGTTTAGTTTGTGGCGTGTAATCCTATTTTAGGCAATTGGTAGGAAAAGACTAATTTCTGCCAAGAGTAAAATCATGTAGAAAAGTGCTAGCATTTTGAGGTAGTAAAGACACAATAATTTCTACTTTTATATTTTGTTCTGTTCACCTCAGTACAGAATACAAGCCCCACAAAATTAGATCTACCTAGTGTAAGATGACCAAGTGTAAGATATTCTCTCTAATAATAAAAGCAGTCTCAAAATAAAGATATTTAAGGAAATAATATCAATTCCACATCAATTCTTCTAGAAATTCAAGAGAAGAGATGATTCAGTGGAGTTTTCCCAGAATGCAAGGTTTATTTAACATTTAAAAATCAATCAATGTAATTCACCATATTAACAAGACTGAAAAAAACAAAACCTGTGGTGATCTCAATAGATGAAGAAAAAAGCATCTGACCAAGTACAATATCCGTTTATGATAAAAATTGTCAGAAACTAGAAATAGAAAGGAATGTCTCCTGAAGGACATCTTGAAAAAGGACATTATGAAAAATCTACAAAGATCCTACTTAATTGTAAAAGATTAAATATTCACTTCCTAGGATTGGAAAAAAAGCAAGGATACCTGCTCTCATTATATTCAGAGTGCTTGTCAGTAGAATAAGGCAAGAAAAATAAAAGACTTACACTAGAAAAGTAGAAAATAGAATTATCTCTATTACAAAGAACATGATTGTCCATGTAGAAAACCCTAAGAATTTATCAAAAAAAATTTCCAGAATAAAATTTAGCAAGGTTACAGAATAGAAGGTGACTATACCAAAATCAACTATTCTATGACTCAAAAAACAAACTGTAAGTCAAAGACAGTATAATATAATAGTACCAAAAATATAAAATATTAAGAGATAAGATTCAAAATATGTGCAAGAGCCCAGTTGGCTTGGCTCAGTGGTTGAGTGTTGACCCATGAACCAGGAGGTCACGGTTTGATTCCCAGTCAAGGCACATGCCTGGGTTGCAGGCTCAATCCCCAGTATGGGGCATGCAGGAGGCAGCCGATCAATGATTCTCTCTCATCACTGATATTTTTATCTTTCTCCCTCCCTCTCTGAAATCAATACAAATACATTTATAAAAATACGTGCAAAACCTGTACACTAAAAACTAAATAGAGAGATATACCATCTGTGTGGATAGGAACATTCTCCTGATTAACCAATCAATTCCTAATGCTAGATGAGTTACATATTCAACAACTTTTCAGTTTGCAGGCTGATGCTCTATCCTCTGAGCCAAACCCGTTTCGGCTTAAAATTGCTGTGCCCCCCACCCAGCAGGGCTTGACAGGGGACCTCAAGATGCACCCCCACGCCAAAATCGGTTTGGATCAGTGGACAAAGCATCGGCCTGCAGACTGAAGGGTTCCGGGTTCGATTCCGATCAAGGGCATGTACCTTAGTTATGGGCACATTCCCGGTTGGGGGTGTGCAAGAGGCAGCTGATCAATGATTCTCTCTCATCGATGTTTCTAACTCTCTATCCCTCTCTCTTCCTCTCTGTGAAAAATCAATAAAATATATTAAAAAAAAAAAAAAGATGCACCCCCAGTGCTGAGCTGAGGGAACTCAGGCTGTGCTCCTGCCCAAGGGGGCTTGACGAGAGACCTGAAGCTGTGCCCCCCTGCCAGTGGAGCTTGACAGGGACCTGAGGCTGAGCACCCCTCCCACCTGGCGGGGCGTGACAGGGGATCTGGGGCCATATCCCCGACCTGGCAGGGATTGATGGAAGACCTCCAGGCATGTCCCCAGTCCTGGCGCCAGGCCAGGGAACCTGAGCCTACGCTCCTGCCCAGCAGGGCTTGACAAGGGTGAGACTGGCTGGATCTGGATCTAGCCCAATAGTGGGGGATGGCTGGGTCTGGGTCTCATGCAATTTTGAGGTGCATGTGGGTGGGTGGGAATGTGACTCTGGGTCCCGTGGGATGGCCCAGACTCTGACAGGAAGAAGGTTTTCACATACATTTTACTAATTTTCTTCTCTGACACTCCTATTATAGGGAAAGGGCAAATAGCAACATTAAATTATTTCCTCTAATTAATCCCCTCTTAATGTGCACAAATTTTGGGCACCAGGTCACTAGTTTGGAAATAAAACTTATAACTCACATATAAAGATTTACCCATTTTGTAGCCTTCAAGTTGGAGATCTATATAAAACTAATAAATCACTAGGTAGGAATTGAAAAAAATATTGTTAAATGAGCACAATTATATTTGGTTGTATTATAAAAGGACAATTCCATAGTCTAATTTATGACCTACCAACATTGCTCTTTTTTACAGCGAGGAAGGGAGAGAGATAGAGAGCTAGAAACGTGGATGAGAGAGAAACATCTACCGAGGATGTGCCCACAACCAATGAATATGCCCTTGACCGGAATCGAACCCAGGACCTTTCAGTCCGCAGACCGACGTTCTACCACTGAGCCAAACCAGTTTCGGCTAACATTGCTCTTTTAATGTAAATATAAATTCTACTTGTTTACGGTAACTTTATTCATAATTGCCAAAACCTGGATGCAACCAAGATGACCTTTATCAGGTGAACGGATAAACTGTGGTATATGCAGATAATGAAATATTATTTAGCACTAAAAAGAAATGAACCACCAAGACATTAAGAAACCTTAAATGCATTCCTAAGTGAATAAATTTATTGTTTATATTAGAGAAATCTTCTCAATCTAGAAAAAGAAGCCAACATGAAAAGACTACATACTGTATAATAACATTCTTGAAAAGGCAAATCTATGGAGAGAATAAAAAGATCAATGCTTGCTGTGGGTTGGGGGGGAACAGGAGCACCAAGGACTTTTAGGTAGTGAAACTATAGTATTATCTTGTGATACTATGCATTATGAATAGTTGTTATTGTATACTTTTCAACATCCCTTTGAATGTACAAATCTAGTTATACTTAAACTATGTATGGTCTCCAGGTGATAATGATGTGTCAATGTAGGTTCACAGATTATAACAAAGGTACCACTGTGGTGCCATATGCTGATAATAAGGGAGATTGGACATATGTGGAGACAAGAGATATATGGAAACTCTCTGTACTTTCACTCACTTTTACTGTGAACCTAAAACTGCTCTAAAAAAATAAATTCTATTTTTAGAAAAGGTTTAGTAACACTTTAGTTAGATTTCAATATCTGTTCTGAAATTGTCTTCTTAGGGAAAGGAGCGATATATACCCACATCTACAAAGAAATTATTACAATTAAATTGAATATGTAGTGTTTTTATCCTTCATTTTAAAGATAATTGCAAAAGGGAAGTGGTCTAAGTATAGCTAGAACATTTCTAAAGCTTGTTCAGAGCTTCTATTTATATAAAGTCTTACATTTGGGAATGAGTCACTAGATACAGTTATGAGGCACATTTGTTAAATGTACTCAATAGTTTAAGAACAGAGTAGAAATTGGCAATTAGAAAAGATACTAATAAATATTGGGTCAAAGCCCCTCGTCCTGTAAGTAAGGAGACTGAGACACAGAACTGCAGCTTCGCCCTTGTCCAGGCTGTTTCATGGCAGGGAACAAGTTTAATGGCTGCTTCTCCATTACAACAAGGCAAAGTTGTGATAAAGTTCTTAAATTCTGAGATGCTACTTTTTTCTTCTTCCGTTTATTTCTTTAAAAGGCCATGAATCCAATTAGTATATTTCTTTGGCTGATAAGCCTCACTCAAACTCTGCCCATTTACTCATTTATTCTGCCCACTTGGTTTTTCCCAGAGGTTACTTACAAAGAAAATCATGTTCTAAGAATGCAAACAGCCTGACAGTGAATATAAAGCACACATGTTTATTACTAAGGGAAGGCCGTGCTCCCTACCCCACCTCTGTTAGTGAACATTTAGACGCTTGTTCAACCTTTTAGAGACAAAAAATCCACCCTTGGTGGGAGCAGCTATGACTGTGAAAGAAGCTACAAATAACATGCTGGGAAATTCAGCAGGCACTGCTATTATATCCTGTTTATACTGTCACTTTTCCTATCAGTAGGATATTATTTATACAGACCCCACCCATGAACTTCTTGTTTATCTTATTATAGATATCCTCCGAATCTATAAAAAGAAGTCTCTGCATTTGTTTCTGGAAAAAGCACATGTTATAATTTTGCACCTCACTCTACTTTTTAATTTAGCATTTTCTTTGTTGTGTATCACTTTTTCTCCTTTTAATCTCAGAGTTGACTTATTTCATACATTAGAGTTGAACTTTACTGACTTTAAGAGACTCCATTACAGGACAGAGATTCTAGACAACCACATCCTTAACATTATTTTGGGGTAGATTCTAGCACGTAGATTCTTCTAATATATACCTGACTAATTTATTTAAAGACAGAAAAATGTACCTATGTACTGACCAAGTACCCTAGTGAGCCAATTACAAGGGCAAGTTCTCAATTACTCCATCTCTCTTCTTGAATGGAATTCCTATCCCTGAGTTTAGTCTGATGACTGATGGAATGGATGAAAATGTAGCACAATAAATATATGAGGAATACATGAATTCAGTAAATTGACCATGGGACAATCAACCACCTGGTTATGAATCATCCTCATTTCCTGGCCTTATGTAAATAAGTGAAGTAGATAACAGAAAACTGAGTTCCTTAAGGGCAGAATTCATGCAGTATTTGTTGAACAAATAATTATTTCTGGAGAGGGAACATCACTGGACAAAGTTATACTGGGAACATTTTCACATGTACAGCTATGTTAGCTTCATGAATGCCTGCTTTACCCCACAAGGCAGCACTATGGGCAGCTTGGTAAACGTGGAATCTTCAGAGAGCATGTAGCTAGGCTCTTTGGGGATGTGTAAGAAATATCACTGCTTTTAAAGAACATTACTCTAAAATGTATAACTGAAATGAGGTTTAGTATCTCAGGGTGGTGAACTAAGTCTAATTAATTTCACAATAAAGAGAGCTCCATGTGGGCCAAAGTAACCAAAGAAGACAGAATGAAAATAGCCACTAAGGTAAGCTTGATAAACAGCAATTGAGAAGGCTGAGGTGAGCAGGTGGAAGGTGTCCTACACTCCACCCATAACCTGGGAGCACCTAGGTAAGCAAAATTCTGGAAATGGCAAGTAGTTAATTCAGCGAGGGAGTATAATGAATAGAAGATGGCAATAAAAAGAAGGCTGGAGTCAAATTATAAGGAGTTCATTTTCAGTCAATGGAAAACCATGAAAGATATCTGATCAAGGAAAAATGAACCCAAGCTTTCAGATTATGAAAGGAGAGGAGGAAGAATAAGTTGGAGTGTGGCGGAAATGGGGGAAGGAGATGTTAACAGTACCAGATCCCATAATTACAGTAGCCAAAGAAAGGCCCAAGTGATGTAACAGATAATAAATGTGTAAAACCATTATCACTTTTTTGCTTTCATAAACAGGAGATGGCATCATGATGACTACTCCTGAATGGGGCATTGCTAAACAATGCCAATCCATTGAAGTTAATGTCAGGAAAGCTTACCAATCTCCTAAAATAGTACTTCTCCAACCCAAATCACCTGGGGCTCTGGTTAAAATGTAAATTCTGATTCACATTTCAGATGATGCTCTCTAACTTTACATTTCTAACAAGCTCTAAATACTCCTGTTCCAAAGACTACATGTTGAATAGCAAAACGCTAAAACATCTTTCAGTTTCCCTTTCAAAAAGCCTATATTTGATAGACTATGTTTAATTCATTATAGTTTATCTAATGCTTTTACATATGCCTAGGAAATTTCTGTTAAAGGTATTTTATTATGATTTGCCTCCATGCTGTATTGGTTTCAAAAGTTACTATTTTGAAAGTCCAAGATAATTCAAGATTCAGTGTACTCAAGATACTCAGAAATATTTCTGCCTAAACAAAATCAACATTATCTAATGCTGTTCTATAACACTATGTTTTTGTTATTCTGGCAAACCAGGAGATTTTATTGCCTCGAATCTTAGGGCTGAAGTAAAAGCCCTGAAAGACAGCACTCTATCTTTTCATAGTGCACAGCAGTGGACTTTGGTAAAACCCACTGAAATTGCCCTTAGTGGGCCCACTTCTTAATCTTTTAAAACAAAGGTATAACAATTTATTTTAAATATACTACTGAAGCTGAAACCGGTTTGGCTCAGTGGATAGAGCGGTGGCCTGCGGACTGAAGGGTTCCAGGTTCAATTCCGATAAAGAGCGTGTACCCTGGTTGCGGGCACATCCCCAGTGGGGGGTGTGCAAGAGGCAGCTGATCGATGATTCTCTCATTGATGTTTCTAACTCTATCCCTCTCTCTTCCTCTTTGTGAGAAATCAATAAAATATACATATTTTTAAATATCCTACTGAAAAACACCTGAAGATTGCAAAAATTAAATTCACACATCATCCTGCTGTTTAATATTTCTGTACAAAATATATGCCTTGAACTAAAGTGTTTTTCTGCCATAAACAGTATCATTTATAAAGCTATGTTACTAATATAATATATTACACATGCATACACACTGACACACACACCTGTATTAAAATTGGCTGATCTTAGGTTAGATTCTAGGGACAAAATTTAAGAATTCTGAAATCTCAAGTTTCATTTTTAACCAAATTAATGGTCAATAACATCTTTTTAGGTAAATTGTCTTTAATATATATCAATATCTAGAATATATATATATAATATCTTAAAATTAGAAGATCAGATCCAATTTTTTCATTATAGTGGGGGGGGGAAAACTAAGGCACAAAGGCTAAAAGTGGCAAAGTCATGTAGCTGCTCCTGCCATGTTAAAAAAAGGGGGGAGAAACAAATTACTTTTCACATCTATCAATGTACAATGCATAGCCATATATTAATGACAGAATGTAGTTAAAAGAATTTCTGGTTACTCTAATGACTAAGGCATAGTTGGGTTTTATAAATCACTGATATTGAAGAAACACTACATTCCAACAGAGAAAAAGACATGCTGCTCAAATTTAATAACTATAAAAAATGCAATCTGAATAGAGAATGACACATATACACCACATACTTGGGATGGGGCTGCAGTGGGTGGGTAATGGGATGGGATATAAAAAAAAACAAAGAGAAGACACTGGTAACTCTTATCTTCTCAGTAATGGGTTGAGAAAAGCTTTCACATACAGAAAAGTGGTTTAAAAAACACAATAATTTCTTAATTGGTAAAATTGAGGATTAGATTTGGAGGACTGCAAAGCTTTTAAATATATGAAATGGAGGTAGCAGTTGGATGTGCATGTGTCATGAGCTCTGTCACAGCTACAAGAAAACCAGAGAACCCATTTTGAGCCAACAAAGTAGGGTTTTTTGTGCTTTTTAGAAATGCTATTAAAATTTACTAGCACACATTTAAATCACTGGAGAAGTTCCATGATATCGGAGACAATAGGTTTTAAATCATCGGCATACATTATTATGCCTAAATTGACAGATCTGCACTGCAATGCAGAAATGTGAGCAATAACCCAACATCTGCATCAGAAGGCAGAGACTAGACATGATTCCAGAATAAAGGGCTCTTCAGCTCTTACCTGTTACCTGTGCAACAACTGCTTGGGAAATCCTCCGATTGGCAAGAAAGGCTTTGATTTCCTCTTTTATCACACTGCTGTCCCTCCTAACAAAAACAGAAGACAAGACCAACAATGTATGTTGAAGGTAGAAATCCTCATCTTTGCTAAGAAAGGTGAAGCAGAGAGGTGGGGAGAACATAGAGAGAAAGGACACAAAAATAAAGATAAACAGACCAAGCCTGTATGAAACATGAAATTAAAAGAAACCAAGAAACACCAAATATTCAAGTCCTAAAACACCACACCATCAGACGGACGCTTTAGTGAATGCCACAGTAGATACGAGTTTCATACCAGAGGATGGCTAATCTTACGCTGTGAATAATTCACATTAGGAACAAGGCTGCCACATGGTATATACTAAGTTTCATTACTGTGGGATGAATACATCTTACACAGACAGAAACCCTAGAAAAATAAAAAGCAACAAGGACAAAAATCAGTTGTGAGTAGGTTGTGGATTCCCGTGTTAACTTGCAACTGCACAAATAAGGTGCAGTTCATTTAAAAATCTTGGTTAGAGAATAGAAATCATCATCATTCTCACAAATATTAGCCACTTCTAGAAAGGCTTTGGCTTTTAATTTGCCTTCTTTTCCTGTTTATAAAAAAAATTTAAGTGGAGTTATAGAATTTTAATATAAAAAGGCACTTAATGTCCTATTACATGTATTATACAGAATACTTAATACTTAAACCTACATTATTTTCTGCATCCTTGGGATCACAAATTATAGACCTGATTTTTCTTCCACTAAGATTCCTTAATGATTTTTATTTATTTAAAAATTCAACAAATTCTTAAAAGACTAGACATTCATTAGAATGATGATAAATGGCAAGACTTATGAATTAAAGCAAATTATCATCCCCTCCCAATTCTATTTTTCTCACTAGTAGGCTTTTATTTTTAAATGTATTTAATTATTATTCTATATTGTTTTGTCAATAAAAATGTGTGCCTATTTGATTTCTCACTTGTGTGTAAATTATCTATATTATATCCTCAATTTTGCCTCTGGTCCACTAAGTCTAAACTTTTACCACCTAGCCCTTACAGAAAGCTTCCTGACTCTTGATCTGAGACAAAGATCATGAAATCTTTACAAATCATTTTGTGAATGAACCACAAACACTTCTTAATAGTTCAAGTCCTTGAGGGTGGGAAGAGATTAATGGGGGGAGAGGGAGACTTATGTATTACTTTAAACAATAAAGAATTTAATTTTTTTTTTTAAAAAGGAGTTTAAGTCTTTCTAAAGATTATTTGGAGAAACAAAAGTACCCTTTCCAAAAGGAATTAGCTGTGACTTAACCTACAGCAGATATTTTAGACCCTTGGTGAGAAGGTGCTACACATTCTATTAGCGGATTCCATGCTCCCTTTTCAGGAATTCTGGAAAAGAACGGAGAGATGACGGTAGGGACAGCTTCTAATCTGGAACTCTACTGCACAATCCTAATCTACCAGTTGGAAATCCTAATAAAAAAAGACTTTGAAAGGGAGAAAATAGTCAGCTGGCTAATTCAACATCCAAAATTTCTCATACTGACCTAGATAATATCTAGATTCCTTCCAAAATGCTTGCTATATATTTGAAATATTTCCTTGATAAATATGCATTCTCATTTTATTTTAAAATTGTGAATGTGACAGAAAAGGCACAAATAAGTCAAACAAAAACTGCTGAGTAAAATACAAGTAACATAGACTAAACAAGCTGTCAAGTATCCATCAGTAATCAGCTGAGCAAGAAATAACTTCAGCAGTATCTATTTCAACTGGCTGATGGGTGTAAAACAATCAAATCATTTGGTTTCTGCAGAATTAATGTGAAAAATGTAAATAAAGCATTGTATTCCAATGTGGAAGTGTCCTTCCTGGAAATAAAACTTGAGTTTAAGGAAATATTTATTAGGGTAAATTTTTAAAATGTGCTTTTGTGGGGAAAATAGATTAAAAAGTATTTTTTTGGCCACTGACTTAAACTGGAATTTAAATCAATTTATTTTAAATCTAATTAACCTAGAGTAGACACTAAATCATAGAGTGGAGATAATACTTAATTATTCCCGTGGTGACTATCCACAGTCTTACAGTATATTATCCAGAATGGCAGCAAGACAGCAGCTATTCACTTACACACTCGTAAACTATACTTTTAGACACTTGGCAAGTTTGTAAGTACCCACAGTGAGTCTTAAAAATCTCTTTACTTAACTGCTATACCAGAGAGAATCTTTTTTGAATTGAAAAATAAAGACCTGAAAGGTAAGAGTGCACTTGGGTAAGTCATTTAATAAACCTAGAACACTAATACACCTGTCACAAAGTTTTTACTATTTTTCTCCAAGCAATAAAATTAAAATTAAATGAAATTTAATACTCAATGTGCATATAACAAAAATTTTTTCAATATAAATATTTTGAATATAATATAAACATTTTCAATATAAACATTTTGAAACTATAAATGTATTATATGAACAATGGCTTTTATTTTATAAAACCTCAGAAAGAATTCTAGGAAAAGAAGAAATGATCTGCTATAACTATATAAGATTGAATTAAACATTCAATTAGGTATTTTAATACCTACAGTACTTTAAGGCACTATGGAAAGATTTCTAGAAAGTCACTTTAGATATAAGCAGTGATGTGATATTCAGTTAGTTTTACTTGGCTTCTTCAAAATAGCACAGCATTTCACTTTCCCTGTGTTCAATTCTCTTAAGTATTTCAAACCTTCCATTGTTTTGGGGGTGCCTCCGTTCTTTAAACTTGCACATATTCCCCCCTCATTCTCTCCTCATTCAGCCTTTAACATCCTATCTCTCCTACTGTACACAGTGTACCCTGTGAAATCAACAGTTTCTTGATGTGAAAATTTTTGTTACTCCAATTCTAATTCTCTCATTTTCTCCTATTCCTTACTTTCTCTCTTCATCTGAAATTTGACATTCTCTTTAAAGAGAATGAATCCCCTTTACTTCCTTATCTTAAAAATCTCATACTCTTCATGACTTTTACTCCTCAGGTCTTATGGAAATAAAGTCAAATGTAAGCTGATCTTTCTTTGATTCCACAGATTACTTCCAAAAGAAGCTACTACTCAATTTGCATCTAACCACTTGAAGTCTCCTCCTACTGCCTTTTCCAAACACAGCCATGCTGGATTAATCTATCTGAGTAATTTCTACATGTGGGATGAAATTCTTCATTTCCATCCTCAATTGCCATTATTTTTATAACTTGCTAAACTTTCCATTGTGATTTAGAGACCTTAATATCTAAATGAACTAATCAGTAATGCCTCTTTTTGAAATAACACTTTTAAAAGACACAATTTGATTGTCATCTATTCAGAGAAGTTCTCCCTGATCATCAGAACTAAAAAAGATATTTTCTTCCAAAAGCATGTTATTATTCCAATTACACTAACCATATGCAAATGTGTTACATGCTATTCCGTATTACAGTTGTTTCTAACCTGGCCTTATCACTCTTACAAGCCTAAAAAAATCCTTTAGCACAATGATTGTCTTATTCATCATAGGGTTTGCAGATAATAGAGCTTAATTTGTTCAGTGAAGATACAAAGTTGTAAAATAGAAAACCTGATCTAGATAATTTATAAAAGTTTTATTTTCTTCTACTTCAATACGTTTCAACTTCCAAACCATAATGGAAAAAGTGTTATTTATTCTAGCTCAAAATGACAATAATTTTTTTTAGGACAAAGAATATTAAAGAATGCATATTTAAAAGTGGAATGCTTTTGAGATATTCCATAGTCTCTTGTTTGATAAACACTACACATTCTTTAGTCCCATCCCCTCTTAAAATTAGTCTTTTAAAAAAATTTTATTGAATTTTTCTCAATTTTTGAGGAGTGACATTTATTATTATCATAAGCAGTCTTTTATCTCAAAGATTTCCAGAGATGGAAGACAGACTATTTCAAAGATGGAAAATATAATTGCATACAAATTCTGTCATGTTTAAATAAAACCTGCTCCTTTTAGTTTTCATTCATGGAGATACACAAAACATAACTTTAAAATGTTTTAAAGATAACTTTAAAAGAAAAGCTACTCTATATGTATAAACAACATGGTAACTGAATATTATTACTTATGGATCATAAGTACCCTACCTACACAAGTAAATACCCTATTGTTAGGGCTATAGGTAACCAACTCAGAATAGTCTCGGAATCTTGTATAAAATGCTAAAATACATTATTAAAACACTAAACTCATTTCAATTGCTACTTTATAATATATATACAACAGAATAGATATTTTAATAGATGTGCACTATATTTGCAGATATATATATATACACACACATAGATATTAAAAATATTTACATGTGAAATGGTTCATTATTCTAAAGTTAAGAGCTTTAAAGTCCTTCCTAAAATGTTATATTCAATGTTATTCTCAACTCATGTTGAGAATTCATATTCTAGTTTCCCATTCAGGTTTTTTACCCTGATCAATTAAAAAATGAAAAAAAGTAACAGTTACTTTATTTTTTATTGTTTCTTAATGAGTTGATCAGGCTTTGCTATAATTTAATCAATTTCTACAAAAAATTTTATGTGCCTTGAAATTACTAAACGTTAAGTTGTGTGGACACATGGGTTATGAAATTTGAAAAATGCATCTTATAATTGAGTGCTAAAGAAGTTGGGAAATGTGAGTATGCAAGAGGTGAATTACTAGTATATAAGGTGGGGCAAAAGTAGGTTTATAGTTGTTTGTATGGAAAATAATAAAATGATTAATAAATAATAATATAAGAATAAAATGTATTTTGCATACTTACAATTGTAAACCTAATTTTGTCCAATGCTATATATAGTATTCTAGTATGTAGAAACGGAGGCAGGAAGGCATTTAGGTACCAAGTAACTATTCTCCCCACCTAGAGACCACCAAAACTGCAGTGTTGTGCAATCAGCAAGGGCAGTGTATGAGCACATGACACTCAGAAAGATCCACTGCTCAAAAATGTCTCTAATATTCTACCAAATAAAAATTCATTTGTTTAGTAACAGGCAAATATCATGAGAGTTGGGAAGGGGGAATTAGCCTATTAAGGCATTCACACTTTGTCTTAATTACATTAACCATTGTTCCTATAATCTTATTGATATCTACAGATATCAAAAATGTATTTACAGAGGCAACAGACAAAAGTGGGACATTAACAATAAAGATTTTGAGTTAGAATTCAGACTCTGCCACTTAAAATTTACAATTTTCTTGAGCCAATTATTTAATTTTTGTGAATCTCAATTTCTCTGCTCCACCTGACAGCATAGTTATAATGATTAAGCTGAGAACAGATATGCAATAAACTTCTTCCTCCAACCTAATAATTGTTATTATCTGCAAACTTAAGAAAAATGATCAGTGGGCACAAAAGAATTTAGGCGTGGGTGAGGGCACAATGGCAGAGGAACACGGAGAGCCAGAAGGTCAATGAAATCCTTAGATGATTAGAGGACACCAAAGTAGTAGTTGTAAGAAACTGAGCAAAGATAATGAAGAAAATCAAGTGTCTTAACTATGCAACAAAATGGTAGCATGTAAATTAAAGGCTGATAACCATATATAAAAATGTATGTAATTAATGATGAGACTTGAATGTGTGTACTTGCAGGATTTAAGTACAAATCCTAGTCATTGCTAAAGAGATTTTCTATTTATTTTGAAGACATACTTGAATTACAGTAAAATGTCAACCTATAAGTTAATAGTCAATTTTAGACCATGGCTAATATTTCAGAGCCTTTTGTTAAAAAGAAAGTTTTCCCAAACTTCTTGTTAGTCTAATACACATATGGGAATTAACTGCCTTAACTCCAACCAAATTAACCAGAACTATTTATATGGAACTCAAATCTTCTAAAAACTGTACTGCCAAATATACAACTCTTATTACATAGTCTACCCCACATGTAATCCTTTAAAGACAAAACACACCTTGCCTATTCTACCATTTACTATTCCCTTACCTTTATATAAGGTCACTACATTTCAAAAGACAGGCTCTCTCTTAAGGTTTAGCTCAAATTCATCATCGACTCAACAAATTATGCCCTCACCATGTACCAAGGACAGTTCAGATCCTAGAGACACAACAGTAGAAAACACAAGGTTGCTGCCCTCAAAGTGTCCCAGGCCCAGTGTGAAACCACTTCTACCTGCCTCTGTTGAAAGTGAACTTCTTCTTTTCTCAGTGTTTAAAACCCTAAGTTCTTTAACTTATCTTACAATAGATAACATTAAACAAATATGTGGCACCTATTATAGGAGTGAAAACTGTATCTTTTTCTTCCAAAGAACACTAGTTTTTATATAATAGGAGCTTAAAATTATTGTTTGATTGAGTTATTGGAGGGAAAACTCGAAACTGTATATATTCTACATCATGATAAAATCACCTTATCCCTTAGAAAAAGTACTTACAATAAATTTAAGGAATAGAAAGTATCTGTTAGTAATGCTGAAAGTTCAATGTTAGCAATTACAACCATAAAGGGAAGGCTAACCTTTGCTTTGACAGAGAGGATGGAAAATGCTTATCAAGCAGCAAAGTGACAGGGCTGAAGTTGAAAAGAGAAACTTTGAATTAAAACATAAAATTTGAAATTTTTCTTTCATCTTCAAAGTGGGCAGGGGGAAATCATAGTTCTTATAGATAAGTAGCTGAAATACTATTACTTAAAACCAATATAAGAATAGACATTTTGGGGACTCTGAATAAGCAAAGAAACCAACCTCATTAATTCCTCCACTTTATCATCTACATCTAGGTCCTCTTCTGAGGCTTCAAAACTGTATGACCTCTGACCAATGCTGTTTACATGGTAGCGAGTCGGTGACATCTTTCCATTGGATGTGGACAATCGCTCGTTATTCTCCCTCCCATTTTGATTGGTAGTGCAAGGCTGTGGGGAGGTATCATAACTGTTGCTAGGCGATGGGGACATTCCCGAATGCTGGGTCTGTGTGGAAGCTGTAGCTGTAGAGGAAGATGCTGGAACATTGTTGGTACTATTCCCATATGAACTTCCTCCATAGCTGGACCTTCTTCCAAACTTGTCACTATGCTCTTGATCAAGACGGTCCAAAGTTTCCAAGGCATGGAGGATTTCATGTTTAGTCATTCCAGTACGCCGAAGGCGTTGAAGCAGATCTATCTGTTCTATTGTAAATCTGGGTTCATCTGTATAGTGAGACATGGTTTCCAACAAACTGGAAAAAAAAGAAAATTAGTCCCTTTATTTACAATATCTAATAAAAAAAATCATTATAGAGAAGCCCAGAAGATGCTGCACTTCTTCAATGAAAATGTTTAAGACATTACTATTATAATGACCCAAAATTTCCATTATCGCAGTAATACCAAAACAACAGATTATGTAAATACACTATTAAATCCAGGCTATGTAATTACTCATAGGTGTTTTTCCATCTCAAGTATATTGTTCTATATTAGAGTATTAATAGAAAGTTGCTGAAAAACAGATGTATTATCTTGTTTTGCTAAATATCAACAAAATTGACCTAGGAACTCTATAAATTCATTTACTGTAAACAAACTATTTAATACAATAAGCTCAAGCAAATACTAATAACGAGCAAAACTACTTAAATAAAAAAGAGAGGTACCTAAAAAGACTTCCTAAGCACCATTTTATCAACCATTTAGTAATTTCATATTTTATCTCTGTAATGCATTCTGTTGACATCCTGAGAAATAGATCGCTCATGGTTATAGCCCTATGGTTGGCAAACTGCGGCTCGAAAGCCACATGTGGCTCTTTGGTCCCTTGAGTGAGGCTCTTCCACAAAATACCACAGCCTGGGTGAGTCTATTTTGAATAAATGGTGTTAGAAGTTTAAAAAATTTGGCTCTCAAAAGAAGTTTCAATCGTTATACTGTTGACATTTGGCTCTATTGACTAATGAGTTTGCCGACCACTGTTATAGCCAAACTAAACTATTCATTCTTGGAAATTGCTCCGACATTGTGTTTTCTTTAACTAACACAAGATACTGTAGTCCATCAGAAAAGGTTTCAGAGTTAATAACAATATAGTCATGAGGTATCCCAGAAGATTATCACCTACTGACATTGTAGCATGGTAATAGCCTTCATAATGTTGTGAAGCAATGCATTACTCCTGTGTTTGTAGTGATGCTGGTGCGAACAAACCTACTGCATTGCCAGTCGTATAAAAATGTAGCAGTATAATTATGCACAGTAGATAATGCCTGATTATGATGATAAACAACTATGTTACTGACTTGTGTATTTACTATGCTATATTTTATTATTTTTATCATTACTTTAGAGATTACTCTTTCTACTTAAAAAAAAAAAAGAAAGTTAGCTATAAACAGTATGTAGCATTACCAAGGCAGCAGCTTCATACATCTCATATTTACAGTTTATTGAATGCATCATTTTCTCTTGTACCGTTTTGTACAATAACATGCTGTACAGGCTTGTAATCTAGGAGTAATAGGCTATCCCATACAGCCTAGGTGCGTAGTAGGCTATATCATCTAGGTCTGTGTAAGTTCATTCTACAATCCTATATAATAAGAGAGGAATATGTTAATTATTCCTTATGCCCTAAGGTATAGTGACCAACTGCGTAAAGACCAGATCACAGATCTGCAGAAGGCTGGGGCAGTGAACTACAAGAGGGCAGCGGAGAGCTACAGGACAGGGCAGGGCAGCAAGCTATGGATGGGGGTGGGGCGAGGGAGGGCTACAGCGGAGAGCTACAGGAGGGTGGCAGCAACCTACTGGCGCAGGGCTACTAGTATTCACATAAAAATGAAATCGCCTAACAACAAATTTCTCAGAATATATCTCATAGTTGGCACATGAATTTTACAAGTTCAAGGGAGTTGTTAAGTATCATTAAAAAAAAGCAATTTTTCTATTTTAAGGTGTTTTAAAGTGGCAATTTCTTCTACTTTTATTTTTATAGTTCTAGTGTCAAATTGTATACATAGGCTCTCAAATAAGTGTTTGCTGAAAGAAATAGATGTCAAGACATTTTTCATCCTTCCCAGATAAACATACACTCTGGGCCAGTTCCACAAAGCCACTGGAGATGTTCTTCAACTCTCTACATTAAAAATTTATTAAACATTCACATCTAAGAAAGCAATGAGCACAAATTTAATATAATGTAAATTTCACTTGATCCTCACAACAACCTTCTGTGATAGATACTTTATTTTATTGTATATAGACTGATTGATTATTGAGGAAACTAAGGCCCAGAGTAGTTTGCTACCTTGTAAAAAGTCTGATTAAGAAGCAGAGAAAGAGAAACCAAGATGGCGGCATAGGTTAACACCTAAAGTGCTGCCTTGCACAACAATATCAAAACTACAACTAAAAGACAAAATGGACACCATCCAGAACCAAGGAAAGCTGGCTGAGTGGAAATTCTACAAGTAGAAGAAAAGAGGAAAGCACACTGAGACTCAGAGGAGCTGCAAAAGGCTGAGGTACAGAGACTTGCACTATAGAGAGGACTGGTGGCTGTGTGCATGGGTGGCTGAGTGTGCAGCTGGTGTCCTAAAGTGGGAGGCAGAAGGAAGCTCCTGACTGCACTGAATTACAGTCCTGGGCGAGTCGCTGGGAAACCAGATTCATTCGGTGGGAATCTGGACTGTCAGGAAAAGAGGAAGCACACTGAGACTAGGGTGCTGCGGAGGCAGAGGTCCAGAGGCACATGCATGTGCAGACAGGACTGATTGCTGAATGCATGGGCGGCTGAGTGCGAGGCTGGCTTCCTAAAGCAGGAGAAAGATGGAAGCTCTCGAGTGCACTGAACTCCAGTTCCAGGCAAATTTCTCGGAACCCCGACTCATTCAGGGAGAAACTAGACTGTCTGGCAGTGGGCGAAGCTCGAGGGCAGCTTCCTCTCAGAGGTGCTTGCAGCGATTACCTGGGGACACTGAGACTCAGGGACCTCATAGGGCAGGGCTGGCAGAAACCAAGGCTGTCTGCTCTGCCCTGAAACTCACCCCATCCAAGTTGAGTACAGAGGCTTTTGCAATTTTGCAAGTCTTGTTTCATAAGAGTGTCTCCAGCACAGAAGTTCTCCCAGCATAAACACAACTGAACCTTACAGCCAATTGGTCAATTCCTCACAGTGATACCATAAACAATCAAGACTTAATTACAACAAGGCTGAGCACACAGTCCACAAAGGGGTGCACCAAGAGTGTCTACCTCAGGTAACTTGGGAGGCTAAGCCACTTTGCTATAGAGGGCACCTACCACACAAAGCTACTCTGCCAACTCAGGGAAGCAATGAAAATGCAGAGACAAAGAAACAAATCACAAATGAAAGAAATTGAGAAAAACAGACTACTGGAGATAGAGTTTAAAACCATGGTTATAAGGCTTTTCAAGAATTTCCTAGAAAAGGACAATAAATTTAGCGAGACACTCCAAGATATGAAAAAGGAACAACTAGAAATTAAACATTCACTGAGAGAAATAAAATTTTAAAAATTATACAGAGACCTAACAGCAGACTAGAGGATCGAAAGAATCAAGTCAAAGATTTGAATTACAAAGAAGCAAAAAACACTGAGCCAGAAAAGCAAAAAGAAAGAAGAATCCAAAAATTTGAAGATAATGTAAGGATCCTCTGGGACAACTTCAAGGGTACAAACATCAGAATTATGGGGGTGCCATTAGAAGACAGAGAGCAAGATACTGAAAACTTATTTGAAGAAATAATGAACAAAAACTTCCCCTACCTGGTGAAAGAAATAGACAAGTCCAGGAAAAATACAGAACCCCAAACAAAAGGAATCCAAAGAGGACCACACCACGACACATCATAATTAAAATGCCAAGAGCAAAAGACAAAAAGAGAATATTAAAAGCAGCAAAAGAAAAACAATTACCTACAAGGGAGCACCCATATAATTGTCAGCCAATTTCTCAACAGAAACTATGCATGCCAGATGGGAGTGGCAAGAAATATTCAAAGTGATGAACATCGAGAACCTACAACCAAGATTATTCTACCAAGCAAAGCTATCATTCAGAATTGAAGGTCAGATAAAGAGCTTCACAGTAAGAAAAAGCTAAAGGAGTTCATCACCATCCAACCAGTATTATATGAAATGCTGAAAGGTATTCTTTAAGAAGAGGAAGAAGAAGAAAATGGTAAAGATAAAAATTATGAACAACAAATACATGTCTATCAACAAGTGAATCTAAAAATCAAGTGAGTAAAAAATCTGATGAACAGAATAAACTGGTGAATATAATAGAATCAAGGGCATAAAAAGGAAGTGGACTGACAATTCTCAGGGGGAAAGAGGTGTGGGAGATGCGGGAAGAGACTGGACAAAAAGAGTACACCTATGGATGAGGACAGGGAGGGGGAAGTAAGGGCAGAGGGTGGGGTGGGAACCGGTAGAGGAGAGCTATGAGGGGAAAAAAGAGGAACAATCATAATAATCTGAAAAGAATGAATTTTCTAAAAAAGCAGATGATTTAAACCTAGATCTTACTGACTCTAATATCATAAGTCATTCTATTTTCCAATATAGATACTTACTGGAATCATATGGTTTGGGATATAGGCTACTGTACTCTTTTAAGTCTGCAATTAAAACCACTTAGATAAAACTGCTCTACTAACAGAGTAGGAGTTCTAATAAGTTTCTTATACTTAAAATATTTGCTTCATCTAGAGTTTATATTTACTTAATTAATGTGAATGAATTTTAGCTTTATTGTCCCCCAAAAAGGATAGCTGGTTGTCCAATATGCTTTACTGAGTAATGTATCTCTTCTTTTTTTTTTTTTTTAAGTATTTTATTGATTTTTTACAGAGAGGTTAGGGAGAAGGATAAAGCGTTAGAAACATTGATGAGAGAGAAACGTCAATCAGCTGCCTTCTACACACTCCCTACTGGGTATGTGCCTGCAACCAAGGTACATGCCCTTGACTAGAATCGAACCTGGGACCCTGGAGTCCACAGGCTGACACTAGCCACTGAACCAAACCGGTTAGGGCTACCGTATTTGCCCGCGTATAAGACGATTTTTTGGACCTGAAAAATATGCCTCCAAGTGGGGGGTAGTCTTATACGGCGAGTATATAACAAACTCTGTATTTTGAGTGGAAATGTTAGGGGGTCGTCTTATACGCCCAGTCTCTTATACGCCGGCAAATACGGTATTTTTCAGGGCCAAAAAATCGTCTTATACGCCGGCAAATACGGTATGTCTCTTTTCTTGTAACATATTACTTATTTTTTATATACAAAATTTCCACACAAACTGTACCTAACCTTTAGAGTCTCTATTCTATTACATTGATTATTTTGTGTTTCAAATACTTCTAAAAATAAGCAAACAGAAATCTAGAATTTTTATGTGAAATCATTCTAGTTTTAGAGACAGGCTCATTAAAAACACATACATTTTGTGGATTCAAAAGAACGTTTCAGGGCATTTGTGACCATAGCCACAGTATCTGCTTTATACACATATATATTATCTTCTGCATTCTTGAATATCAATAAAAGTCCTTATTTTCATGATTATTATATTCTTTCTTCATGGTCTATGTTTTTTCCTCCAGCCATTTTATAATAAAAAAATTATAAACATACAATTTTAAATATATTTATAGTGACCCTATAGATTTTACCATTAACTTTTTATTTTATTTTTTGAGAAAGTTCTCTCTTAAAAAAATACATATTTTATTGATTTTTTACAGAGAGGAAGGGATAGGGATAGAGAGTTAGGAACATCTATGAAAGAGAAGCATCGATCAGCTGCCTCCTGCACACTCCCTACTGGGGATGTGTCCATGACCAAGGTACATGCCCTTGACGGGAATCAAACCTGGGACCCTTCAGTCCCCAGGCTGACGCTCTATCCAGTGAGCCAAACCAGCTAGGGCAACACTTTACTTTCTTTATCACATATCTATCCATTCCCTTATGCATCCATCCTTCTAGTCATCTTATTTCTTTTTGCATTTCAAAATCAGTTCTAGACATCTGTACACTTCTCCCCTAAATACTTCCACATGCATATCATTGACCAGAGCTCAGTATTTGTTCAGGTTTTATTTATTTTGAGGTCGACTTTTCATAAAAGAAAATACACAAATCTATGTTTACCTTTTCTATGAGTTTTTAGAAGACACACATGTGAAATTCAAATCCCTACAGAGGTACAGAATGCTGCCCTCACTCTAGGAATTTCTCTCATTTCTTCCCTTTTCTTCAGTGGCAACCACTGCTCAGATTTTTTTTCCCCCACCAGGAATTACTTTGATCTGCTCTAGAAAACCATATAAATGGAATTTCTATGTACACTTTCATATAAGGCTTCTTTCACTGAGCATAAAATTTTTGAGTTTCATCTATAATGTTGTATGTATCAATAGTTTGTTCCCTGTTTATTTCTGAGTAGTATGTCATTCTATGAATATACCATAGGTTTGTTTATCCATTCTATTTTAGACACTTGGACTATTTCCAATTACTAGCTATTCCAAATGCTCTGGCTAATATAATTATATCTACTAATTTTCTTGCTAAGTTAATATACCCCCTTTAAACATATATTACCTACTGGTTGGGTGAGAAGAGAAAACGTTCAAGCAGTTCTACTGATCAATTGCAAAAGAACAGTACACCTTGCTTAAAACAAATAAACGGTTATTAAAATATTCTGTGTTCTCACTCTTCAGAAGTTTCCACTTAATCAGCAGTGGAGACAACAAGATGGCGGCAGAGGTAAAAGCCTAACTGCAGCCGCACTCAACAATTTCAAAAAATACAACTAAAATATAGAGGGGACACTATCCAGAACTACAGGAAACTTGACTGACTGGGAATTCTACAACTAGAAGGAAAGAGAAAACCAGAAAGAAAACCAGAGGAGCTGTAAAAGCCTAAGGTACGGAGGCATGGTGCGCGCGGGGAGAGGACGGAGCCGGAGAGGAGGGGCGGCTGAGTGCCTGGCTGGCGTTCCCCAGCGGGAAGGAGATAAAAGCTCCGGACTGTGCTGAACCCCAACTCCGACTGCACTGAACCCCAGTTCTGGGCGAGACCCTGGGGTCCAGGCTCATACAGAGGGAAACTGGGCTGTAAGGCGGGAGCTCAGCGGAGTGGCGGCGAAAGGCAGAGCCCTTGAGTCGCGCACATTGCGCGCAGAGGAGGGACTGTTCGCTGAGCTGCTGAATCGCCCCAGCTGGAAGGACTCAAAAGCTCCGGACTGTGCTGAGCCCCAGTTCTGACTGCACTGAAACCCAGTCCTGGGCAAGACCCTCGGGCTCCAGCCTCATACAGAGGGAAACTGGGCTGTAAGGCGGGAGCTCAGCTGAGCGGTGGCGAAAGGCAGAGCCCTTGAGTCGCGCACATTGCGCGCACAGAGGACAGACTGTTGTTTGGGCCACGAGATTGCCCTAGCAGGAAGGAGACATAAGCTCCGGACTGTTCTTAACCCCACTTCCAACTGCTCTGAACCCCAGTTGTGGGCTTGTTGGGGGAGAGACTACACTGTCTGGTAGCGGGCGAAGCTCTAGGGTGCCTTTCTCTCAGAGGTGCTTGCAGCAAGTACCAAAGGACACTGAGGAACACTGAGACTCAGGAACCTCCGAGGGCGGGGCTAACCGGAAGCCAAGGCTGTAGGCTCCACCCTGAAACTCTGCCCCTCCCAAGCTGAAATCAGAGAGGCTTTTGCAGGTCACCAAGTCTAGTGGAATAAGGTTGTCTCCTGGCATAGACACAGCTGATCCTCCTAACCTACCAACCCAGAGAAGCAGCGAAAATGCCGAAACAAGGAAACAGATCACAAACGAAAGAAATGGAGGACAAAAAGCGACTGGATATAGAGTTCAAAGCCACGCTTATAAGGATGTTCAACAATCTCTTAGAAAAGGCCGATAAAATAAATGAGACCTATGAGGATATGAAAAGGGATCAACTAGAAATAAAGAATACATTCTCTGAAATAAAAAATATTATACAGAGTCCTAAAAACAGATTGGAAGATTGCAAGAATCAAGTCCAATATTTGGAACACAAAGAGCCAGAGGACACTCCTCCGCAGAAGCAAGAAGACAAGAGAATCCAGAAAGTTGAAGATGGTGTGAGAAACCTCTGGGACAGCTTCAAGCGAACCAACATCAGAATTATGGGCATCCCAGAAGATGACAGAGAGCAAGATACCGAAAACATATTGAAAGAAATAGTGACAGAAAACTTCCCTCACCTGGGGAAAGAAATAGACTTACACGTACAGGAAGCACACAGAACCCCAAACAAAAGGAATCCAAGGAGGACCACACCAAGACACATCATAATTAAAATTCCAAGAGCTAAAGACAAAGAGAGAATATTAAAAGCAGCAAGACAAGAGCAGGTAGTTACCTATAAAGGGGCACCCATACGACTGTCAGCTGATTTCTCAACAGAAACCATGCAGGCCAGACGGGAATGGCAAGAAATATTCAAGGTGATGAATAGCAAGAACCTACAGCCAAAAATACTCTACCCAGCAAAGCTATCATTCAGAATCGAAGGCCAGATAAAGAGCTTCACAAATAAATTTAAGCTAAAGGAATTCATCACTGCCAAGCCAGAATTATATGAATTGCTGAAAGGGGTTCTGTAGGAAGAGGAAGAAAATAAAGATAAATATATGAACAAACACGTAACTATCAACAAGTGAGTCTAAAAACCAAGGGAAGTAAAAATCATGATGAACAATATTAACTGGTGAATATAATAGAATCAGAGGTATGGAAGGGGAGTGGACTGATGATTCTCGGGGAAATGGGGAGTGGAGCGGGGCGGGAAGAGACTGAACATAAACTGCAACTATGGATGAGGACAATGGGGGATGGGGAAAGGGCAGAGAATTGAATGGAAACTTGGTGTAGGGGAGCAATTGGGGGGGGGAATGAGGAACATTTGTAATAATATGAACAATAAAGATTTAGTTAAAAAAAAAAAATAAAATAAAATATTCTGTGTTCTATGCTAGTTACATTACACAGGTGTATTCACTGTGAAACTTCACCAAGTTGCACACTACTGATTTGTGCATTTTCGATATGTTATACTTAAAGTCTGTTGAAAAAACTGTATGAACAGTTTTCTAATGGTTTATAACAGACACTCAGCACTTTAGTTTCTATCAAGTGCTTATTAGTAGACCTCCTTTATCCAGTTTTGCTTTTCGCGGGTTCAGTTACCCATGATCAACTAAGGTTCCAAAATATTAAAGGAAAAATACCATAAATAACTAATTTGTAAGTTTAACCTAGATGTCATTCTAAGTAGCATGATGGAATCTTGCACAATCCTGCCCCATCCTGCCTGGGACGTGAATTGTCTCTTTGCCAGAGTCCACACTTAAAAGACTACCAGACCACTCAATCATTAGACACTAGGTGTCCAACTTAATATCTGACTGTCGGTATCTCAGTGCTTGTGCTCAAGAAACATTTTACTTACTACAGGCCCCAAAGTGCAAGAGCAGTGATGCTGACAATTGGGAGATACCAAAAAGAAGCTGTAAAGTGCTTTCTTGAAGTGAAAAGGTGAAAGTTCTCAGCTTAGTATACTGAGGTTCCTAAGATCTAGGACAACAATGAAAATTCTATCAGTGAAATTGAGAAGGTAAAAGAAATTTGTGCTAATCTGCTGAGACTACATTCACATAACTTATATTGCTACAATCGTCCTACTTCATTGTTACTGTTGTTAATCTATTACTGTGCCTAATTTATAAATTTTTTCATAGGTATGTATGTATAGAAAAAAAAACACATAGTATATATAGTGTTCAATACTATCTGTGGTTTCAAGCACCCACTGGGAATCTTGGAAAATATTCTCTGTGGATAATGGGGGAATACTGTTTATTAATCCATAATTCCAGGAAGTTATTTTATTTTTTTTAATATATATTTTATAGATTTTTTACAGAAAGAAAGAGGGAGGGATAGAGAGTTAGAAACATCGATGAGAGAGAGTCATCGATCAACTGCCTCTTGCACACACCAACTGGGGATGTGCCCGCAACCAAGGTACATGCCCTTGACCAGAATCGAACCCGGAACCCTTCAGTCCGCAGGCCAACGCTCTATCCACTGAGCCAAACCAGTTTCGGCAAGGAAGTTATTTTTAAAAGTAGCTGCCGAATCCCTTTAGTAATCCAAATAATATACATCATAATTTATTAATTTGGTAAACTGAGGTTTCTATATATTATTATCTTCCCTTAAAAATGACTTCAGCCTTCATGCTTTTAAAATACTTCATAAGTTGGCATGCCCTGAACTTTAATTAACTATGAGACTTTGAAAACTGTTTTTATTATATGGACCAAAAACACACCACCACCACCCCAAAAAAATCACAATATTGAAGGGAACCAAAGTTTTGTCACCTCAAAATGTACCTTTTGGGATACTGATTTTAAGCTGATTATGAAGTAATAAATACACTAAAAGAACCTTTAACCCTCCCCATTTCCTGCCTAAGGGAAGTCAGAGAGAAAGTCCTGCTTTAAGAAAAGAATCTTTAAAAACACACTTTAGCATTTTCACCTTAGCATAATATGAATTAAATATGGTAGACATGCAAAAACCTGTTCTGCTGGATTCTCCCCTCAGTCCCATTGTTTTTTGGTTGCCTGCCAGGGATTTGTTTGCCATGTGTTCCACTCTTTCTTGGCTACCTATGAACTGCCCATTTCCCTTCTAAATCTCAGACCCATGCCCCTTTCTCCTTCATCCAAAATGGCATATAAACCTCAACTGCTGACTGCCTCTTTGGGTCACATTATGACACCTAGAATACATATTTGTTTAACAAACTTTGAACATTGTGTCCTGTTATTCTGTCTCTGTTAATTTGATTATTGTCCAGCTAGAAGAATTTAGAAGATGTGAGGGAAAATTATTTTTACAGTCCCACAATACTTTCCTATCTTATTTATGTCAGAACTTACAGTATAACTCTTCATATTTCTCTGTATAGAGTAGCACTTTATATTAGCATGAATGTAAAATAAATTATATTAATTTAACCTGTAACTAAAGGTATCAGCTGGTATTGGAACTAAAGATTCTACGGTATCTAAAACAATGTAATATTTTAAGTCATTTCAGATTTTTTGGCAATGGGACACACTTTTATTCCAAAAGTCATAAAAGGAGATAATGGAAAGGATCCATTAATTTTGTCTGCCTAGAATGCCTCATTGTTTCCAACCACATGTTCTTGGGGCTGCCACTCATAATACTCTCTCTACTTCCTGGCCAGTGGGGTGGACACATAGGAAGACAAGCCTAGCTCTCTTGAAAATATTTAGGGTAGATTAGCGGACAGTCACTATAACTATGTCCAGTTGCAGGAAGATGTTAATCTGGTACACTCCTCACTATGTGGAAGAATCTAGAGATACAGAACAAAGAAGAAAGCTTTGCAGTGTTCATGTCCCTTGTTCTAGTAATTTCTAATCCTCTGCCACATTCCTGCTCTTCTTGTTGTATTAATATGTACGAGAATAAATTTCCTTTTATGCTTCACCTTGTTTCAATTAGATGTTTGTGCCTTGCACCTAGAGAGATCCCTAATACCAAAAGCTACATCCAAAGTAAGAAGATCTGCAATTGCTAGAATGGAATGTATGATTACTATGGAGAATGATAATGGCATAATTGGCAGGATCAAATCATGCATATGACACTGGAGGTAAAATATTTTACTGAGAAAATGCCAAGAATAGAAGCTTTCTTGGATATTGACAATAATATCACAATGTGCATTATTATAAACAAAGGCATACATTCTGTAATTTCCAAATTTTCATTCTCATAACTTACTTTTAGCACATAATCATGCAATTATGGCAATAAATAACCTACAAAGGTCATCTAGTCCATGTCACCAGCAATTCTTTCATAACAGAAAAAGATAACATATAAGAATTAATTTTCATATGTAGCACAAGGACTGTTCACAGGATGAGGAACATTTTCTGTTTTAAATTACTAATCTGAATGCAGACTCAGGCCAACAATAATTGAAAATGTGAGAGAAGAATTTTGACACTGCAATAACACACAGCATAAAATAACAATTAAATTCAGGAATTGTGGCTCAGTTCTAAAAGACCATACTATCAGACCATAATAGTAAACCTATTTTACAATAAATTTTATCCTTACTTAAATATGTATGTAAACATTTCTTGGAAATAGTATGAGGTCCAGAATACTTTCTTAAACTAAATTCTACACACATGTGGAGCAATAAAGGTGAAAGTACTCACAAATAATTAATCTTGAAAGCATATGCATAAAAAATGACATTACTTCCTTACTTATAATTAATCAACACTTAATGATACTTTATTGCATAACATAGCATTTTTTCTAGCTTGATTCTGCTGTCTTTACCTTTTTATCCAGAATGACTAGGCAAAAGATGGTCTAATCATAAGTTAACTTTATATTGATTACTTGGTATTTATTGCATGATAATTTAACACATTCTAGAGTCAATCATAATATTCATCAACTAAGAATGTACTCAGGCCCTTCTTACTATTTATAGCATTCTTACATTAACTTCTTTCACAATTAATATTAAGCATCAAAGGAGTGTCAATCTTAAAGTAAGAAAATGCCAAGAAGAAATGAAGATTTACTAGGGACTGAGCTTGACAGTAAATAATTCCATAATTCAAATCAACAGAACTGATAAAAGCATAAGAATAGAGGCTATGACAATAGATAACAATATAATAAAAAGACATTGAGAAAAACAGGATTATATTCCAATGTATGGATCACACTTTAATAGATATTTTAAATCACCACTAAGACTGAGATTGTATGCTTGGGGGGGAAATCCAAGTAAAAAACACACAAGTTTTTAGAGGGGGGAGATATAGATTTAAGTGTGGAATCAGAGAACTGGAGACCATTTAGACAAAAATCATTAATTCAGCTAAGATGTACTGAGTGCTTGGTATGTGTCAAACCCTGTATGAGACATACAGGATGGAACAAGGAAAAAAATCCTGGCCTCATGATGCTTACATTCTAATGGCTATAAGAATAGCCATTTAAAATAAATCATTAAAATAAAAAAAAAGGAGTAGGAGTGGGGGGAAGTATGCACAAAGCCATGCAGGGCCTTCCCACTTCCCAAGGATACAACTGCTTAGTATAAACTCAGGTTGCAATTTACATCCTCTAGGCCTATTCCAGAAATTTTTCCATACATGATAGTGTCTATGAGAGGGAAAGGAAATCTTAATGAAAAACTTAAATAATAGTAAAACCAACCTTAATGTCTACTTACTGGATTATAGAACTGTCAACCAAAACGGAAGGACTTTAATCCAGACAGAAACTGCATCAAATTTTAGAAAATACTTATGCTAAAGGCACTCTGTATGAGACTCTAAAGATGCACTTAATGAGCTAATAGATACTTTATCTTCTCTAATATCTGAAATTCCCGGAATACTTTTATTCAGAGGACTATTTAATATGAACTAGTGGTTACAGTTCATATCCCAGCACAAAAAAACCTCTCAATATAATGCCACTATCACAATTTGAACTGGTATTTTTTGGCTGGCTCGAAAGAAAGGCTAGCAACTACATTAGCTAACAGGCTTAACTACATGATTATCCCCAGTAGGTAAAGGAAATGGCTAAGGTGTTAGGAGTTTGCACATAAAAGGCAGTATTAAGGTAACATGTTTCTAATATTCTGCTTGTCACAAGGAATCGAACACTAGCTTTTTCAAATGGCTAAACATCTATTTCACGTTTCTAGGCTATTAAACAGATTAAAATAATAAGCAGAGTAATTTTATGTTCAATTAAAACTTAATGTCAGACTTCAAAGTTAAAAACAGAAATTATAAAAGAGAAAACTGATAGATTTGAAAATTCTCCAAAGAAATTACCACAAGATTATAAAAAATTCTTTCAATCTACAAATGTCTGCTATCTTTTTTAAAAATAATAACCATAATGATTTGTAACTTTATTGAAAACAACTGAGTAGACAAAAATTAAGAACAGTACTTACACTACTGGGAGGGAATTGAGCATACTTTACATGAGGTGAAGCAATAGCCTTTCTAGAGATGATCAGCGCTATTTACCATTCTGTAAAGACAGAAAATCCAGAATTAGTTGTTAATCAAGTACTGAATTAAAAATTTAATTATATAACTCAAGGATATGAGCAATTAACATCAGTTAATCATGTCTTTAAAATTATTTTGAAGCAAATGTTTAAAAATAGAAAAATACTAGTGATCGTTTTCAAAATTATTCACTTGGAAAAAGTATTGAGCCTGGCACCCATAGCTCAGTGGCTAAGCATCGGCCTATGAATCAGAAGTTATGGTTCGATTCCCAGTCAGGGCATATGCCCAGTAGTGGGCTTGATCTCCAGTGTGGGGTGTGCTAGAGGCAGCCAATAAATTCTACCTCATCATGTTTCTATCTCTTCCTCTCCCTTCCTCTTTGAAATCAATAAAAATATGTGTGTTTTTTTAGAAAACGTAATGAAAATCAAACCCCTGAGTGTTTTCTTCTGTTACCAGACACCATCTAATATATAATAGTGACATTCAAGATAACTCATTGGTAATAACATCAGTGCATTTACATAGAATCCTTTAAACAAGATCATTCTACAGCATGATTGCAGCTAAAGGTCTTAACTTATATATATATAATAAGGTAGATTATATATATATATATATATATATATATATATATAGATATATAGATATATATATATAGATATATATATGTAAAATATATTACTTATCTTACTGCTAGCCAAATATTGAGTGACTTTATTTCTCTAAATCTCAATTTCCTCATCAATCAAACAGGGATAATAGATAACTAATTCGACAAGCTACACAAAGTTAAAACATTTTCAAAATAGTGGTGATGAAGTACTTCACAAACTATCGAGTAGCAGCGGCTATTACCACCAATTTTAAAAACGATGAATACCTATATTGCATTTAGATTACAGAATACAGTATACATTGATAATGGAAGGACTGAGTCTAGTACTTTCATTTTCTGATTAGCATTCTACTACTTTATTCTCCATTTCAGACACTTTGACCCCTTTCAATTCAGACATAGATCTTAACAAAAAATGAAATCTACTATTCATGGTTTAGGAGCTAAAGATCATGCATTACTGCCTGAACGTATTAGCAGTTTCAAACCACAATCTATAGAGGCAAATATTTCCATTAACTCAAAGTTAAGATTATAAATTAGACTAAAGTTAAAAATGTTGATGTCAAAAACTCACACATTAAAATACACATTCAGCACTGAACTATATTAAGTGAGATCAAAATGTCTAACAGTGACTAATGATATATGCAAAATGTTCAGAGTGAAGTTAGAAACCTTTCACATTTGGGTATCTTAAATTGTAGCTTTAATGAAGTTCCTGCTGTACTTAATTTTCTTGCTGACTTAAGAAATACCTGTTCTAAAAAGTAGATACAAAATACAAAGAAATCTACTGAAAATGTTACTGATTGCATTTCCTAGACCAGTGGTCGGCAAACTGCCACTGGCAAGCCACATGTGGCTCGCCAGCTGCGGTTTGCCGCTCTGTTGACTAATGAGTTTGCCGACCACTACGTAAGGCATTACTCTTATCCAAAAGTTTGACTTGAGGTTAAAGACATAAGTACATTATTAAAATGTTTTTAAGTGTTTTTTCCTCGCAGTGGTCGGCAAACTCATTAGTCAACAGAGCGGCAAAATGCGGCTTGCAAGCCGTAGTTTGCAGACCACTGTCCTAGATAAAACAGCAACACCAAGCCATAAAACTGGTTACTGGTCAATACACAATTTTCACTCTTGCTCAAATTCAGTTAAAATATACTGAAGTACTGTATTTGCCGGCGTATAAGACGATTTTTTGGCCCTGAAAAATACCGTATTTGCCGGCGTATAAGACACTGGGCGTATAAGACGACCCCCTAACATTTCCACTAAAAATACAGAGTTTGTTATATACTCACCGTATAAGACTACCCCCCACTTGGAGGCATATTTTTCAGGGCCAAAAAATCGTCTTATACGCCGGCAAATACGGTAGCTAGGTAGGTTGGCATTTGCATAAGGTCATCAGTAAGATATGATCCCAGCAGTATAGGGGCTTATTAAACTAATAAGGGGAGAGTAAAATAAAAAACAGATACACACACGCCTAAAATATCCTATATAATAAAACCCTAATATGCAAATAGACCAAACGGCAGAACTGGTTGCTATGACACACACTGACCACCAGGGGGCATATGCTCAATGCAGGAGCTGCCCCCTGGTGGTCAGTGTGCTCCCACAGGGGGGGCACTGCTTAGCTAGAAACTGAGCTCATGGCTGGAAAGGGCAGCGGCATTGGTGGGAGCCTCTCCTGCCTCCATGACAGGTGGACATCCACTGAGGGGTTCCAGGCTAGGCTGAGGAACATGCCCCCCCAGTGCACGGATATTATGCACCAGGCCTCTAGTATATATATAAAAGCCTAAGAGACCATTAAATATAAAAGCCTAAGAGACCATTAAGACTGAACAACCAGTTGCTATGACACACACTGACCACCAGGGGGCAGACACTCAATGCAGGAGCGGCCCCTTGGTGTTCAGCTGCAGTGGTGGTGGTGGCCGCAGGAGCAGTGGGGCTAGGGTGAGCAGGAGCAGTGCCTGGCTCCAGCGTGGGCTCTTCCCTGGCTGCCTTCCACTTAGTGCATTGATGCATCCCTTATACCCCATAAGCCTGCAGTTACAATCTCTGGAGAACAGTTGAAGTGCCTACACTCAGAGTAACCAGGAAGAGCCTAATATAGCTGCCGGGCTCCAGGAATTCTGCCTTGGGCATCAAGATCAAATCTCATCTCTTACCGATTGCCCCTGAGCTACAGAGGACAATCGAGGTAAAAGTCAGAGAGGTGGATCTGAAGGATGGAGGTGTGGGCAATAGAGCACCCTCGACCCCCAAGATCCCCAACTTTGTATTGTTCACCTCAGAGCATCTCTTATCTGGCTCCGAGCAGTGGAAAGCATCCAGCAAGGCCCAAGGCACAACCTTGGCTGCAGAAGGGACATTTGGAAATACTTTATCAGGAAGTTAAGGGGAGGAGAACAGACTCCCCACATGACTTCCTGGTGGCTCACGGGGGGGAATGTGGAAACTCCCCAGGCAGGCTGGCTCGGCTCCTGGCCCGCATGTTCCTGATTTCCCTTCAATGTGCACAAATCCATGCACCAGGCCACCAGTAATAGGCATAATGTGAATATACTAAAAATACAAAGTTTATGAGAATAACAAGTTAGAAATTAATTTATCTTAAACAGAACTGGGAAAACTCAGGAAGAGATCTCAGCTGTTATCTGTAGAATAAGATTTGCACCAAACCAAGGTGAAGGGAGGTGAGAATCACTGGAGGAAAATTCCAGAGCAAAAGAACAGTTAAAGGAGATTATGAGATGTTTATAAAACAGAGTAGAACTAAATACCATAAATTAAAGATAATTAAAAATCTACAACAGGAACAGACATCAAGACCAGCTAGGTTCTCAGCAGATTCTTAATCTTTCAAGAACATAATTCAAATAATACTGAATCATAGAAAAAGACAGAGAAATGTTCCAATTCATTCTATGAAGTCAGAATAACTCAACACCAAATTTAATAAAGGTAGTATACAAAACATACTATAAAACAATTTCACTTAAAAATTAAATGTAGCCAAAACCGGTTTGGCTCAGTGGAGAGAGCATCAGCCTGGAGACTGAAAGGTCCCAGGTTCAATTCCGGTTAAGGGCATGTATCTTGGTTGCAGCCACATTCCTAGTAGGAGGTGTGCAAGAGGCAGCTGATGGATGATTCTCTCTCATCGATGTTTCTAACTCTCTATCCCTCTCTTCCTCTCTGTAAGAAATCAATAAAATATATATTTTTTTAAAGTTTAATGTAGAAATTCTACAAAAATGTAAAAAAATCAAATTAGACAATGAAGTCCAGCCACATATCCAAAAAATTATATTGATATAATTTATTGCTGAAATGGAAGAGTGGTTTAACATAAGCCAATATACCAACATATTAAGGAGGGGGGAAAAATCCTATGATTAATATCAGGTGCTAAAAAAGCATCTGGTAAAATTCAGCAACTATTTTCAATAAAAACTCTATGGAAAGCAATAGAATAAAATTAAACTTTTTTTTTTTTTGGAAAAAAGAACATAGCAAGTACCCTGAAGAGCAAAACACACTAAAACTATTTCAAATAAAATTCAGATTACACACACACACACACACACACACACACACAATCTATATCTATCTACCTACCTACCTATCTATCTATCTATCTATGTAGAGAGAAAGAGAAATGTGCATGTAGATTACTTCTATATGGAAATTTTATGATCTATGGAAGGGATCCAACAAGAGTGGTTAGGCTGAAAACAGGGTACAAAATAGACAGATAGGGGCGGGATAGGAAGGAGACTATTCACAGGAAACTTTCAAAATTATTTTAACCATATAAATGTTATTAATCATTTAATAATCAAACGAATAAAATTAGGAATTAGAGCAGGAAGCCCACTAAGCCCTTTATAATTCAACACTGACTTAAAGACTATAGTACACTTAAGCACTGGAATGAAAGAGAAAAAATTACCTTTTGCTAATGATCTGATGGGATAGAGAAAACTCAAACAATTCTAGTAAAAGAAAACTAAAATTAAAACAATAAACTGAGGTGTGATGTAATACTCTTAAAATTTATAAAAATTTCCCTTAGTTTAGCAGGAAAACCTAGAAGAATACTTCATTCACAGTATTAACTTTTCCTCATATGTATAAATAACTATATTGAGAAATAACCCCAACAGATTTTAAAATTTCAATATAAGATCTTTTTATTTTCAATATAAGATCTTAAAGCTATAAAGAAGAAAGTCCAAGAACCACCAAAAAACTGAAAAGGAGAAAACCAAAAGTGAACTTCATTGACCAGATACTGAAATATATTAATATCAATATTACACATGCATAAGAATAGACACACAGATAAGTGGAACAGAATAAATAACTTAAATATACAGGGTGGATCAAAAGTAGATTTATAGTTGTTCATATGTAAAATATAATAATTAATAAATAATAATACAAGAATAAACTGTTATGTGTACTTACAACTGTAAACCTATTTTTGCCCCACTCTGTATATTCCAGCACACATGAGAAAATGTACAAGTCAAAGGTTAAATTTTATTTCAGCAGAAAAAAATAATTTCTCTTAAATGATCATCACAAAACTAGTTATTACATTGTAAAAAAAATTAGATTTTTATCATAAATTATATATTCTATATAATAAAATGGTAATATGCAAATTGACCAAACAGCATAACAAACAGTCACTATGATATGCACTGACCACCAGAGGGCAGATGCTCAACACAGGAGCTGCCCGTTGATGGTCAGTACACTCCCACAGGGGGAGCGCTGCTCAGTCAAAAACCAGGCTCATGGCTGGCGAGCACAGCAGAGGTGCAGGAGCCTCTCCAGCCTCCGGGGCAGCGCTAAGGATGTCCGACATCCCCCAGGGCTCCCGGACTATGAAAGGGCTGAGGGACCCTCCCACCCCCCACCCCTGCAGCCAAGTGCACGAACGTCGTGCACTGGGCCTCTAGTGTGTGTGTGTGTGTGTGTGTGTGTGTGTGTGTGTGTGTGTAACTTCCAGGTGGAATTAAAACAAATATAAAAAAAATAACAGTGATATATTCTACAACAAAATTTAGAAGATACGCTTTGCAAAGATTCTTAATAAGAAGCAGGAACTTTAAAAGGTGGACATAAGAAGTTTAAAATTTCCTATTATGGAAAAAAACTACAAACCAACGAAGCAATTAAATCTGACATGTAGAGAAAAAGCATAGATCCAAGTTGTCTAGTTTATAAAAACAACAACATTCAGACTTACTTGAAATCAGTGAAACAGCAAGTAGTTTAACAATGAAATATAGTGGAACCTTGGTTCTGAAACTTAATTTGTTCAGGAAGGCTGTTCGAGAAGCAATTTGTTTGAAAACAAAATCATTCCCCCCCCCCCCATTAGAAATAGTGTAAATTGAACTAATTCATTCCAGACCCCAAATGATTCCACTGTAACCTTTCTTATAAGTAATACATGTCTAATGCACTGTTTAATCTATAAACAAACACTTCTTGAATTTATCGAACTACCACCTACTAGCCTTAAAGGAATCACTTTCAGCACTCATAATGGGGGTATTTTTTAGGAAGTCAGTATACAGCATCTTCACCTTTTCATATCACTGCCTCCAAATGCTGTCACTGGTTAACTGCTTTTTGCTTATCCAATTCAACAACAGTTTTCTACCTCTTCACTTGCCTGTGATCATTGTTTCTTTTACACCCCTAGCAACATTAGCACTCTTGATGGCCACGTTATGTTTTAAAATTGTGCTAATCATCCATTTAGCCAGTGACAAAAGCAAAAACAAACAAAAAATCCACAAAAATGTTCACAGCACAATTTTCTTAGATGTTAGCAAGGCAAAGTTTAGCTGTAAACTCATCCTGGCCCATTCTCTCTGTAGCCTGAGAGATGCTTTTTGTCATGCTGATATATTAGCAAGAAAGGTTTGTCTGGTGGAGAATTAATGGAGACACTTTTTTTTTTCATAAACAACTTGGTCAAGAGCCGAATTATTGGAGATGGGAGATATTCGAGAACTGAGATTTGACTGTATCACTTTGGCAAAAATTCAAAAGATTGATAATATCTCAAGAGGAAACTGTTCTATTTCACTGATCTAAACGTTAATTATGACATCCTTTTGGAAAGCAATCTGGCAACATATAGGGTGTCCCCCCAAAAATATGCGCACACTTTGAATAATTGTAAAGGCAGTGCTATCAACTGTTAAAGTGTGTAAACATTTTTGGAACATCCTGTATATCTATGTACATACCTACACATAAATATACATCTATCTAAGTATTTGAGCACGGAGAGGAAAAAGGAAATGAAGTTGAGGTGAAGGGTGGGTATGTATAAGAAATATAGGTTAAAAAAGATAAATGCACCCTGGCTGGTGTGGCTCAGTTGGTTGGACATCATCCCAGGCACAAAAAGATTGCTGGTTGAATTCCAGGTGAGGGCACATGCCCAGATTGTGGGTTTGATCCCTGGTAAGGGACATTCGGGGGACGGCCCTGCTTCACTCTCACATTGATGTTTCTCCTCTCCTGTCTCTCCTTTCCTCACTCTAAAAATCAATTAAAATGTGTGTGTTTTTTAAAAAAAAGGACAAATGCATCTCTGAAATGGATAAGTGCATACATTTATGCAATGAAATTATAAAAGTTCTTATTATCAGAAATGGACTCAATTATCAAATGATTAGTTTAGGGTTATCAAAATCCTACACAAAGTCAGCTGGAACAACGATGAAGCCTACTATTAGCATTGCTGAGCCCTGAAGAAAAATACAACCCAGAAAATTCATTGGGAGTAAAACCTGTAGACGCTGTGTTACACATAGGCGGTAAGAAAGCTCTTTTTTACCCTAGTTTTTCTCTTTAAAATAAAACGTAGTTAAATGTATAAGGTAAAAGAAAAGGTGAACTTCAAAAGACAAACAGTATAAGATGCCTGCCTCCCACTCTGAATTCTATTTTTCTATTCCACCCAGACACCAGCCACAATTTTTTTTCATACAACTTTGTACACATGTGAGTATAACTTTAGGATAAATTCCCAGCAAAGAAATTGTTATGACAAAGAGTATATACACTTAAATTACGATAGACAGATTTCATCAAATTGCCTCCCAAAGAGGCACCCACCTTCGGGAAATGCTTAATTGTGAATCCAGTATGCCAGCGGTGATTTACAATTGAATTTACATTGTGCAGTTGAGCATGTTTCTGTTTCACTCAATAATGGTCAACGAAGGGCAGAATATTTAACTCAAGAAATAAAGACTTAAGAAAGAAGGAGTGTAAGGCTTTGGAAAGAAAATAAAACATAAGAGTGAAGAGTTAGCTATAGCATGGGCAGTAAGCAAGCCATCAATGCAAATACCAATTAGTGAGACCCTTAAGCCCAGATTTGGATACCAAAAAGAATTCTTACACATTTTAGCTGTTAGAGCCCTTTTATTTCTCTCTTAGCACTTCACACAGAACCCAGTATTATCCATCTGAAATATGTATTTAAAATAAAACAAGAAATATGTTAAAATACAGAGGTACACAAGCCTCACGATCCTATGAGTTAGATACTATTACTACTTCCAATTTATAGACGAGGAAGTAAACCTTCTTCTGGACTAGAAAAACACACACAAATATATAATAAACATAATACATGTACATTACAAAAAATTCATAAACTCCACCATAACAAAGTGAATATCCCTACCCCCTTACCTCTGAGTCTTTCTGTTCAAAGATAAATATTATTAAGCTTCCTATGAATCCTTACAAAGATAAGAAATAAATGTACATAGACCTGCATATATCTAACATAAGTTTAATGTGGTTTTTAGAAACTTATTCTTATGGAAGTTTGCAAACATGTACAAGGACGGAAAGAACAAAGTAATAAACATGTATGAACCCATTATCCAGCCTGAATAATGAATAAACCCCCTCCCTGCTCCCCAGATATTTCCAAGGATATTCCACACATTTTATCATTCTAAACATACAACTATTAGGAAGCTGTAATGGCTGGTTTTCAAATCCACGGTAGATTAGACATGAAAATTTAGAAATGGGTTGGGGGGAAAATGATAGTGCCTTAAAAGAAAAAAAATAAATGAAAACTATTTAATTATAAATGCAGGGTTGGGCAACACTAGGCTTACACTTGTGAATATGTGAAACACAGAATTTATTCTTGTATTATTACTAATTATTGTCTATATGAACTGTACACCTACTTTTGCCCCACCCTGTATATTCATGTAACAATGACACATCAAAAAGAATAATGTTTGGAACTTTGTTGCAAAAAGGCAGCAAAGTATGTGGCACATTTGTTTGTAAAATTTGTAATGGTTAAAAGAATAGTTTACATTTTTGGGAGTTAACCAGAAGTTCTTTTCACTTATGTCAAACATTTTTCTCTCTCCCTTAAACAATGCCAGATAAATGAGGCCTTACCCAATGAGCTTTGATTTGAAAGGACATGGAGAGTTTAAGATGAAGAATGGTTGGTGGCATGTGAAGAAAACAGAACCACTGATATTTGGATTTTAAAACTCAAGATTAAAATATTAATCTCTCAAATAATGCCTTTAGGAAGTTTAAAAAGGTAAATAAACTTATTTAATGAATACTTCCCTGGGCTAGACACTCACTGTGTAAGTGCTTTAGACATACAAACTCATTTAATCTCATAATCCCTTGAGGTAGGTAATTAAGACAAGACACTACTTGCCCAAGGTCAATCAGCTAATAAACTTCCTTTTCTTATTAGAACGGTAGCTATAGTTGGAAGTACTTTATGTTAGGCTTCACCTTTCTTCAAAATACAAGATTAGGTATACTATTTATTTTCATTCTCTGGAGCAAAGGTTTAATTGTGACAGGTACTATGCAACAAACTGAGCAACAGATTTACTCCTAAATATCTGATGATGCTTTTAAAAAAATATCTAATGATGTTTGCATTATTTTACTCATTATGATACATGATTAAAGGTATGTATATCACATATGGCAACTTCTATTCCAAAAGAGTTATTACATATACTACTTGTTAAATTTCTAAAGATCTATGGATACTTATATAGTTTTCTCTACATTTCCACTGTCAGGGAAGTTTAATGGAGTTTTACTGCTAACCATCTCCCTTTTATGATTTTAAAACTGTTTCTTGTAATTTCAACCCATTCATCTGATTAAATCAATAAAGACTAAATTCTTCTTTATCTTCTACAAGGCAGCCTTTTAATATCTGCATAATCTTTGCAAAGAGTCGCCATGCAAAATACTCCCGGGCCTTGATTCTAGATTGACATGGTTTTATTTGCCGTTATCCTTTCTTCTCTTAAAAAGTGACTCACCAAATTCAACACAAGGCTCCTCCAGAGTGCCTAACCAGAGCAGGACACAGGGAGCTATTAGTTCTGCTGTTCCAAACCTAAAATCATTCCTTTCTCCCACCACCACTCATTTTTGTGTGTATTAAGTTTTCAGGTAAGTCTTTGGCATGTTAATTCAAGAAACAGTCATGAAACATGTATGATGCACCTGAACCAGGCTTTTCTTTCCCAGGCTCCCCTTCCCTAAACTCAGCTTTTTTGGGGGAAAACACACACACACACACACACACACACACACACACACACACGCACACGCACACACACACTCCCACCATAGTTTCTTTATGGCTTCTGGAAAGGAGTCTCTAGATGAGTGGTCACCAACAGGTAGTCCATGAGGTCCGAAAGGTTGGCAAGCACTGCTCTAGAAGACTATACTTCACTGCTAGATGACCTTAAAGCTTTATCAATAAACACAATCAGAAGAGCTATATGACTGACTGCCACATGCTCTCCAGAATTTACTAGTATGATAGTCTAATACAGGCATTCTAGGTTTTGACTACTTTCAGCTATGTAGTGGTTTTTTTATGTTGTCCTTAATTTGTTCCTTACTTTTTTCCATTCTAAGATAATTATATAACCGGAAAATAAAAATATACATATCCCTATTAATAGCAGGTTACTGATAAGCTTTACTGAACTACGTTGTGCAATGTTATGAAAGATTAACTCTTAGGTCAGAGGCTGAGCCACCATCTCTGCCTTACAGGCAGCCTTCAGCCACTATTAGCACCTTTGTACATTAGTCAGTTTAGATGCCACTTCCCTTGTGGCTTCATTATTTCTGAAGGAGTTGTATTTGTATACTCTGTGGCTTGATTTCACATTTTTTTATTCATTTAAGTTCAAAACACATCTATGGACCAGCGGTGGTTTATAATACAGTATTTAGTATTCCCTACTATTAAAATCTCAGGGATGTTCTATTCCCATGGGGTTGTTACTGTTAAATTACACATGACCTTACTCCATTGAAAATTTTACCTGCAAATATGTTATAGCAAGCAACACTTTCTCTCTAGGCCAGCCTAGAACAGGTGCTCTCCAACTGTGCTGTGTATCAGAATCACATGGGAGTGTTTGTGCTGTTAACATTGTCACAGATGTCTCCTATATTCTCCCCTCTTGCCCATCTCTGCCCAGCCCCCAGCCCGCTCCCTTGGCCTTCACCACACTATCGTGTGTGTCCATGGGCTATGTATATGTTCTTTGGCTAATCTCTTGACCTTCATTTATCCAGTCTCCTCTAACGTCCTCACCTCTGAGATCTGTCTGGGAATATATCCTAAGAATCCCAAAACACCAATCAGAAAGCATATATGCACCCCCAAGTTCATAGCAGTTATTACTTACAATAGCCAAGATCTGGAAACAGCCTAAGTGTTCATCAGTAGTTCATCAGTGGTACATTTACTCAAATAAAATACTGCCCGCCTGTAAAAAAGAAGGAAGTTAACCCTCTGCATCAGCATGGATGAACTTGGAGATTATTATGCTAGGTGAAATAAGCCAGTTAGAGATAGACAAGTACCATATGATCTCACCTATATGTGGAATCTAATGAACAAAGTAAACTAATAAAACAGAACCAGAGGCATGGACACATGGATGTCTTTTAAAAGCACAGAAACCCTAGCCAACTCTGGACCTACTGAATCCAAATAACTGGAGGTGGAGGTCCAAACATATTTTTAAATAGCTCCCGAGGTAATTCTACTTGGAAACTACAGGACTAGAGGACAAGAAAGAACTCTAATAATGCAATGCTGTATCTCTTGTGTAAATACAATGTTTAGGCATAAATATAACTTTGAGCATAACATCACCTACAATAACACCTATTTTTTCCCATATCAATATCCCAACCTAAATTGATTTAATCAGTTATTCATAATTGAAGGCAAATTAGGTCCAGGATAGAAGCACTTAAGGTATGTTTATTTTAAGGAAATTTATTTAAGAGTCATTGGTCAAAGCCCCTAATAAATATTTCCAAACTAGTCATCTTACATAGTAAATACCTCTACTAATATACTTGCTATACTACATTATGATAATTCGTATACAAATCTGTCTTTGTATCCTAGAATGTGAGATTTTAAGAGCAGGGATTATTTCTTGTCAATTGTAGTTCCAGCTCCTACCGATGTGCTAGCAACATTGTAAGCAGTAAATAAATCTTTGATTAGTGAAGAAAGAAAATAAAATGCCTATTTAAAGTCTAATTCAACTAAAATAATCTTTAGGGTTCTGATGCTAAAAATTAACACCAAAAGACTTTATGTTACTAAATTTAAAATAATGCAATTGGAACATTTTCCCAAGACAATTGATAAGAATTTATTAAGAGTCAGCTATAAGCTAAATGCAAGTGAAAAGGATACAAAAAAAATGAATTTGCTCTTGATAGTTGGATAATATGAGTATTAATTAGTTGGATAATATGAGTAATGGATATGAGTATTCCCATGGCCAATGAGACATCCTGTCATTGGTTTACAATCTACATCACAGAGCCAAACTCTAAAACTTTTGATGCCCCCCAAGTAGCTAAAATTACTAGACTGAGAATTTATGAGTTCAACAACTCCATGTTCCTTAACCTATGAGTTTTCCAGAGTTCAATACAATAGGAAAACTTAAAATCTGAATGGCAGTCTTCTACCATCATTATAAATAATTTTAAAAGTCTATGTGACTGTCATTCAAAAAAGGAACTATCTCTTGGACTAAAACAAACACATAAAAAACTATCCCTATTGTCATATACCTAAAATGTTTTGATATAAAAATTTACTCACAGAATCAATCCAGATGCCCTGATCTGTTACTCATTCGTGTAACTTTTGAAGCTGTACTCTTTTTTTGCAGGCAAAGTATATAATACACCGATAAGCAATTTCCAGAGCAAAACTTGTGCTTCTGCATTTCTGGAACAGCCAATATCTTCCTACTCATTTTGCATTTTCCCTATCCCAGCAGTTTCCCAAGGCATAATAAATGAAATAATTGTAGAGTTAGAGTAAGAGATTTCATTAAGTTAGACTAAAGTGAATCATAAAATTTTATATTAAGCTTGAATTGATGTTAACAATGTTTTCCAATCACCTCAGCTTTACAGATGAAAAAAAAAATTGATAATAGGAGCCAGAAATCCTGGCTCCCAGGATAGTGCTTATACTAATTTACCTATGAATAAAAGCAAAAATTCCAGTCAATCATTCAAAAACTTAGGGTCTATTAAATGCTTGTCTTTTTAAGAAAAACTATACAATGAGATAATTTTTAGGTTTCCACTATCTCTAGGCATTTCTTTTTATGCCTCAATTTTACACAATCTTGTATTTATTCATTTATGCTTTCAACAAATATTTACTGAGTATTTATTACATGCTAAGCACTGGCAAATATAACAATAACAAAACAAAATCACTGTTCACATAAAGCTTACATTCTGAGATTATAATCGGTACAATAGAAAAAAAATAAAGCTGAAAAATAATTTAGAGATTGTGGGTGGTAGGATTACAATTTTATTTTTATTTTTAAAATATTTTATTGATATTTCACAGAGAGGAAGAGAGAGATAGAGAGCTAGAAACATCGATGAGAGAGAAACATCGACCAGCTGCCTGTTGCACACCCCCTACTGGGGATGTGCCTGCAACCAATGTACATGCCCTTGACCAGAATCGAACCCGGGACCTTTCAGTCCGCAGATCGACGCAAACCCTTTTCGGCTAGGATTACAATTTTAAATAAAATGCTCAGACAAAGCCCCAGTGAGAGAGTTAAAACAGAGTAAAGACTTGAATGAAGTTAGGAAGCAAGCCATGCAGACATAGGGGAAAGAATATTCAAGATCAAGATCTTGAAGCAAAAATTATCAACAACGTGGCTAGAGTTGCATGAGCAAAAGGCAATGTATCAGAACACGAAATCAGAGAAGTGAGGGCTACTGGGAAGAACCAAACCAGAGAGGAACCTACAGTTGAAAATTTCTACTAAAAAATACTAAATATTTCCCTGGCTGGCATTGCTCAGTGGTTAGAGCATCAGCCTTTGCACCAAAGGATGGTGGGTTTAGTTCTGATCAAGGGCGCCTGGGTTACAGGTTCTAATCCAGCCATGGGCAAACTACGGCCCGCAGGCCGGATGACTGTTCTATCCCGCTCGCGGAGCTGAAAGAGCAGAGGGTTCTCTTGCTCTCCCCTCCGCTCCTTCACCAGCAGCCCAAGATGAGAGTGCCAGCATGGTCAGGTTGCTTTTGTTCTGGCCCCCTGGTCCCGTTTAAGAACCCATTGTGGCCCTCGAGTCAAAGTTTGCCCACCCCTGTAATCCCAGCCCTGATCGGGGCGCATGAGGGAGACAACTGATGTGTGTGTGTGTGTGTGTGTGTGTGTGTGTGTGTGTGAGAGAGAGAGAGAGAGAGAGAGAGAGAGAGAGAGAGAACGAGAGAGAGCGAGCACGTGTGCACCACTCTATGTGAAAATCCATGGAAAAAATATCAAGTGAGGACTAAAAAATACTAAAATTATTAGATAGGGATTAAATCAAGGGCCTTACTAGCAATGACTCAATAGAATAGGAAACAGCAACTGCTAATGGTAGAATTTATGATATCAGTAGATTAGTAGAGATGTTATTTTCGGACATTCCCAGCATCCATTAAATTGTACTTCAGAGAGCATTATCAACTACTCTTAAGACTAGCTTTGAAGCATCGCCTTGTCAATTTACTAGGAAGTGAGTGCTGACACGAGGATTAGAAGGCAGAGGATGAGGGAATTCACATGCTCTCTCTCCATTGAAAGAGAAGTGGAGAAGTGTTTTAGCTTCCCTATCTCAGGAGGATATGCTAATATATAATTCAAAATAAGGAGGTAGCCAATCAAATAATATTCTACAACTAAGAGTGGAATACAAATTCCAGGGAGCCAACTTTTGCTTTACCCCCATACTCATAATACTGTAAGCATCCCAAGGACAATAGTTTCTCTTACTTTCCACATTCCCCAGTCTACTCCAGTCATTTTAGGGCTCTCATTTTATATTGCCTGAGGAAACCTACAAAAGTATCAAGTCAGAGAAAAGGCTCTTCTGAGCTCTCCCAACCTGACTTAGGAAACACACATAGGCATAATTTATTTTTATTTATTAAATTTTATTTTATTAATTAAAAGACATTCCTGTCTTTAAACCCCGAGGCTGCAGATAACCATCACATTTTCTCTACTTTTTTTGTTCCTCTACACCTTCCATTCCCAGCAAAATCATATCCTGCACTCCAGAATCATAGTAGTGTACCTCAATTTTATCTGCTAAAGTCTCCATATAGTTCAGATCCCTTATTCTAAATTATTTTCATCAGGTATCTCCTGACAAGTTCATGAATTCTCAAACTATCATGCCAATTACAAAGTATATTGCATCATTCAAACACACAGTATTAATATTTTAAGTTACTTATTGTAAGATACCAAATAAAACTAGCTATCAAAAGCATCTTCTGTACTTTAGATTTCTATCTGATTATAGGTGGCAAGACTTCTTCAACCTTTGGAATAATTTCCAAACTCAAATCATTTTATTTTATTTTTTTTAATATTGTCTAACCAGAAAAAGAGAAAGAGGGGGAAAAAATCTGTATCCCAGGCTCTTTGGTACTTCTTTTATATGAGTTAATATATAAATAAAAGTAAAGATTTAAAAATGTGTATCAAGCTCATTCAGGTTAAAAGATAATCCCCATCAAAGGCAGAGAGTGATTCAGTCTCAAGATTCTGAGTTTACTAGTATCCTTTATGCCGCATCCCCAAATATTCTTAGATAACTTCGACACAGAATTAGTAAGTTTGTCACTTTAAGATGAAAATTATAGCTGGAGAAATGCACTCTTTCCTAGTATATGGTAAACTAAAACAAAACACAGGTATATACCAAACCAAGTGGTGCCAATTGCACTCCTTGCAGATTCTTTTAAGTGTGATCTTCTCTGTCTTATGTAGGACCTTTCTGCTGCTGTATTAACTTAAGCCATGGTTTCCAACCTCCAATCTTATTCATGGTACCCATAGTTAACCAAATAAATTTTCTAAAATGCTAAGCTGGGAGTAGGAGTGAATAATACAAATAAGAGACTTGAGGCAAGACTGCTTTGAGTTAAACAATCAGGTTCTACCACTTATTAGCAGTTTGATCTTATACAAATGTATTAATCTTCCCAAGCCCTGGTTTTCCATCTCTGCAAATTGTGGACAATATCCACCTCAAGGGGTCACTATGAGAACTAAATATGTTAAAAGTAAAAAAGCCTCCTGATGTAGGCACCCAAAAAATGTTTAGCCTGAACCACCAATCTTTCCAAAAGGTTATCACATCCTAGGAGAAAAATGATTTAAGGAGACTATCAGAGAACAATGTAATGGCTGGAATTGAGAATATTTGCTTTCTAGTAGTGATAGCGTTGTAATTAGTCTAGTTTATTAATAACTAAAAAAGAACAAAGGGAAGGCCAAATGTTCTAGGCATGCCGTTTGTGCAGCTTTGCCACGAAGCTGCAGTTTAAGACTCCCCAGGCCCATTCTGCCTGATGGGGGAAGGGACCAGACAGGGGCGGTTCAGTCACATGCCCAGTGAAGTCTGAATGAAATGGGGAAGGTACCTGTCTATTAGTCACACCTGGGAACAGGTGTGAGGCCAGAGTTAGGCATGGAGACTGCAAGTGCAGGAAGATTTGAGATAAACGCCTAACCCCGTGGTCGGCAAACTGCGGCTCGTGAGCCACATTCGCTCTTGTGCCCCTTCAATTTGGCTCTTCCACAAAATACCACGGCCTGGGCAAATCTATTTTGAAGAAGTAGCGTTAGAAGAAGTTTACGTTTAAAAAATTTGTCTCTCAAAAGAAATTTCAATCGCTGTACTGCTGACATTTGGCTCTGTTGACTAATGAGTTTGCCGAACACTGGGACCTAAGCAAAGGTCTGCTCTCTTGCCTCTAGGTTTGGCTCCTGGCTTGCAGGGCTCTCACACTCCCACACACAATGGACTAATGGACTGCAACTGGCTTAATGCTAAACTGGATCTAGCTCTACATGAAAGGGAAACTCTGGACCCTGGCTTTGCTTCTAACAACACTGCTGAATCCCCAGCTGCACATCTTCCGGGATTACATTAAAGGAAATGGGACGTTACAAAGGGAGCAGTGTAACTCCATGCAAATAAAAGTCACTCATCCTCCCATGCAAGTCTCAGAAAATTCTTTTTCTGAAAGAATCATAAGGACATGACATTCAGTTGGGATAGGGAGACCCCACTCCCATGAGCTATGTAGAAAGACCACCCACACATTTCTCTGGCAATAGTAGGGGAGTTTATTTGGAAAACTAAACTATGATGAGAAAGTAATTTTGTGAGTATGCAGAAATCCAGAGTTAAGGAGATAGCTCTTAGCCAAGAACTGCTTGGACAAGGCTTGCTTCCCACCCTCATGTCCTGTATCTGTAAGAACTCATTGTACCAAGTTTCTTTTACAAAATTCAGTTTTTTAGAGTGCCTCTAACCTTTTAATTACTCTAATTATGAGTAAGTGACTGCCATTTGAGAAAAAGCTTCTAAGGCAGTAGTTTCTAACCATCATGAAGGAATGATTTTCATCTCCCAAAAGCTGTGTGGATTGGCATGGGAGCAATGCAAATCTCTGACAAGGAAGAGGGAAGAGGTGATACTGACAACTGTCTACACCTCTCCAGTGAGAAATTCTGAAAAAATGGAGTCAAGAAAAAAGCAGTAGTAGATGTCTACCAGGTAAGTTTTTGATCCAATGGGAACAGTAATCCAATGTTTGGAGAATTTGGCTCAAGCTATTAATTCATTTTCCAATACATCATAGAATAAATACATTCAAAGAATGTTATAAATTAATTCAGACAGAAAAACCTTCCTTGCTAAGCTTTATATTAATACTTGTAATATCTATGATTATGTCAAGGCCCCTTCAAATAGTGACCAAGATCTAAAGAGAATCCTGGTAGAGATCATGGAGAGAACATAATGAATATTAGTATTTTTGGTGCCTGGCTGCTAAAATTCTGTCTATACCTCTAAAACATAAAATGCTTGCTGGAGGCATAGTATACAGTGACTAAATAAATATAAATATGATATTAGAATCCCATTATTCTGTATGTTCTCCCTGGAAAACATCAAGATAAAGGAAATTCCAAGTAAAGATTTAAAAAGATGAGCAATGATGATATGGAGAAATAAATATTTAAGAATCAATGAAACATCTAGAGTTAATTTCTAGCTGATAGCAGATAATGAGGAACTAGAATATGTGGGAGTCAGAGCTACTGTAATAGACTAGGGGGCTGCCTCTGTATGTGCAATAGCAGAGAACATAAACTAAAGATTTAGGGAGTTGGATCAATCCCATGAATGTATTTTGCTTGAACTACAAGGTATTTAAAAGTCAGGAGACTAAATATAAATGTGGAGGCTTTTGTTTTTATTTTAAAAATTGCATCTCTCCATCCGGCTGAGTCACCACTGAGTTTATAATCTCTCCTGTGCCAACAACTAGATGGGGTTGAATTGCACTTCCCCTTTTACATGAGGCATGCGCCCTCCAATTCACCACAGTCCCTACCATCTCTAGACACTAAGTATCAACTGCTATTTATCACCAAGATTATACTGTGGTTTTTTCATGACAGAGAAATAATTCTTTATACTTGGGTCCCTGTGACAACAAAAAAGAAATCTATTTTTTCCAATACACCTGGCCCACTTATTCATGTCACCTGGGCACTGCCTGAGCAATCAAGAAAATGAGGTGGTAATAAAGCTAATTTATTTGCTGAAAAGGAAGAATCTAGAATACAAACTAGACACACAAAAAACAAAAACAAAACAAAATTTCCTCAGAATTTAGTAACTGAAAATGTTTTGGGGATTTACTCTATAGATATACTCATACTCAAGGAAAATAAATAACTTATGTTCAATGTTATTGTTTGCAGCAGCATTTGTAATAGGAACAGATTAGAAACAACCTAAATGTCCATCAAAGGGACTAGACAAGTTATGGCATAACTTAACCATACAATGCAACCACAAAAATAAATTCCTTATGTGCTAATATGAAACAGACTCCAAGTGAAAAGAACAAGGAAGAGCAGAATATGTATCAGTTTTGAGAGGGGAAAAGGAGGAGGACGGAAAAGGAGAGTTGGGGAGAAGTATATATATTTACTTATACATGCGGAAAGTATTTCTGGAGGGATAAATAAAAAATAATGGGATAATAATGACACAATGATTCCCTCAGGGAGGAGAACTTGGTAATTGAGGAATGGAGGTGCTAGGAAACTTCACTGGACATATTTGTGTATCTTTTGAAATTTATAGCAGGTAAATAGATACATATTTAAAAATCATTTTAAAAAATGTAACAGTTGGCTGGGCTGATTCCAAGTCTGATTAAGAATTCAGCCACTAGCAGAACAGTGTCTCTCTCCACATATATGATATTCCACCTTTTAGTTCACAGATGATGGAAATTTCAGCAGGAACGTAAAGGAAGTTGAGGGGGTGAGGGGAGTGAGATGAAATAAGAACAATGGAAGAAGTGACATAGTGTCTTTTTCCATTTAGCTCTCTGAACTGGTTTTGAGCCCAGAAGGAAGGAGTAAAAGGGTAGATTTAAAAGATAAGAAACCTTTTCAAGAGACTGTGAAACTGTAAGCACAAGGTCTGCTTCTCTGGGACTTGGAGACCGTGTGACAGTGTGGTACAGGTGGGGGATGGTGACACAGGACTCTCTAACTCAGCCCTGCACCTTGAACCTCCTGGGTACCCTGAAGACCGGCGGCTTTGAAAGCACTAAAGACAGCATTCCTGGCAGGCCTGTCCTCACAGAGGACCCAGCAGCAGTGGCAATGATAAGGCACCATACTGGGGTGGCTAGAAGGGGATGGACTTCCCAAGGAGGCTGTAGGAAAAGAATGTTCACTTCTGTTCCTTGAATGCACGTTCCATTCCACTCAAGGACTCTCAGAAATACTTAAGGGAACTCTGAAGAGAGCTGGGGGTTATGCATGTAGGAGGGAAGTAAAAATGATACTCCATCTATATATAGGTGATGAAGCCTAGAAACAAGTATGCTACAAAAACATGGAAGTATTACTTAGAGGCTGAAAGAACAGAAAACAATACTCTGCCAAGATAGTCAAAAGGAAAGTCTTACTGTTGTTGATGGGTGTGTGTGTGTGTGTGTGTGTGTGTGTGTGTGTGTGTGTGTGTTTTAATTAGGAGATTGCTCACTGAACAGGATGTAAAAGAAAAACGCGAGGATGGAGGGAAAGAGGTTACTCAAGGCTCTGCTGGGAACAACACACTTAGTTATGCAGTACCTACTTTCCAAAGTGAAATCTTTCAACTGCTTTAAAATGTTTCTTTTCTAAGCCATTGAAAGCAATGAGATCATGTTCTTGATTAAGTGCCAGGTTTTTCCCCTGCAACCCAGACTGTTGAAGTTAAAAAGAAGAAAAATTAGGGGAATGAAAAGGGCAAAGATAGGAAGAATTAGGAATAGAAAACAGAAGGGGAAACAAAGAGATTTTAATAGGCTAGGGATAGAAAATTATGGAATGACCAAATATAGTTAGTTTTAAAAGTTGAGAATATCTTGCCTGTTCCAAAAACATAACAAAGCATCAATTCAATTTATTTAACTGATGTTTTCCTATCCCATTTTATCCAGAGTTAAGATAACATATATAATTCTTCTATGCTTCCCAGTACATAGTGCTAATTATAAATACATAGATTAAGTTATTTGTGAAAGACAAAATTATGTGGGGGCTTACTGAACAATAAAATCAAAGGACTCTGAAGTCTAGTCTTAGGCAATTTTGGTTCATATGTTTTTCACAAGTGGAAATAAATGATATTCATTATCTTAAACAATGCACAGTGAAAGAGATAATTTCTAAGAAAAGTAAGAAGTCAAATGAACAAGAGCGAGATTAAACTCTATCTCAAAATACAACTCCTATGGTATATAGAATAAATAACATGGTCTCTGAATTATACAGTTGACTCTTGAACAACATGGTTTAGAACTAAGCAGGTCCACTTACATGTGATTTTTTTTCAATAAATACTATAAAGCCAAAACCAGTCTCGCTCAGTGGATAGAGCGAAAGTGGATAGGCTTGCGGACTGAAAGGTCCCAGGTTCGATTCCGGTCAAGGGCATATACCTTGGTTGCGGGCACGTCCCCAGTGGGGGGTGTGCAAGAGGCAGCTGATCGATGTTTCTCTCTCAACGATGTTTCTAACTCTCTATCCCTCTCTTCCTCTCTGTAAAAAATCAATAAAATATATTTTTTAAATAAACAAATACTATAAATGTATTTTTTCTTCCATGACTTTAACATTTCTTTTCTCTAGCTTACTTTATTGTAAGAATATAGTATTTAACACATAAAACCTACAAAATATGTGGTAATTAAACTGTGTTATTGGTAACATCATGCTATTAGCAGTTAAGTTTTGGGGAAGTAAAAAATTACATGCAGATTGCCCTGGCTTGTGTGCTCAGTGCTTAGAGCATTGGCTTGAGCACCGGAGGGTCTCGGGTTCAATTTTCAGCCTAGGGCATGTACTTAGGTTGCATTTATGTTGGGGTGCATGTGGGAGGCAACCAATCAATGTGTCTCCATCACATTAATGTTTCTATCTCTCTTTCCCTCCCTTCCATTTTCTAAAATAAATAAAATATCAATGGAATGGGAAAAAATTGTCCTCACTCCTTGGGTGAGAAGTAAAACAAATTACACACAGATTTTTCAGGGGTAAGTGTCCCTAATCCTGCCAGTGTCAGCCCTGCTTGCACCTACAGCTGATGCCAGTGGGTGTGAGCAGCGGCTGCCTGCCCCGATCACCCATGAGGGCTTCTCTGTCTACCCCTGCTCCTGAGTGGTGACTGCTGCTCACACCCACTGCTGCTGCTGGCCCCAGTCACTCCGTGCTATCAGCGGGTGCGAACAGGGGTGGTAACATGCTGTCAGCACAAGGGAGCGGCGGTAGTGGAGGAGGTGGGCTGCAGCAGAGAGGGGTTGTGGGGGGCTGTGGAGGATGGGCCAATACCTGCCCCTGTGCCCACCGCAGTCTTACCACCCACAGTTCCTTTCAAGGTACACGAATTCGTGCACTGGGCCCTAGTTTTTTAAATAATTATACAAATACTGGTAAATGGCAAAGCTTCACTTGTGACAAGTGCTGTGATGTGGTACCCAGTGCTGTGAGACCAGAGAGTAGAGTGAGGGCAGTATTCACTAGTAAATAGTGATAGGCTAGGAAAGGATTTCTTAGGAATTAATTATAAAGCTCAGATGTGATGATAGCATCATACAAAGAAAGAAAGGAAACACTAATTCAAGGTGAAGAGCAACCTCGTGTACAAAAGGCCTACTGTGGGAGGGGCCATGTAAAACCCAAGAGATTGAATGAAGAGCAGTATGACTGAAAGAGGCCTGACCCTAATAACTTCCAAGGTGAGATCAGGATTTCCCACATTACCTTAGACAACAATGAGAATTGAGTGATTACAGCCCTAGTCTAATGATTATTTTACAATATCTAGATGTTTCACTCAGAAACAGGGGGTGAATTAAAATGAATGCAGCCAAAACCGTTTGGCTCAGTGGATAGAGCGTCGGCCTGCGAACTGGAAGGTCCCGGGTTCGATTCCAATCAAGGCCATGTACTTTGGTTTTGGGCACATCCCCAGTAGGGGGTGTGCAGGAGGCAGCTGGTTGATGTTTCTCTCTCATCGACATTTCTAGCTCTCTATCCCTCACCCCTTCCTCTCTGTAAAAAAATCAATAAAATATATTTTAAAAAATAAAAAATAAAATGAATGCAAAAAAGAAGGAAACTGCTATGTCTATTAAAAAGTTGCCAAATTATCTGCATTCTAGGGAATTATACCACTTTTAATTTAGGGCATAATAAGAGAATTTATGAAAGTGGTGACATCTGCTCTGGAATTTTAGATTGAATTTCTATTGATAGAAAATAGAAAAGGATAAAGAGGTTACTGCAGATAATGAAATGAAGACTGAAAAGATACACCTGCTGCTTCATAGGAATGTGAATATTTTTAATATATAGCCTTTCCTAAGTGGTACTTTAGAAATATCATTGCCATAATATCTTGAAGTTGTAGAGGTCTTAGATCTTACAAAGCTTTGCTTAATTTTATACTCACAACAAATTCTATAGGGTACGAGGGCACACATTTAAGTCTCTCAATTTTGCAGATAAAGAAAGCCAGCTGAATAAGGTTGACTTGTGCAAGGTCACATTTCAACAATGCTCTTTCCTTTTAACATTACAAATTCATGATCACCAGGATGTGGAACTCATATCAAAATTTGTTATCTGAAATATAGAGAACTGACTAGGCTTGGGATATTAGATACATAAGAACTCTAATATGATAATTTCAGGCAAAAGCCAGTTTTTCTGGTCTTATTTAAATGTAGGTAATGTGATAGGCAGATGGTTTTCTTAGTCAGTGGGATAGAGAAAATGACAGTGAGACAGACTCAAGTGAGGCACCCTGATGATGTCTAATAACCGAGGTATAAAAAAAAAAACACTATTGTGATAAGGGGATGAATGAGGGGGCAGTAGGGAGGGAGTAGCAACAAAACAACATTAAGTACAATCTACTAAGGGACAATTTAACAAATACAGGAGACATGCTTCACCTTCAAGTAGCACTTCCTGATGTTTTAAAATAAATTTTTAGTTTTATTCCAGGTTGCCTTCAAAATAACTCTTGATCACACTGAAAATCTATGCTGTTCTAACATAGAGGACTCAATGCAAATAACAGTCTTCCTATTAACAAACTAGAGGCTCGGTGAATGAGATTCGTGTGGTCAGGGGGTTCCTCAGCCCAGCCTGCACCCTCTCACAGTCCAGGAGCCCTCAGGGGCTGTCTGACTGACGGCTTAGGCCCGCTCCAGAGGGACATCCTTAGCACTGCCAAGGAGGAGGGAAAGGCTCCCACTACTACCACTGCGCTTGCCAGCCGTGAGCCCAGCTCAAAGCTTCTGGCTGAGTAGTGATCCCTCTGTGGGAGCGCACTGACCACCAGGGAGCAGCTCCTCTGTTGAGAGCCTGCCTCCTGGTGGTCAATGTGCATTATAGTGACCGGATGTTCTGCCGTTCAGTCAATTTACATATTAGCCTTTTATTATATAGGATATCAGGCCTCTACTGGGTATAAAATATTATGGAAGATACAAAGACAGGGTCTTTCTTTAGTCTCAAAGCTCAATATTTTGGCAATACTGATAGGTACATTCACTAGATCATATTCAAGAAAATTTATTGGTCTTTATTTTCATAAACAGAAAGAACTTTTTTTTCAAAGATCAGAAAACTTTCAAGCCACAAATAAGCAGATTCCATGTTACATAGAGACTGATCAAAAGAATTAGGTGCCTTTGGCAAGTACTCTGTTGGGGAGCACACCAGACTTGTTCAGAAAACTTGTAAGGAGGACATTCTGATAAAAGCGAAGTGAGCCGAAACCGGTTTGGCTCAGTGGTAGAGCGTAGGTCTGCGGACTGAGGGGTCCCGGGTTCAATTCCAGTCAAGGGCATGTACATTGGTTGCGGGCACATCCCTGGTGGTGGGGGGGGGGGTGCAAGAGGCAGCTGGTCGATGTTTCTCTCTCATCGACGTTTCTAGCTCTCTATCTCTCTCCCTTCTTCTCTGTAAGATATCAATAAAATATATTTTTTTAAAAACGCAAAGTGAGAGAAGGCCTCCTACCCTGCTTATTGAAATTCCAACATAGGGGAGACTTAGGAGAGTGTCAAAGGCAAGGCGGCACCCTTAATTATTCCTTGACCTTTCCAAACAAGTCTGAGCATATGCAGACCCCCAGGTATTTACTGGAATCCTGATGCTTACTACCTGGATGTCCTTGCCTAGAGGACAATGTAAACACATGTGTGCTCCCAAGATTACTCACCCTACTGATTGTATCTAAAGATAAAAATTCCAGTAAAAGCCTAATCAAGGCTGCCTGGCTTCTTCAGCTGGACTGTCCCTTAGCCTTCTCCCCCACAGTCAAACTGTGTCAAAGTAATCTGTTCATCTGTCGTTCAGGGGCCGCTGATCAACCCTGGCAATCCTCTATGAAGTGAAAATGTACTGGTACATATAAGACTAATTTCCCTTAGATTTAAAGGCAACAGTAATAATTTATTACCATAATCCAAAGGACTTAAGATATTTGTATAGAAATACTAATCCCCACTTCAAAAACTCTCAGAACCAGTTTATAAATCTCCTTTTCCATCTCAGCTATACTACCCTCACTACCAATCTTACATCCTTCTTCTAGTCTATCTCTCTCATCTTATCTCAATGAGAGAGTTTTGGGTGACTGAAAAATGGTGGACCTACAACAGAAAAAACAATATAGAAGGAAACAATGTTGTTTTTTCTTTTGAACTCTTCAATATTACCGTCTCATGACCTATCTTATCTTCCTTAATATAAAGTGAAGAACAATATTATACTTTAAAAGTAGAATGATGGTAATGTTTTCTATTTTTCTTGCCCTAAAATCCCTTATTTTGGCTTTATTGAAAGTGGCCTTATTTCTATTAAGGACCACTGAACCCTCTTGTTGAGTGGTCCTTAATAGAAATAAGGTTCTTCACCTCAGTAATACAGACAATTTAATTAATAATGGGTGAATCATGGATGTTAGAGCTCTATGATCAACTTTCAGATATTAAGAAACTCATTTTCTCTGTGCCAAAGACAAGAGGATTTGTGAAGCAATAGAGTTTTTCTCATTTGACATGAAATCATTCTTCTTTTAGGTCAAAGTGCCTAATATGTTCTTGGGAACGACTTAACTATCTTTCATTTCTCACAGTAAATTAAATGTTTTAGTGTACAGCCAGCTGAATTTTGCTACACTAAAAAAGTACATGGAGGAAGTTTCCAGGCACATTACACCAATGACCAATGAGTCCTATTAGCATTATAGTTCAAATATATAACACACAGCATATCTTTATAGTGTTAAATCTATTCATATAATAAGTGATTATTACTTATCTCTATACCTCTAGAAAAGTTTTTTTCAACTACTCCTAAAATTAAAAGGACTGGTTTGACATAAAACTATAGGGCATACAACACAAGTAATGGAGCAGTTATTGCCTTAAGAAAAAGTGGGGGGGGGGGGGAGAGTGACCACCAATTTTTATTTATAGACAAGGATCTGGAGTTCACAGATCTGGTCATATATCTATTGAAACACTAAAAAGTTTCAGTGTCTCCTTAAGAGAAAATTATAGTTGGTCATGTGAAAAAGAGTATTTTCAGAGTTACCATTTTTCAAGAGGAGAAATTAAGGATCAATTACCTAAAATAAAAGATAATAACCATGATGATGATGATGATGATGATAATACATTAAGTCATAATAGCAATAACACTCTGTTTTTTTTTCCATATCTACTTATTTGACCAACATTGTAATCCTATAATGTATAGTTATCATTTCACACAAAAAAGAGAAGACCAAGGCTCAGAAAATGTAATTAAATAATTTAGTAAATAGTATCTTTGACAAATGCCAGAGTTAGGATTACATATGATAAGTTCCTGACTCTAAACCCAGCACTCTCTCTTCTACACTATACTGGAATGATGGATTGAAAAATAAGGCTACAAATTACTCCCATCTCAGAATTCATGTCTCTTTGTAATGTGAACTTGTTTCTGTTAATATGTTTTGGTGTTTTGTTTTTCTTGATTTCAGAGAGAGGAAGGGAGAAGGAGACAGAGCTGGAAACATCAATGTGAGAGAAACATTGATCGGTTGCCTGGTGCACACACCCCACTGGAGATTGAGCCCAAAACCTGGACATGTGCCCTGACTTGGAATCCAACACATGACCTCCTGATACATAGCCAATGCTCAACCAACTGAGCCACACTGGCTGGGTCTTGTTCCTCTTTAACCATATATTTCAAAGAAAGAAAGTTTTTAATTTCAATGAGGTGAAATTTAGAAGTATTCATTTTCTTATCATTCGTGCCTTTTGGTGTTTCTCTAAGAAACTTTGCCTTAGTAAAGTCACATTTTCTTCTGTTTCTTCTAGCAGTTTAATAATACATTTCAGCTCTTAGGTTGAGGATTATAATCCATTCAAGTAAGGGTCAAGATTCCCACCCCTACCAATAAGAATATACAATTCCTTCAGCACCACTTGCTCAATGAGTTGCCTTGGTACCTTTATCAAAAATCAACTGCTCTGTACTTGTACTTTAATAAATTTCCACCTTGGCTATAAAAAAAAAATCAACTGACCATGCCCTACCCAGAATTCCTCAATAGATAGAGCATCAGCCCGCAGACTGAAGGGCTCAGTTTGATTCTAGTTAAGGATACTTGCCTCAGTTCAGGCTCAATCCCTGGCTCAGGACATGTGTAGGAGGCAACCAATTGATATCATCTCTCTCTCTGCCCTCCCTCCCTCCCTTCCACTCTCTCTAAAATTCAACAGGAAAAATATCATTGGGTGAGGATTAGTAAAAAAATCAAAATAAAAAAAAAACAAGAAACCATAAATGTGTGAATCTTTATAGACTACATTCTGTTCAACAGAGTGACCAACCCTTAGCTAACAGTTCTGATGACTACAACTTTATTATAAGCCTTAAAATCAAATAGAGTAATTCCTCCAGTTTGGAAGTTTCTAGAGCCTCTATTACACATTCCAACAAGTGTGTTCTGAGTCCAACATCACCTAGCCAAGTGAAACATGTTTCTCTACCCTTAGGCCCACTGCCCATCATCCTCAAACAGATTGCTGATATGGGAGGGAGGAATGAGAGTGACTGCTTAATGGGTATGGGGTCTCCTCTGGAATGATGGAAATGTTTTATAACTAGGTAGGGGTGATGGCTGTGCAACACTGTGAACACACTAAATGTCACTGAATTTTAATTGTACATTTTAAAATGGTCAACTTATGTTATGTGAATTTCACTTTAAGTTTTTTAAAGGCAGCTGAAACTAAGATCACAGTGCCTTTTCTCATGTTGTGAAAGGTCTATATCCAGGATGCCCTGTATTCTCCTGCCAATTCACTCTACCTATGTCTCTCTACCCCCCAAACCATTTCAGTGTGCCTTTGACAATGTCTTTAGCAATAACCAGGAAATTTTATCTTCCACCATTTCTCTGATTCTATCTCCTTACTTTAAAACAAAGTTGTCTGCTTTAGCCAGTGTGGCTCAGTTGATTGGAGTGTCATTGCGTACATCAAAAGGTCATGGTTCAATTCCAGGCCAGGATGCATACCTAGGTTATCAGTTCGATCTCTGGTCAGGCTGTGGTGGATGTTTCTCCCTCACATCAATGTTTCTCTTTCTCTTCCCCTTCCTCTCTCTATGAAATCAACATCCTCAGGTGAGGATTAAAAAAAAAAAATTAAGTTGTTCCTCCCAAAGTACAAATACTTCCTTACAGTCAATTCACAAGGTATCTGCTTTTGTGTGTGTTTGGGGAGTATTTTTCTCCCCCTTCACCTGGTAGTTACCTCAGGGCCAGGAGGGGAAAATGGGTTTCCCCGGTCCCAATGTAACTTTCAGAAACTACTCTTCTATCATCATATTTAAAAAAATAAACAAAACTTATTTGATGCTATATTACCACTTCCCCTCTCATCACTACTGTCATTTCCTAACCCCCTACTGTTAGTCATTCTTTCCTCATTTGCCCAAGTCTTTGGCACCCAGCTTATAGTCTCCCTCCTCTAAGCCTTGTCATCATCATCAATAACTCTCAGATCGAAGAGAATACTTTCCCAACAGTATGTCCTCAGGTGATCGCCTATAAAATCCTTCACATCACTTGAGTCACCCACTGCCAAGGTAAAATCTTAGACTCTGATCATCTTTAAAAATGCTTTTTCATCAAAATTAAGAATTCATATGTCCTATTATTACTCAGTTTCTCTATACATGACTGCATCTGAATAGCCAAGCAACTACTAGAAAAAGTTCTCAAAGGGCATGCTGGCTCCTACATTTCTCTGGTTATCACACTCTTCCACACTTTACCATGATTGCAAATCTCTTTGATCCTCTGACCAATACTTCTCTCCTTTGCTATGAGATAATGACCTTTTTTCCAACTTTAAAGAAAATAACAATCAGGCAAGAGCTTCAACATTTTTCCATTAAGTGCAACTACACTACATCCTATTCTAAAACTATACACATCCTGTCTTTCTTCCTAGCTCTTAAAAATAATAAAATTTTCCTCTTCCTATCTCAAGCCAATCCTCTGATTTCATTCATTCATTCATTCATTCAACATTAAACAAATATTTATTAAAGGCCTACTAATGTCAGGCACTGATCTCCACATGGGAAACACAGTGAACAGAAAAAAAGTCTGGCCCTCCTGGAGCTTACCTGTTGGAACTTGGGGAAGGAGATAAACAATATACAATAAAAATAGGCAATAAGTGACATATGTATTATTTGACATAGTATGTTAGAAACTAAGTGCTGTGAGGGGAAAAAAGCTCCGTAGAAGAATCAACGTGTGTGGGGCAATGATGGCAGTGTTTCACTATAAAATGAATAGTCAGGTCTCACAAATTTATTTCTCCATCTCAGATCCTTCCTCTGAGCTCCAGACATATATGCCCAATAACTCAGGAAATTTAAATAGGCCCAAAGGGAATGAATGTTTCCTCCTCCCCAATCTCGCTATCCTAAACTAGCCAAATAAAAATAACTGTAAGAGATATTACCCAGTAAATGGTAATACTGTGCTCTCCATGAAGACTATAAAAGCCAAAACTTGAAATTATCCTTGAAACCACACTCTTTTATTTCCGCTCAAATCCTGTCAGTTTAATCTCCTACATATTTCTGGAATCTGTCACTAATCTCCATCAATTGCCATCATTATCACCATCACTAAGGTCCAGGTGCCAGCTGCCATCACCTCTATCTGATCAATCCATTGCTAAGCCTCCTTCCTCACTTTTCTTCCACAATAATTCTTTACAGAAAAACTAGAGTGAGATTTTTCAAAACATACCCTTTGGCTTTCTTTAAAACGCTTACTTTTAAGATAAACACCAATTTCCTCCAGATGTGTTATAAAAACAATGGTTAATCTGACCCCATTATACCCTTCCAGCCTCATTTTGCATTACACATCAGATTTTTTGCTTCTAATCCTGCTGGCTGATCCTAATTCTCCAAGTTACCACACAGTTTCTGCTTTGAAGGATGTTTTCTACTCTCATAGATTAGAATGGTTAATTTCTACTCATCTTTCAATCTCAGTTCAAAAGATGTCTTCATTGACTTCCAAAATTAGGTCAAACTGGCAAGCAGAGCACCATGCAACTCTCTTTTACAGCAGCTGTAGTTCTTTTTTTAAAAAAATCTTTATTAGTCAGATTACAAATATTCCTCTTCTCGTCCCATAGCTCCCTTCCACCCAGTCCCCACCCCCATTTTAGCCACCCCCGCCACTGACCTCATCCATAGGCGTAAACTCTTTGTCTAATCTCTTCCCACACTCCCATAACCTCTTCCCCTGAGAACTGTCAGTCTTGCCGGAACCGATTTGGCTCAGTGGTAGAGCGTCTGTCTGCGGACTGAAAGGTCCCGGGTTCGATTCCGGTCAAGGGCATGTACACTGGTTGCGGGCACATCCCTGGTAGGGAGTGTGCAGAGGCAGCTGGTCGATGTTTCTCTCTCATCGACGTTTCTAGCTCTCTATCTCTCTCCTTTCCTCTCTGTAAAATATCAATAAAATATATTTTTTAAAAAAACTGTCAGTCTGCTCCCTTTCCATGCCCATAATTCTATTACATATGCCAGTTTGTTCTGTTCATCAGATTTTTATTCATTTGATTTTCAGATCCACTTGTTGATAGATATGTATTTGTTGTCACTTAGTTGTTCATAATTTTTTATCTTTACATTTTTCTTCTTCTTCCTCTTCTTACAGAATACCCTTCAGCATTTCATATAATACTGGTTTGGTGGTGATGAACTCCTTTAGCTTTTTCTTATCTGTGAAGCTCTTTATCTGACCTTCAATTCTAAATGATAGCTTTGCTGGGTAGAGTAATGTTGGTTGTAGGTTCTTGCTATTCATCACTTTGAATATTTCTTGCCACTACCTTCTGGCCTGCATCATTTCTGTTGAAAAGTCAGCTGACAGTCATATGGGTACTCCCTTGTAAGTAACTGTTTTTCTCTTGCTACTTTTAAGATTTGCTCTTTGTCTTTTGCCCTTCATTTATTCATTCATTCATTCGACATTAAACAAATATTTATTAAAGAATTATTGTGGAAGAAAATTTTAGTTATGATGTGTCCTTGTGTGGTCTTCTTGGATTCCTCTTATTTGGGGTTTTCTCTGTGCTTCCTGGACTTGTAAGTCTATTTCTTTCACCAGGTAGGGGAAGTTTTCTGTCATTATTTCTTCATATATGTTTTCAATATCTTGCTCTCTCTATTCTTCTGGAACCCCCATAATTCTGATGTTGGTATGCTTGAAGTTGTCCCAGAGGCTCCTTACACTATCTTCACATTTTTGGATTCTTTCTGCTTTTTCAGTTGGGTGGTTTTTTGCTTCTTCGTATTTCAAATCTTTGACTTGATTTTTGGGATCCTCTAGTCTGCTATTGAACCTCTGTATATTACTCTTTATTTCTGTCAGTGGATGCTTAATTTCTGATTGGTCCTTTTCCATATCTTTGAATGTCTCACAAAATTTCTCGGTTTCTAGAAGATTCTTGAGTAACCTTATAACCGTGATTTTTAACTCTATAACCAGTATTTTGCTTTCATCCCTTTCTTTCATTTGTAACATGTTTTTTTGTCTCTGCATTTTGGCTGCTTCCCTGTTTGTTTCTATGTACTGGGTAGCTGCTAAGTCTCCTTGAGTTGATAGAGTAGCCTTGTGTAGTAGGTGTCCTATAGGGCCCAGAGGCTCAGCCTCCCGTCATCTGAGGTTGATGCTCTTGGTACATTCATTTGTGGGCTGGGTGCACAGTCTTGTAGTTAACCCTTGATTGTTGTTGGTATCACTGGGAGGAATTGACCTCCAGGCCAATTAGCTGTGATGACCAATTATGTCTACATTGGAAGATCTGTTGTGTAGAAGACAGCCTTATGAGGCAGGACTTGCTTCAGTGGGGCTTTGGTGCTCACTGAGTCTGGTCCTTGAGTGTGTCTCTTAATTATGTGAAGAGCTGTAATCTGGTATGGTCTCACACTGACCACTGAGTACACTGGCTCTTCGATCCCCAATGAGGTGCAAGGTCAGCCACTGTCTGGGGCCACCCAGCAGGAGCTACAGAGACATATGCAAATTCGTCCTCTTTGTATGGGGTTTAGAAGTGCTCAGACAAGGCCCAGCTGTGAAGCACTGGGCCTTGGGCATTCTTTTGGAAGCTCTGGGGCTCTCTGTCCCAGCTGCAATTTGACAGGTTTTAGGCAGAGAAAGAACAGGCCATTCATATGCAAAAGCCCATGTGCACAGCTTGGGTAGGTTTGTAAATTGGGTGGGGCGGGGTCTCTGGGAATCACCATGGCAGAGCAAACAGCAATGGCTGCCAGTCAGCCCTGCACTGGAGAGGCCCCCGGGTCTCTGTGCCCTGCAGCCCCATGCAGGAAAAATAATCACTGCAAGCACCTCTGAGAGAAAGCCGCCCTCGCATTCCTATCTTGATGCCAGACAGTCCAGTTTCTCCCATATGTGTCTGGGTCCCCCAGAGTCTTGTCCAGAACTGGAGTTCAGAGCAAGCAGGCGCTTGTATCTCCCTCCCAATTAAAAAAGCAGCACATCCAGGTGGCGGTACTTTCCATCCCTCCGCACCTGTTACCAGTCTTAATGTGCTTTCTTCATCTCTCTAGTTGTGGAACTTCCACTCAGCCAGCTTTCACGTGATTCTGGGTGGTAGTTGTTCTGCCTTTTAGTTGTAATTCTGATGTGGTTGTGACAGACAGAAAGTAAAGGTATTTACCTATGCCACTATCTTGGTTCTCCAGTAATTCTTTATAGTAGTTGTTTTAGTGCCAATGGTAGATTTCTTTATCTTATAAAAGTCTATCTCTGCCTCCTAAAAATTGCATTAAACCTCTTTAAATAGTTGAATTCACAGTACTAAAGCCTTATCATGTCTACTCTAGTAAATTAAGAATTACCTCTTTTAAAAATATTTTTTAATTGATTTCAGAAAGGAAAGAAGAGGGAAAGAGAGAGAGAGAGAGAGATCAGTGATTACAGAAAACACTGGTCAGCTATCTCCTGCACACACCCTACTGGGGATTGAGCCCACAACCCTGGCATGTGCCCTGACTGGGAATTGAATTGTGACCTCCTGGCCCATAGGTCAATGTTCAACCACATGAGCTGGGATTAAGAATTAAGTCTTAACTAGATCTGAAACAAGTCATGAGGTTGCTAGAAGCATTATAATTTTATGACAGGATAGTCTCTCAAAGGTAAAATTCAAACATCAGAAATGTAATATATTTAATCAATCAACTTTTTAAATGAATTTGTATGTCTGTATGGGGGTGTAGGTGGTATTCTATATAATAAAAGGCTAATACACAAATCGCCCAAATGGCGGAATGACCAGTCGCTGTGATGCTCATTGACCAGCAGGGGGACAGACACTCAATGCAGGAGCTGCCCCGTGGTGGTAGGTGTGCACCCACAGAGGGAGCACAGCTCAGCCAGAAGCCAGGCTCACAGCTGGCAAGAGCAGTAGTGTTGGCAGGAGACTCTCCTGCCTTTGCAGCAGCTCTAAGGACCTCTTGGGGGATGTCCACCTGCCAGCTTAGGCCCACTCCCAGGGGGATCCGGCCTAAGCCAGCAAATGGACATCCCTATCACAGTCTGGGACCCCTCACTCCTTACCCACCCGTTTGCTTGCTGTTCCTTAGTGCTGCCGCAGAGGCAAAATGTGGAGAGCGGCTACAGTGTTTGTACAGGTTCAAGTCTGACTAATGAGAGGGCACAGTCCTCTCATTGCCATGTACAATTCCCAGCTTAAAGGGCAGAGCCCTCCCAGCACAATTAAAGCAAACAGCTAAGTTGTAAACTTGAACCTATAGTCCGAACACTTGGCCCCACATGCCTGAGTGATGTGGGCTTGATAGAGTTGAGGTGCATGTAATTGAGTAGGATTGAAACCCACAAGACTGTTGTAAATATCTTGACCACATGCTTACTTTGCCTTCATGGCATATGGCTATAAAATAAAGACACGGCTTGTAGTCCGTGGTGCTGTCTCTTCCATCAGAGAGGGCAGCATCCCTCTAAGACCCAGATTTCATTCATTTCTCTGTCTTTTCTCAATCCTTCACTGAACCCACTTGGGTTCATCGAAACTTGCTGAGCTGATGCAGCACATAAGATGCCCAGTGTGGGGCTGAGTATACCATGGCCATGCCAGCCCACCACAGCGGGAAAAGCTCCCGCCACCACCACTGCACTTGTCAGCCATGAGTCTGGCTTCTGGCTGAGTGGCGCTCCCCCTGTGAGAGTGCACTGACCACCACGGAGCAACTCCTGCGTTGAGTATCTGCCTCCTGGTGGTCAATGTGCATCATAATGACCAATCGTTCTGCCATAATGTTCACTTAGGCTTTTATTATATAGATTACTATTTCATCTACTCATTATTTTATAGAACTTGGCAGTCTTTAAAAAAAATAGACAAATGAAGCCTTTGTTAAAGCAGAATTTCCCAGATTTTATTCCAATCTTTTCAAATTAATAAAACAAAAATCACATCTTTTATGACAAAATGTTTTCGTCAACATCATCACTGTTGACACTAACAAAGCACTAAGTATTTAGCAGGCACTAAATCCATTTGCTTTATACCAAGAAACTCATTTAATCCAACTCTATGAGGCAGGTGACAGTATTAACTAGTTAAAACATCATACTACATAATAAAAGAATAATATGCAAATTAACCATCACTTCACTACACCCACCAGCCAATCAGAGCGACTATGCAAATAAACCCAACCAAGATGGCTACAGCTACAGAGAGCAGGAGGCAGGCTTGGGTTTCCCGGGCAATGGAGGAAGCCAAGGTTTCCAGCTGCCTTTGCTGGCCTAAGCCTCCACTCAAGGTTACAAAGTTTTAATTATAGAAGGAAAACAAATCCAAACAGAAATGGCGGCAGCCACGGAGCTGGAAAGAGCAGGAGAATAGGATTACCCCGGGGAATGGAGGAAGCAAAGCTTTCCACACACCCTGGAGGTTCCAGGCCTCCACTCCAGGCTACAAAGTTTCAATTATAGAAGATACATAAATTCTAACAGAAAAGGCTGCCAGCTACGAACGAGCAGGAGGCTTGGCTTTGCTCTAGGTTACAAAGTTTCAAATGTAGAAGATAAATATATCCCAGGTACCAGGGCCTCCGCTTGGGTCGCCAGGGGGCGTGGCTGGCCTGCAAATCACCACAGGCCCCTTGTCCAGGCTGCCCCATGCCCCAAGGGAACACCCACCCTGATCTGGGACACACTTCAGAGCAAACTAGCTTGCCCCCACCAGTGCACCAGGCCTCTATCCTATCTAATAAAAGAGTAATATGCAGATTGACCATCACTCCAACACACAATATGGCTGCCCCCATGTGGTCAAAGATCCTGCCCCTATGTGGACACAAGATGGCCACCACAAGATGGCCAGCATGGGAGGGCAGTTGTGAGGGATCAGGCCTAGAAGGGAGGGCAGTTATGGGCAATCAGGCAAGTATGGGAGGGCAGTTGAAGGTAATCAACCCTATAGGGGAGGGCAGTTAGAGGTGACCAGGCCGGCAGAGGAGGGAAGTTGGGGCAAACAGGCTAGCAGGGGAGCAGTTAGACATCAATCAGGCTACCATGGGAGTGGTTAGGGATGATCAGGCTGGCAGGCAGAAGCGGTTAGGCACAATCAGGAAAACAGGCAGGCGAGCAATTGGGAGCCAGCAGCCCTGGATTGTGAGAGGGATGTCCGACTGCCCGTTTAGGCCTGGACATCACTTGAGGGGTCCCAGAGTGTGCAGGCTGGGCTGAGGAACAATCCCCTCCCCCCAGCCCCCATGCACGGATTTCGTGCACCGGGCCTCTAGTAGAACTTATAAGCAACAGCTCCATTATTCAAACTTAGATAACCTAACTCCAGAATCTATGCTTTCAACCAGTACACTCCCCTAATTATATTCCACACACAGTCAATACATGTATGTCTCTATGATGGGTGTGAACAAATATGAGTATAAGTAAATGTGTGGTTATCACTCACCAACTATACTGAATTTGAATTTTGAACACCAAAAATTCTCATAATAATGAAACCGATAATTTATTCAAACTTTAAGTAGATACTGCCTGGGGTTTTAATTTATAAGTAAATCTAAAGGGCTTATCAGTTTGGTGTGAAGAAGTCTGTCTTATTTACAATGTATTCCAAGCTCTCCCGCCGCCCCCCCCCCCCCCCGCCCCGCTGCTTTGTTCATAGCAGGAACTTAAGAGATTTGATGATTGACTGAATAAACAATATAAATTAAAGGTTAACATATAGATTGGAAACTAGAGCTGCTGTCGAGTATACTTGGCTAATACTAGAAAAAATATTTTGAAATGCTGTATTTGTTACAATAAACATAATTGTTTATTCATAAGCCAATTTTGTATGCACTGTATCTCTAGGCCTGGCTATTGAGAAAACACTGTGCTCTTTAAAATATTTAGTATTTAAAAGATTTTTTTGATTAAGGCTTTCATTTTCAAAGTAAGGTAATGTTAACTTTCCCTTAAAATTCACATTTACAGTTACCTTTGGAATTTAAAAAGAATAAACAAAGACTAAATTTTTCTAACAATGATTTGTGATTATTCATATTTGCAACAAAGGTAAATAAAAATTCAAATTATTTTTTAATATATTTTATTGATTTTTTACAGAGAGGAAGAGAGAGGGATCGAGAGTTAGAAACATCAATGAGAGAATCATTGATCAGCTGCCTCTTGCACACCCCCTACTGGGGATGTGCCCGCAACCAAGGTACATGCCCTTGACCGGAATCAAACTGGGGACCCTTCAGTCCGAAGGCTGATGCTCTATCCACTGAAACAAACCGGTTTCGGCTAAAAATTCAAATTATTTACTACCTTTCAAAGGTATGTTTTTTTGCCAAAAGAAAGTTAAACAGGTCTATGTATTACTTTAACATCAAAAACATACACCGGTCATTCAGGTTGTGGATATCCTACATCTTTCTTCTGCATATATCTTTTATCAGGGTTAAGCCTTCACCATAAAAGTAAAGTTAGCGACGACGGGAACATTTAGCAACCAATATTCCATCTGTCACTTACCTCTTTGTGGGTATTTTGACGAAGAAAAATAGCTTTCTTGTTTTTTAATTGCCTAATTTTTCAATTTAGAATTGACAGTACAAGAATTGCTTTAAAAGTTTAGCTAATGTCTTCAGAAGAAGCTCCTGCTGTTTACAACTGGATTGTGGCCCTGACTGGTTTGGCTCAGGGATAAAGCATTGGCCTGCGGGCTAAAGGGTCCCAGGTTCAATTCCAGTCAAGGGCATGTACCTTGGTTGCGGACACATCCCCAGTAGGGAGTGTGCAGGAGGCAGCTGATGAATGTTTCTCTCTCATTGATGTTTCTAACTCTATCCTTCTCCCTTCCTCTCTGTAAAAAAGCAATATATATATATATATATATATATATATATATATATATATATATATATTTTTTTTTTTTTTTTTAAGAATGAGCACCTCCAACTTACAGGCCTGGATCTGCCACTTTAAAAAAAATAAATAAAACTGGATTATGACTTTAGTAGTCTTCACTGAATTCAGTTATGTACATTACTTTAATAAACATCAGAAACACCATCGACAGACTATTTTTTAATTATTTGTTCAATCATGTCCCAGAAAAATAACCTATGTTATTGAATGTTTTTGAATGACCTCTATTCTACTACTTTTGCACATTTATGCTAAGTGAAAGACTGGAAGCCTTTTAACTTGGTGTGCGGGTGATAAAATATTTACTAGTAGACACTCAAATGAAGTACATTTAATCAGTTATGGGTTTTGGTAATGAAACAGAGAACACCACTAGAGACCCTACAGAGATAAAGAATAACATAAAAACAACTTTATGTCCATAAATTCAGCAACTCAGATGAAAGAGACCAGTGTTTCCCAAACTTTTTACATATGTGTACCCCTTCTATAAAAAGGATGTATTTTAATAATAATCAAAATATATTTATTATTTATTTTTTGGTACATACCCAAAATAATAGTAAATGAAAAATAAAAGTATTCATAAAATATAAATAAAAGTTATATTATAAATAACATTTGCACACCGGACCATCTCACGCCTCACAAGACTGTCTTGACTTGACTCATGAGAACGTAGAATTAGGCGCAACTAAGCACGGTGCAGTGAATATCCCCACCAAACTCTGGTGCAAAGTGTACCCCCACCAAACTCTACCCGTACCCCTGGGGGTACGGGTACCACAATTTGGGCAACATTGACAATAGACCAACTCCTTGAAATAAATAAACTATCAAAAGAAATAACCTGGCCTGGCTGGCATGACTCAGTGGTTGAGCGTCAATCTATGAAGCAGAAGGTCACAGTTCAATTCTTGATCAAGGCACAAGCCTAGGTTGAGGGCTTGATCCCCAGTTGGGGGCATGCAGGAAGCAGCTGATCAATGATTCTCACTGCTGATGTCTCTATCTCTCCCCACCCCCCTTCCTCTCTGAAATCAATAAAAATAGCTGATTAGTCCAACAGTTATTAAAGAAATACTCCAACAAGGAAAACTCCAGGCCTGGATGGTTTCACTGACTGCAGGTGGCCAACTTGAAGAAACAGGAAGAGGCAGCATTAAGACAAAGCAGAAATTGTACAATTGTGATGTCTATTGCAGTAGCCCCAAGCCATGTGTGGTTACTGAGCCCTTAAAATGTTAATCCCAACTGAGATGTGTTGTAAGTGCAGAATATATAATGATTTTGAAGATTTAGCATAAAAAAGAATGTAAAATATCTCATCAGTAATTTTTATACTGATTTTATGTTGAAATGGCAATATTTTGCATATACTGAATTAAATGAAAGATGGTAAAATTGTCATCTCTTTTTACCTTTTGAAACATAGTTACTAGAATATTTAAATTTACAAATGTGACTTGCATTTTATTTCTGTTGGACAAAGCTGCTCCAGGAAAATGAGAATGCAAAGTGAAACAATACACCAAAAAGATTACTGATATCTTGGAACCTCTGGATCAACTTTAGCCCACAGCCTGTCTTGACTTAGGAATTTCCATATACATTCATGAATAAATTCCTTCTATAGTCTTAATTTAGCCTCTACAGATTTTGTAATTTTGCAAGTAACGTATCCTAACCCATAGTCTAATCTAGCACTATTTTTTATTGCCACTTTTGAAGAAATACAAATATGTTCTGTACAATTTTTCTTTCTTTTATTATATTTGTATGTTTATAATTCACCCACTGGCTTTTATAAAGCACTTCTTCCATTACAGGTATTAAAGCATAAAACTATTTTCAAATAGTGGAGTAAATTCTAAGCAAATAGGTAGGTTATCACAGAAATAATAATAGAGAAAAAAGAAATTCCCACTGAAATGAAAATCACATCTTGATTTATTAATTCAAACACAAATGAGGCGCTACTTGGGCTAAGATCTTAAGCATGTTTCATTGCCACATCATCTCTCCTGGTGCTGTAGTTCAAAGGACAAGTGTTTGTTGTGATAAAGGAGAGTCAAAGTATGTGTTCAGATATTTGCCTCCCTGCAAAACAGTGTCTCCGCATAGTTAAAAGTGGGAAAAGATGATTTTGATGAAAGTTAATTTTTTAAACTTTAATAAGTTAAAATTCCTACTGACCATTCTTTGATATGTTATATATTGATCCCACAATTACAAATTCATTCTTAAGTTCCTAAACATAGATTTTACTATATTAAGTTCCAGTAATTTTCTCATCTCCACGTTGACAATTTAGGTTTATAAGATTCTAAGTCTAGGTCAGCTATCTCAAGTGTCAAAGATATGAGGGCAAAGCAGGTCCCCAAACACACACACCAGGCTATCTGGTTTTAAATTGTGACAATTATTTAGCATTACTCAGCAAACAATATCTAGGATTATATAAGTATTTTCTGAACTAGGGCTAAAGAACAGAGTAAGGTATGCAGCCACTGGTTTCCTATTTCATTAGTCCTTGTGATTCTTCATGATAAGCAACACTTTTATCAAGAAATGAAAGACTCCTACTTCAAAACACATCAGTAAGAGAAAGAAAACACAAGCCAAGGATTAGGAGAAAACGACATAGCTGAAAAGTATATATCTGATAAAAGATGCACATATAAAATATGGATATGCAAAGTTAAAAAATCCAATTTAATTATTTCCCAAATAATTCTGATAACATTTAACTTTTTTCTAGTCATTCATTTTTATTGTATCTTATAAAGCATCATTAAACTAATAATTGAAAACAAAAATTAATGTGTTTTGCCACAGTTTGAGGAAACTATTTACATAGCTTTTCCACTATCCTACAATGGCTACCATACCAACCAGTGTACTAGGTCAAACTAAAAAAAAAGTTTTAAATAGGCTCTCAGCCCTGGCTGGTGTATCTTAGAAGGCTGGGCGTCAGCCCTTGCACTTTCAGAAGGGCTGCCAGTTCAATCCTGGTTAGGATTGGGGGCTCAATCTCCCACATGGGATGTGTAGGAAGCAGTCAATCAATGATTTTCTCTCATCATTGACGTTTCTTTCTCTCTCTCTCTCTCTCTCTCTCTCTCTCTCTCTCTCTCTCTCTTCCTCTTCCTCCCTCTCTCTAAAATCAATAAAAACATTAACAAAAATTTCTTTCAAATGTTCCAATTACTCTGGTGGTATATTTATCAATGCCAAATTTTAAAGCCTTCTGCATAACCCTGATTTTAATAGATATTCATATATTTTTCTGTTTTTATAGATTTTCAAGTTTACAACTTAAAGACAAAACTTCAAATTATATAAAGTTTAAATTTGAATAAAAATAATTCTAGTCCTTGAACTCAGGTAAATAATGATCCCAGAAAAAAATCTTGTAGATCAAAACAAGGCAAGCTGATTCAATACATACATTTCAGAGAGGAAGGAAGAAGGACAGAGAGATAGAAATATCAATGATGAGAGAGAATCACTGATTGGTTGTCTCCTGCACATCCTCTACTGGGGATCCAGCCCACAACCTGGGTATGTGCCCTTAAGTTGGAATCAAACCCGGGACCCTACAGTCTATAGGCCGATGCTCTATACACTGAACCAAACCAGCTAGGGCCAAGCTGATTATATTTTTATTTTAAAACAAAAGTACAGACTAATTCAAACATTATCCTAGGCCCATTGGAAATTAATGCAAAAAACTGTATCAATTATACGTAAATCATTACTTACACATATAATACATGATGTCCTAAATATGTATCAATGAATAAAATCAGGTAATATAATAACCAAGCATACATATATTATTTAAGAAACTCTACCTAACCCTGGCCGGTTTAGTTCAGTGGATGGAGCATCCACCTGTGGACTGGAGGGTCCCGGGTTCGATTCCGATGAAGGGCTTGATCAGAATGCCTTGGTTGCGGGCACGTCCCTAGTTGGGGTTGAGTAGGAGGCAGCTGATCAATGCTTCTCTCTCGCCAATGTTTCTGGCTCTTTGTCCCTCTCCCTTCCTCACTGTGAAAAATCAATAAAATATATTTAAAAAGAAAAAAAAGAAACCTCTACATAATCTAAGATCCAGCCAATGCCTGCAAAACTCAGGATAAAAGCAGAAGAGAACCTGCCTAAGATCCCATATGGCAGTGGTCAGCAAACTCATTAGTCAACAGAGCCAAATATCAACAGTACAATAATTGAAATTTCTTTTGAGAGCCAAATTTTTAAAATTTCTTCTAATGACACTTCTTCAAAATAGACTCGCCCAGGCCATGGTATTTTATGGAAGAGCCACACTCAAGGGGCCAAAGAGCCACAGTTTGCTGACCACATTCATATGGAAAACTACTCAGCCCTAAGATGAAATACTGCTATTTGCTACAACATGGATGGATCTTGAGAATATCATGTTAAATGAAATAAGTCAGAAAAAGTACCATGTGATTTCACTCATATGTGGGATATAAAACTGAGAACAACACATGTACAAACAAAACAAACTAACAAAACCTCATCGATACAAGCCCTAGCTGGTTTGGCTCAGTGGATAGAGCGTCAACCTGCGGACTGAAGGGTCCCAGGTTTGATTCTAGTCAAGGGCACATGCCCAGGTTGTGTAGGGAACATGCAGGAGGCAGCCAATCAATGATTCTCTCTCATCATTGATGTTTCTGTCTCTCTCTCGTCTCCCTTCCTCTCTGAAATCAATAAAGATATATTTTTTTAAAAGGCCAAAACAAAAAAAACAAAAACAAAAAAAACCTCATAGGAAAAGACAACAATATGGTGGTTACTGGAGGGAAATGGGGATAAGGGGTGGCAGCAATGAGTAAAGGGAGTCAAACATGGTGATGAAAGATTTGACTCTGGGTAATAAACACATAGTGCAATATATAGATGATATATTACAAAATTGTACATTTGAAACCTATATAATTTTATTAACCAATGTCACCCCAGTAAGTTTAATAATAAACATTTCTTTTTTAAAGGAAAACAAGAAAAGAAAAAAAAAAAACCATCCACAGAAAGTTCAGGGGAGAAGAGCTAACGGTTTTGCCCAACAACTACAGAAATAGTAATTAACAACTTTATCAACCCTGTGCTAATTCAGCTTAATCCTCTAGCTTGGAGAAGATTAATCATCTATTCAGGTTATATTTCCCACTGGGTGTTGGTTACTAGATAATTCATTAAGATATCTAAATTGCTAGTTTCTGGATTTCTCGGACTAATCTCTGATTAAATTCTAAATAACACCATTTTTATTAAGCAATGAGTCAGCCTGCACAAATTAATGTGGCCAAAATTATGCATATATTCTGAAAATTCATATAATCAAAGCTGAAAAATGTGCTTGTAATACAAAGAATGCACATGTGTTAGAATCAAGTCTCTAGTGAAAACTGAGGAGCTGAGTTTAAGTATTTTAAAGAAGTATAAGAAATGTTTTGGGAGATTAACCAAAGAACTTATATGCATTCTAGAGCAGCGGTTGCCAACCTTTCAGACCTCACAGACCAAGGGTTGGGGACTGCTGTACTAGAGGCCTTGTGCGAAGATTCATGCACCAGTGGGGTCCCTCGGCCTGGCCTCTGCCCTCTCGCAATCTGAGACCGCCCAGGGGATGTTGGAGAGACGGTTTTGGCCCGATCCCTGCAGGCCAGGCTGAGGGATCCCACCAGTACACGAATCTGTGCACGGGGCCTCTAGTATGCATATAAGATATTGGATTATCTCTTCCTACCATACCCCCTCTCTCCACTTCCCTCAGAGATTCATCAGTCTGTTCCAGGTTTCCGCTCCTGCATTGAGCATTTGCTCTCTGGTGGTCAATGGTGTCATAGCTGCTGGACAACTGAACACTTAGTCTTTATAAATATAGATATGTATAAACCATGGACACAGTAAAGTGAGGTGAAGGCCTGGAGAGGGAATGCGCACAGGATGGAGGAGGAAACATTTGTAATATTTTCAACAATAAAAAGATAAATTTAAAAAAACAATTTGGTAAAAGGAGACTGGTGATAGGATTTAATATGCAAAAGTACGGATGAAGGTAATTTTGAAATTACAGACTATAATCATGGAAGTTAGCCTGTTTAAAATACATTAAATAGGATAATGCCAGCTGGGACCAGTTTTTGAAACACACACAAAAATGATTAAATATATTCATGAGAGGAACTGGAGCCCAGCAAAATAACTAGCTTCTAGATAGAGGGACTTCCTATTTATCTCAAATAATCAAAGGTCATTGAAATCCTATCACCAAAACATGTAAATCAAGAGTGATTACTATTCTTTTTCTAAGGCCACTCAGCATCATCTCTGTCCTTTTTCCTCCATGATGTCCTCACAAATCTAACCAATATGGGGAAAGAGAAAACTCAGATGTAATATAACATTTTTTAATGCTTTCAGGTTTTTAAATTTTGTCTGCTTTTGCTTTTGGTGTATGTGGGTTCTTTCTTTTTGCTTGTTTATTTATTTCAAAAATAGCTTTCAGTGAACTTATTTTTAGAATAATTATTATTTTTAAAAAATATATATTTTATTGATTTTTTTACAGAGAGGAAGGGAGATAGAGAGCTAGAAATGTCGATGAGAGAGAAACATCGACCAGCCGCCTCTTGTACACCCCCTACTGGGGATGTGCCCACAACCAATGTACATGCCCCTGACCGGAATCGAACCCGGGACCTTTCAGTCCGCAGACCGACGCTCTACCACTGAGCCAAACCGGTTTCGGCTAGAATAATTATTTTTAATAACAAAAAAATCCTTCAATTCCTTATTGCTCATATATCTCTTAGCCAACCTCCACCTAATCAACCATCACAACCACAGCCTTCCAGAGTTCCCTTGTAAAACAAAGTGACTTGAGATGTTAAAGGGTACTAGTTCATATACTCCACTGTGTTCCAACTAAGAGTAGGTTGGTTTGTTTCCTCACTGTTTATAATTGTTTTTGCAGTTATAGATTTAATTATATGTTAGTATCTAAACCCATGACTGGCAAACTGCGGCTCTTTGGACCCTTGAGTGTAGCTCTTCCACAAAAAACACAGCCTGGGCAAATCTATTGAAGAAGTGGCATTAGAAGAAATTTAAGTTTAAAAAATTTGGCTCTCAAAAGAAATTTCATCATTGTACAGCTGATATTTGGCTCTGTTGACTAATGAGTTTGCTGATCACTGATCTAAACCAACAAAGTATCAGTATGAAGAATTGCTTCCATAAAAACTAAGTTGAAAAAATAGATGGAATCTGCCTTGGCCTATGTAGCTTAATTGTCTGGTCCCATGCACCAAAAGGATGCCAGCTCGATTCCTGATCAAGGACATATAGGAGGAAGCCAATTAATGTTTCTCTTTCTCTCTCTCCATTCCTCTCTCTCTGAAAAAAATAAAATTAAAATATGGAATCTTTTGTTATTATAGATTTACTTTTAAAAAGAAAATACTGCCCTAGCCAATTTGACTCAGTAGACAGAGCCTTGGCTTGCGGACTAAAGGGTCCCAGGTTTGATTCCAGTCAAGGGCATGTACCTTGGTTGTGGGCACATCCCCAGTAAGGAGTGTGCAGGAGGCAGCTGATCGATGTTTCTCTCTCATCGATGTTTCTAGCTCTCTGTCCCTCTCCCTTCCTCTCTGTAAAAAAAATCAATAAAAATGTCTCAAACACTGCCAAATATACCTCAGGAGGTAAAATCATGCAACTGACAACCACTGCCCTGTATCAAATAATTGGTTAACATATGTGTATTTACATTACCTTTAAAGTAAAATGCTTAAGTAATCTACTTTTAATGATTTTTGCTATAACCAACGTTTTTTGATTAATTGATCTACTACTAATTCAAATTAAGTCATTTAAGATGGCTATATTTAGGAAGAAAGGAAGAAAAGAAAAATAAAACACCTTAATCTGGCAAAATGCCAAATAAAATAGCTTTACTTTATATATGATAATATTCCCATTGTTTCCTGAGATCAAGACAGAAGCACAGGATTACTGGGTAGGTGAGAGCAGGGAGAGGAGAATAAAGAAGCAGCAAGGGGAAAAATAAATTTAAGAAACCATTTCCAGATAGCTGGAGAAGCAACATAGAAGAAAACACTATCTCTTGCCTACGCAGTCCTATTCACAGCAACATTTACTACAGGCTAATTCAACATCAGTAAGAGAGGTTCCCACACATAAACTGCAGAAAACTTAAATGTCTAATGTCAGCTGAATGCTTATAACAAATTATGACTCCCTAATTTTTTTAAATATATATTTTATTGATTTTTCACAGAGAGGAAGAGAGAGGGATAGAGAGTCAGAAACATCGATGAGAGAGAATCATCAACCAGCTGCCTCTTGCACACCCCCCACTAGGGATGTGCCCTCAATCTAGGTACATGCCCTTGACCGGAATCGAAACCGGGACCTTTCAGTCCGCAGGCCGACACTCTATCCACCGAGCCAAGCCGGTCCCGGTATGACTCCCTAATTTAAGATGCTAACAAAAAGTGAGTCTTTAGGTATTATTAAATAAATTATATATTGTTAAATAACAATAAGTTGTAGTGTGATACAATTACAGAAGTAGGCATTGAGAATATGATTTATATATCCAACGGAAAAGATCTGATAGTAAACCAAATCATTAACAGCATTTATTCCTCAGGTGTCAGAAGGTTTTTTTCCATAATTGTCACAACAATCTTCCCTTCACAGATGCTCTTCTAGAGCCTTGACACTTACTCTTTCAAGAGGAAGAGTCTGCATTCTCTGCTCTGGAGCATGGTCAGGCCAGCATGACTGCCTCAATAAACAGAATGCAGCAGAAGTAACACTGTGGTTTTCAAGGCTAGGTCATAAAAGTGATATGGCTTTCTTTCTCTTTTGGGACACCTTCCTTTGGAGCCCTGAGACGCCATGAAGAAGTCAGCTATCCTTAAGCCACCATGCTAGTGACCACACAGAGAGGCAGAAAGAGGTACCTAAGAAGCTGAAGCTGACCTAGACCTCAGTTGTTTGAGTTCTCCCAACGTGGACATCAGACACATGAGTAGCTAGCCTTCAGATAATTCCAGATGAGAAATCCCAAGTGAGAACCTCTTAACGGAGCCAACCCCCAGAACCCAGAGAAAGAATAAAACGATTGTTGCTTTAGTCTAACTTTGGGGGTAGTGTGTTATGAGCAACAGACAACACAGGGATGAAACATGTCAAGAAGAGGAGAGAGCAGCTAAACTTACTTTATATATATTTCTTTATTCCTTGAATTATTTTCTCTGTAATAACTTTATAATTGCAATTTTTAAGTCTCTAGATCTGCTGTCATAGTAAACAGGGAAAAACTGAGCTTATCCTCAGAAAACAATGGACTGAAAATTTCTACCTATTATCTATCCCAACCATTCTTTTTTATTTCATGTGTGTGTGTTAATCCTCACACAAGGATATTTTTCCATTGATTTTTAGAGAGAGGGATGGGGAGAGACAGAGCGAAACACTGATGTGAGAGAGAAACATCGAATATTGTTGCCTCCCACAAGTGCCCAAAGATCAGGGCTGGGGATTGAGGCTACAGCCAATGTGCTGTTGACCAAATCAAACCCGGGACTCTTTAGTCCACAGGCTTACTCTATCCACTGAGCCAAACTGGCTAGGGCTACCTTGATCATTCTTAACCACTGTCATTGCTACGAGCGTTTTACAGCAAAAAAATATTTGTCAGGAACTTAGAGTTGGCAATCTATCTAGTGCTAAGTACTATTTTTTTTTTTAACGGTGGATCAGAGGAATCACCGAATCAAGAGTAACTTGCATGTAGTATTGCCATCTGTACTAGAGGGTTGAGTCCTCCCTCTGATCCTATCAAAATCAAACTGTGAGCTTCTTAAAGTCCAGGCCAATATCTTACTCATATGATATATAACCAAAATTATTTAGATACATGAGAATAAATGAACTCTGAAAATTACAGGAGGAAGATAAAGAACATAAAGGAGGAGAAGCCAAAACCGGTTTGGCTCAGTGGATAGAGTGTCGGCCTGTGGACTCAAGGGTCCCGGGTTAGATTCCAGTCAAGGGCATGTACCTTGGTTGCGGGCACATCCCTGGTGGGGGGTGTGCAGGAGGCGGTTGATCGATGTTTCTCTCTCATCGATGTTTCTGACTTTCTGTCCCTCTCCCTTCCTCTCTGTAAAAAAATCAATAAAATATATTAAATAAATAAATAAATAAAGGAGGAGAAGCCAAAAGGAAACTCAAGGACCTTACATTTCAACTAAGAATCCAATGAAACGAAAACTAAAATATTTAAAATGTGATACACCTTACAAGTAAATCCCCAAAAAATTATATATGCTTACACCTGAGTACATAAATATAGCGTATATATAGAGTAAATGACTGGTCCGAATGTGACAGGGTTCACTGGAAAAGGTCTCCTCAGAGACAGAGACTTTAAGTAGGTTTTATTAAAAAGGTTTTAACTGGCAAGATAAGGATATACAAGCATATTAATACCTTGCTGACTAATCACGAGATAACTTGTATCTGCACTTACATTAAATAAAGCAATTTTAAAACTCTACACTGCTTTTAGACCTTAAAGTTACTTCAATTACAAGTGCAGACACAAGTTGTCTTGTGATGGGTCAGCAAGGTATTAAGTAGGGAAAGTAGCAAATACAAGAAATAAAAGTTGATAATAAATAACAGGAAGAAAAGTAATTTACTTGAATGTAACAGGAAAAATATCTTTAGGAATAAGAAAGTAGGATGATAAGTAAGGAAGGGAAAAAATGTTAGAGAAACTTTAAAAGTCACAGGTATTAAAAATTGGAATGTTATACAATTCAAACTAAGGTACAGTACCTTCTTAAATGATCTGATAAAAAGTATGGATGAAAATTATTCTAAGGGTACTATGCACTATGGCAGGGGTGGGCAAACTTTTTGACTCGAGGGCCACAGTGGGTTCTTAAACTGGACCGGAGGGCCAGAACAAAAGCAACCTGACCATGCTGGCACTCTCATCTTGGGCTGCTGGTGAAGGAGCAGAGGGGAGAGCAAGAGAACCCTCCGCTCTTTTGGCTCTGTAGGCCATTGTTTGCCCTCGGCTGCACTGTGGAGTGGAGTAGGAAAGAGACAGGAAGGCCAGTTTATTGCTGCAATCATCTCAGCAAGAAGTAACAAGCATGGCAACTCCTCAGGGAAAAAGGAAGAGCAGCGCCTAAGAGATGTGATGGGGAAAGGATCAGTGGAACTCTGATGACAGTTAATGGGAAAGGAGAGGAGTACAAAGGGAGGTACAAACGGAGTACTAAAAGGGTAATTTAAAGGTTTTAAATCTAGGAACTTCAAGACCAGAGTAATTCTTAGTAGGTAAAGAAAAGGATAATGGAAGAAAGAAGATCTGAATAGAAAAGAAATTTAAGAGGAAATAGGCATTTGCATCAAATGCAGCTAAGGCCTACAAGATTAAAACTAAAAAGAAAAAAAATTAAATTGACAAACAAAAAAATAAGTAGTTAGGAAAGGATTGCTTGCAACAAATTTTAATGACTCAGCAGGGAGTAAAAACCTTAGAAACAGGACAGGCCAACTAAAAATAAGATTAAAAAATTGCCTTAATCTGTGCCAACCACTATTTTAAGCATTTCACTAATATTGCCTCATATTCTCCCAACAATCCTATGATATGAGTACTATTATTTATCTCCAATTTACAAATGGAGAAACTGAGACAGAGCAAAGTCTACTCAAAGTTACAAAGTAAGTTATGGAGGTCAGATTTGCACCTAAATAGTCCAGCTCTAAATTTTATGTTCTCAACTAGCTCAATATTCTAGGATTAATTAACACTGAAAAAAATGATGCCAGACCTAAAAAAAAAAAAAAAAAAAAAAAAAAAAAAAAAGGCGAGGAATTAATTTGTGAGAGCAAAGATTTAAGAGATGGTTGAATACCAAAAGTAGATATAGTATGTGTGTGTGTGTGGGGATCTTCCTCAATACGGTAGATCCAGAAAATTAGAATAACAAAGAATTTACTGACAAAAGGGTAGGAAGGTCTGCCTAAGAGTCAGTATGTAAAATATAAAAGCTTAAGAAAATGAACTGCCCAGCCCATGTGGCTAAGTGGTTGAGCACTGACCCAGGAACAAAGAGGTCACAGTCAGATTCTGGTTAGGGCACATGCCCTCATTGCAAGCTTGATCTCCAGTAGGGGGCATGCCGGAGGCAAAAGATCAATGATGTTCCTTTCTTATTGATGTTTTTATCTCTATCCTCTCCCCACCTCTCTCTTTAAAAATCAAAAACATATTCCAAAAATAAAAAAGAAAATGAAATGATACATAATTCCAACCATTAAGTATAACATCTAGAAAAATAGCCGTTTAACCAAAACATAAGTCACTGCACAATTTTTAAAAAATATATATATATATTTTTTAATTGATTTTCCACAGAGAGGAAGAAAGAGGGATAGAGAGCTAGAAACGCCAATGAGAGAGAAACATCGACCAGCTGCCTCCTGTACACCCCCTACCGGGGATGTGCCCACAACAAATGTACATGCCCTTGACCAGAATCGAACTTGGGACCTTTCAGTCCGCAGGCCGAGGCTGTATCCACTGAGCCAAACCGGTTTCGGCAGTCACTGCACAATTTACTGGCAAAGCAATTACACAGGATGTTTAACATAAGGGAAGTATCTACCAAGGAGGAAATATTCCAACTTACAAACAGGTATTTAAGATTACCAAGTCCTCTAACACAGAGCCAAGCACATAGCAGCATCTCAGTAGGTATTATGCTTCCCAAATATTCTGAGGACCACGTCAATTATCTAGTATGTTTATGGAAAAACGCATATCCCTTGGCCCATCCAAGATATTTAAGAATATGAGGGTGGAGCTCAGGAAACTAAAATTTTAATATTTTTTCCAGGCAAATCTTTTGCACGAAAGTTGAGATGCACTGCCTTCCTCTGTTGCAGCCTAAGTATTAGAATTCTGTGACTCCCCAACTGTTTATCTTATCTCCTGTGGCTTTGTAATCTTACTTGGATCTTCTAGCTTTAGTTGCCTACGTGCTTATTCACTTGTGCTTTTTTCTAAAATCTCAGTCCTGGTTTAGTAACCTAATCCGGATCTGGCTTTGGAGTTTTTAGCCCTGAAACCTAGAACAACTCTAATACTGACAATAGAGAGAAAAAAAAGTTCCAGTTCCTTTCCCTGACATCATGGAGCTTTTGTGAAATATAACATATGGTGTTGACTGGACATTGGACTGACTCAATATGTTAATTCTTAAGTTGCCAGATCTGTGAAGAATAGGAAAATAGTTTCATCATAGATAATGTATTATGAGAATCTTACAGTTTCTGGACTAGTGAAGAAGGGACTTCGAAGATGTCTCTCTCTTTCTAAAAAATTTGATTTAGAAAGAAAGAGGAAGGGGGAGAAAGAAAGACATCTATTTGTGCTGGAAACCGAAAATGGAACATCGTCACTGGTAATAAATGTAAAGGGAGCTGGCCAACCTTGATAGCTCTGAATGATCGGAGCTATTAACTCAGTGTCTAGTTGAGATAGTGATAGTTGAGGCAACTTTAAGTTGTTAATCATATGTACATTCTTGTTGATTTTCTGTTGCTGGAATTTCCCTCCTAAGAGAAGTCTGTCTCAGAATCTCAATAAAAGGAATGGTAAAAGGCCAGAGCAGAGAGCAGTCCTCCCCTAGAGGTAGACTCCTGCCTGGTCCCCATTTTCCCAAATTAACTATTTTCTAGCTTCTTCATTTTAGTGTGCGGCCTTCTCCAGAAAGCGGACTCTGAGTGGGCCCTGAACCACGCGGGTCGTGTTAAGGGATCCCACATATTTGTTGTTCCACTTATTTGCGTTCAATGGTTGATTCTTGTATGTGCCCTGACCAGGGATTGAACTCGCAACCTTGGCATATCAGGACGACACTCTAATCAACTGAGCTACCCAGCCAGAGCTCTGAGATGTCTCTTGACACCAACAATGAGACAAACAGTGGCCAAAAGGTTGTCTACTTGATATGAGGTAGAACAAAAAAAAAAAGCCTTTTTATTCTACCAGAGATACTCCTTGATAGCAACAACTAGGACCTTAAAAGAATGGCTCTTACATTCTCCCAAGCTTTAACAGATCTGTGTGAGCCGCTTGTAGAGACAGAATATTCATGGCTCTAGTGCTACCTCTGGTTCTCTTTTCTTAATCCTGACTAGTTTCACAGTCCCACTTGGTCATCTTTCTGGTTTGCCTGAGATTACTAACATAACAACTAATACGAAATTATAGTGGGAGACTTTTGACATTTCCTGCAAATTATCTGATCCTTCAAGAAAAGGATTAGCCCAGCTGGTGTTGCTCAGTAGCTGAGTGAGACCTAGGAATCAAGAGCCCTTCGGTTCAATTCCCAGTCAGCGCACAGCGCGCATGCCCGGGGTTTTGGGCTTGATCCCCAGTAGGGGCTGTTCAGGAGGCAGTCAATATGTTACTCTCTCATTGAAAAAAAATAATAATAAAATATTTTTTTTTATTTTTTTTTATTTATTTATTTTAGCTCTAACCAGTTTGGCTCAGTGGACAGAGCGTCAGCCTGCGGACTGAAAGGCCCAGGTTTGATTCTGGTCAAGGGCATGTACCTTGGTTGCAGGCACATCCTTAGTAAGGGGTGTGCAGGAGGCAGCTGATGGATGTTTCTCATCGATGTTTCTAACTCTCTATCTCTCTTCCTTACTCTCTGTAAAAAACCAATAAAATATATATTTTTTAAGTTATTTTTTAAAAGGATTATATCTAACTCATCTTTGTATCCCAGAGTACTCACCAGTAAACATGCACTGCTGGACTTGACATGTTTAACTGAGTTTGCCCTGTTCAACCCCTGCAAACCTCCTCATATAGAGCATTATATCAAAAGCTTCATAACAGATTACTAGTCGCTTTGCCTTACTTGCCAAGGTCATGGAATAGGAATAGGCATATAACTCATGGTCATGCCATGCATTCAGATTTCTCTGTCCAACTGAGCCAAAGTAAGCACACTGTCACCACTAAGAGGTAAGCTTTAGTTGAAAGAGCAGTTCCAAATCCACTTGCGAGTCAGTTACAGATTTAAAAAAAAAAAATAGCAAGGCAAATAGAAGTGAAAGGGAGAAGTGAGAAAGGGAGATGAAGAAGGCATGGAAAAACAAAGCAAGACAAGAAACCATACATCCCTAAAATGAGAAACAAGAGAGAACTAGCTTCTCAGATTCCAGACAGTTCTCCCATTCGCAAAGAGTCTAGTTCTCTATCAACCCAAAACAGCTGGATTCCTATAACAACCTCTCCTGGAAGCTAAACAATTCATGATTAAAGCAGTTAAATTTAAAAAAAACACATGTATTCCAAGGTAAATCAAAAGCTGGTTAACAGCTAAATCCAAAGAGAAAAACAATTGTACCACAAAGAAAGTAAAATCTCAGGTAGCCACAAAAGCTCTCTATATATGACTTATCAAGAAGTACCACTAATATTTATCATATTCTGGTCAGTGAAACAAATTAGAATTTAATTGATCTTTTTAAAATAAATTATCACTGTTGACAAATAAAATATTGTTTCAAATCCAAAGGAGATATGCCTGTTGATATATTTGAAGGTATTTTATTAGCTGTCTAAAGCAAACCTTTGTTGTTTGATGGTTTGTAATAATCAGCAATATGTTGGATTAGCAGCCTCATCCTTTATAAGCTTTACAACTCATACAACTAATAGAGAGGAGACGAAGTATAAAAACAGCCCTGTAACTAATTTTTAACTTGATGGTCCTTTGTTGTACTTAGACTAACAATAGTCTCAAGATACCCTTTTTTTTCCCTCTAAAAGATCCTTTCTCTGAAAATAATCTTTGAACTGATTTTGAAGTGAGTTCTCTTACAACAAATCCAAAATAGAACTCAACATGAGCTCACAATTAATTAATTTGACAAATTTGCTTCAGCACTGTCAAAGACTAAACTAATGTCGGAATAACTGTAATTCCGGTCACCTATTACAGATGTCGGCATACTTCCTCTCTGGCAAGAAATATATAATTTAAACCTTGAATTCATTTAAATCTTTCACATTTTACTTACAGAAGTTTTCACTATTACTGTCAATTTACCCTTAAAAAGCTTAATGGGTACTAATAAGGCCTCAAGTAAAGCTTGCAAATTTTTATATTTTTAAAACATAAAAAAGGATAAGTTTAATTGGAATTTTCCATAATGCACGATGTGTCAAAAGAATTTCTGAATTACTACAAAAGGCAAGAGTGAAATTACTGATCCAATAATTAGATTTTTCTCCTTAGTTATACTGACCAAACAGAATTGTGAATAAGGGAGGAATTATTCAATCTCTGTGGTGACAGAATAATAGTTCTGTATCTTGATTGTGGTGGTTGCTACAGAATCCCCACATGTGATAAAATGGCAGAGAACTATACACACACTGTACCAATGTCAACTTCCTGGTATTAATATTTCACTAAAGTTATGTAAGGTAACTATTAGGGGACACTGGGTGAAACATACATGGCCCTCTGTACTATTTATACAACTTTCTGTGATTTATAATTACTTCAAAAGTAAAAGTAAGCAAACAACTCATGAGTACACTTAATGATAACAAAAATACCATATAAAAAGCAAATTAACCTAAATACCCTCCCTGTTGCCAGGCCAGTGTAGCTCAGTGGTTGAGCGCCAAAACAGGAGCCTAGAGATCCTGGTTAGATTCTGGGTCAGGGCACATGCCAGGGATTTGGGCTCAATTCCCAGTAGGGGGCATGCATGAGGCAGTCAATCAATGATTCTCTCTCCCCACCTTTCCCTACTCTCTCTGAAATACATATTTTAAAAATAATAAATAAATAAATAAATAAATATCCTCCCTGATTAGCAAACTAGAAAACTGAACTAACCAAGTAATACAAACTTACATGGTCAATAACAGGGAGAAGATACCTAATTAAAATGCTGTCAACTAAACATTCTATTTCAAAAAATGGAACTTAAAATTGGAGTCACCAATTACTGTGCTCATTAAATAATTTTTTGTTTTAGGGAAGAAGACCAGGTCATTTGATGCCTAAAGTGCATTAGAAAATAAGCAATATATATATATATATATATATATATATATATATATATATATATATTGCTACTAGAGGCCTGGTGGGGCACAGCCAGCAAGGGGGGGGAGGGGGAGACAGGTAGGCTGGCTGGCGGGACGGGATGGGTTGCGGCCATTGGCAGGCTGGCCTGGCCCTCCGGTCAAATTCCCTGTTGAACTCCAGGTTTATATCCTGGCAGAGAAGACAATTTGCATATTAGCCTTTTATTATATAGGATACTTTATTTAAAGAAACTTTGTTAATCCTCACCTGAGAATATATTATTCATTGGTTTTTAGAGAGAGTGGAAGGGAGGGGACAGAAGGTGAGAGAGGCTGACAGAGAAAGAAACATCAGTGTGAGGAAGACACATGACTGGTTGCCTCCCACATATGTGTGCCCTGAAGGAGACTGAAGATGAAACCTGCAACCCAGGTACATGCCCTTGACTGGGAATCAAACCCAAGACCCTTTGGTGCTGGGCTGACGCTCTAACCACTGGGATACCAGCCAGGGCAAGGAAGGAACTTTTTTAAAAGGGGAAAATTTCTTGAAGAAATTTATATTTAACCTTAGACCTATCACCTTCGGAAGGAAGTAGCATCTTATGGAAAAACATGATATAGTATTCTAAGTAAGATTATGGCATTTTTTCAGAGAGATCCGCTTAGAAAAGAGTGTACAGCAACTATTCTTGTTCTGAGTCGTTCTAAACTGTTACTATGTAAAACTAAACATAGGCTATCTTTGACTAAAAAAAAATGCATTTTCAACCAAGTAAAGATAATATTCAGAATAACTGCTTTCAAGTTGTCCACAATGAACAATTATGTTCCATGAAGGTAAATGCTGGCTAAATTAGTGGTTGCAAACCACAGTCATAGTATAATATCCTACAAAAATTACACTCTGAAGTCTGAACTTATACTGTAGCTATCATCCTGCTACTCCTATACAATAGTTTTGGTAACATTTATCCTTGTGAGGCTCAGTTTAGTAAAAACAGGATGTTCTTTCTCCTTGAGAGGAATGAGACAAAGACATAAATCACTGTATGTGTATCATCTACCACTCTAGAAAACCAACTGAAGCAGTGCGTAAGTATAAACATTAGTATGTAAATAAAATAGAAGTGGCTTCTATTGTCTAACGTGGCTTCCAGATCATATAATGCAACTATTCAATTGTCCCAATAGTAACTTAAAGAAAACACACTAGTTGAAATGTAGTGAGAATTCAGATTTGTGGGGAAGAAAGTACACAAAGTTAATAGATAGTTAATGAAGTTAGATTAGAAGATACAAAAAAATTGCTGTATCAAGGGAAAATCTAGGTTAGAAACATAGAAAAATGTATTAACATGGCTAGGGAAGTGATTTTTTTAAATTGTAGCCTGAATTAGTCAATAATCTAACTAGTATTATTCTGTATTTTGGTAGAGAAAATAAAAGCCAGAATAGCAAAATATACCATCATTTTTATACAGAAATGTGCTTTAAATTTCAAGTTCATAATTAATTCTTTATTTTTGAAAATACTACTAACAAATGCAACCTTCATAGACTAATGTCCACCCTTCCTTATCCACGCTACAGAGTATTTGGTTTGGTCTACAAGTAGTTTGGCATGGCTAAGGGTCTGGGATCAGTAAACACAAAATGTAAAGCAGGAACCAGAACATAAAATTATCTGTTATAGCACAATTATAATAGTTAACATTTATGATGTGCCAAAGCACTCTAAGGATTTAACAGCATTCTAAGGGCTCACAAGAATTCTATGAAGGAGTATTTATTCCCATTCTTTAGATGAGGTCATTGAAGCAGAGACAAGTTAAATAATTTGCCTGAGGTCACATGGCCAGTGAGTGGCAGAGGCAGGATATGGACACAGGTGGAATGACAGTTTGGATTTAATCCAAAAGGCTAGAGAGCCACTGAAGGATTCTAGTCGAAGTATGGTTGAAAAATAAAAATTCACATTTTATGTTAGTAAGATTCCTCATGTAGGGTTGAAGAATGACTATGGAAAAACACTAAAAGCAGGAAGATTAGTTAAAAGGCTGATGTGGCAAGCCAGAGACGGTGAAGGCCTGAGAATAATAATAGAATGAAAAGAAGTGAATAGATAAGCACAAAGGATACAAAATCAACTTGACTTGATGGCTGGATGGAGACAGTGAAAATTATTCCATAGCTTGACTGACCAGGCCCAACCCAATAGTAGCTTCATATTTCATTCATACGATTACCTTTATCAAAATCCTAAAGTGGGTAAGTTCAGTCTTAAGTCATCTTCATTTCAGCAATGGCCAAAGAATTTGACTTCCCCTGATTGAAAAAAGTGATTATATCCACTAACACTACTGCCACTTGGCAATTCCATATTAATTGTTTAATATTAATAATCACATGCAGACCTCTGACAAACCACCGAAGGTGAGATGGGCAGAAAAGCTACAGAGACTATATCTAATATATGGAATTTAGTAAAAATTCTGATCATAATCAGCACTCTAAGTGTAGGGAAAAAATCTACAAAATGCCCTTTGAATAAATTTGATTCTAATTTTATCACTTATAAGGAGGGATCTGTTACCACCTATTTTAGGATCTTAAAGAAGTAAAATAACACAACTTCAAAGCTAAATCAACTATTGTTATTTCTTCTCATTCTGTTTATACCAGTAAATGTAAAAAATCAAACAAGGCAAAAAACTATCCTTATAAACCAAGCCAAAGATCTTTAAAATATTGCATTAACATTGTAATAACCGTTGGAAAAACTTACTGTAACTTCAACCTTATTACCACTGTAAGGGTAAAAAACTATGCTAATGCCAGGAGCTTCCAGTAACTAAATGCTCTTGGAAAGTGTCCAAGACAATGTTATAGTAAATTTCCAACTTGTTTCATCTAAGATCAAGAAAAACAAGTTATCTAAAGCATTGGATTATGTTTAAAAAGACTCTAGCTAAAAGTCTTATGTCAAATAATCACTTGGAAAAAATATTACACTCTACCCATGATGGGCCCTAAGTCCAGTAAGGATCAACTTGGGGGATAGCTACACTTACTAATCTAAATATCATATTACTTAATATTATTTTGAGAACATTTTCAATACCAATAACTCCCATTTGGAGAGAACTAGATTTTGGCAGAATCTACTAAAGTAACGGTTTACAATGATACTGCAAATTTCCCTAGGTTCCATATTGTGGGCAGCATGTGGTTGGTGACAGTTACTTTGATTTCTAGCTTGAGCCCCTTTACTCTCCTATTATTGTGGCTCAGATTCCTTTTTCATGGTGTACAAGTCCGACAGGTATATACCAATATCATGTATAAGGAAACATAACGGTGTTTTGTAACTGTGAGTACATATGAGAATGTACATATATAATACTCCAGACAAGCAGGGATTTCCACTCGTAGCAACTGGTTTAGAAATTAAAGTTCTCCTAAATTGAGAAGTAGAAGCCAGAGATTATAAGAAAAATGTAGCCAAGTAGTAAAGGGAGCTATAAAACTATGGAGTCAAAAAACATCAAAATAAAGCAGGTTCACCAAACAAAGCCAAGAAATTTTCATTAAGCATCTTTAAGTTTATCTGTAAATGCTGACATTTTTAAAAAGGTGAGTGGTACACCACCTTATATTTATGAAAAATGACATGATAGGATAAATATCTAATTCCCAAAAGTAATAATTCAAGTTTAAAGATCTGCATATAAAAATAATAGAAGCAAGAGCTGCAATGAAATGAATAGAAAAAGCAAACATGGTTTTACAGGAAACATTAAAAGTGGGATAGACTAAATAGAACATATAAAAGATCCAAAATGAAGGAATTAGACATAAAAATTCCCAATGTGTTCAATATCTACTGAAATAAGCAATGCCATTCCAATTAATACCTGGCACAAAAATTGGCATAAATTAGCTACTTCCATTATCTTTTAAATGATGAACCAAGATGAGATTTGTTACAATATGTTTTGTAATTTACCAATACTGCGTTATTAAATTTGTATTAGTGATGCTTCAGCCGAGGATGTGTGCTAAAAAGACTGCAATCTGTTAGTACCACAGTGAAAATGATGCCTCACTAGATATTCAACATAAAGCTGACCCCTAAAGGGTCTTTGATGCACATCTGCAACCAACAGTATTCACAATACAGTATACAAACTAGCAACAGATTGGTTAAAAACAGTTTGGATTTTCAACTTCCATACCACATGAAACATTTTTAGAAGCAATCATATTAAAATAAACGTGTCTTTCACAGTTACAGGATGAAATCTTAAACTGGCAGGCACCAATGCCCTGATTTTCTACCTTTTTCGTAAACCATATGACTTCCACATGCTGAGAACGTTTTATGCTTTAATCTGCAGTAAAGGCTTTACATCATTTTAATGCTCAGTGCTTAAAATGCAACAGAATCACCCCCAATGAATGCAAGGAATATAACTGGTTTACTTTCAACCAGAATGTTAAGTCAGAGAAAGTTCAATGAAAGCTTTCCCAATAACTTTGCATTTCCATAGAAGAAAACAAAAAGAAAAATCTGAGGTAAGGGCAGGCAGAGGAGCAAATGCTGTTATATTGTTCCAACTCTCAACAAACATTTTAGTTTTTTTTCTAAAACAATTATTGAACATTTTAATATTGTATGCCTAACAGAATACCTTTCAGGAAAAAAAATCACTCTATTAAGTAGTTATTTAGGATTTCCCCCCCTAGTTTTTACAAAGTAATGTTTCAGGTTAAGATAGAAGGTTGAAACAAAAATATTCTGGAAATCCTAGTCTATAACAAACTAAAGGCTCTACTTTGTATCAACATATTTTGTATTGTAAATTTGAGATTTAGAAGACATCAATTTTGTTTTTATTCAGGTCAATCTAAATATATATGCTACCTCATGCATATAGTCAGCTTGTCTGTGTGAACTATCAACTGCAGGAATTTCAATTCGAAGGTTATAAAACATACCATAAAATTACATACTGTAACTATGTGACTTTCAGTTTTATGAAATCTAAGGTCTTTTACTGCTAGGTTCAAGAATTGATTAAGTTTGCAGCCAAATATGTAAATACACTAAATTCTCAACAGTCTCAAGAGAAATTATGCCTATTTAAAAGTCTATTACACTAAAAATCTGTCTTTTGAGAAGGGATATTGATAAACTTATATTTCAGACTGAAAGAAGTACAAATTATCTTAAATTCTCCTGGGGTGATGTTATTAAATATTAAAGACAGTGAGAAACATGTTGCAATCCTCTTCCCTTTATAACTCTAATTAAAACTTGAAAAAAAAGTCAGAATTCAGATTTTCCAAGCGACTTACACACATAATTCAGCTAGCTCTACCAACTCGGTTGTACAGTTTTGAAAATAAGTTTCATGCAAAGCACTGCAACCGTGATGTGACAATTACCTGTGGCTAAATGCAAAACAAAAACAAGTGCAGGTCCTTTTCCTCTAAAGATGTATGTCACACACACACACACAAAACCACCACAAAAAGCACAACCGGATTAGCACAAACTAAACAAACCGGCACAGGAGGCATTATGTCCCTCCAGGAAGAGAAATGCACAATGCCAAGAAAGAAAGGAAGGAAGGAAGGACTTCAGGAAAGAAGGAAAGGAAGGAGGGAGGGAAGCAGGGAAGGCAGAGGTCTGTGAAGCTGCAGGATCTCAGAGCGATGAACTAGTCACATCACTCCACCCTAGAAGGCTTCAGGGCAATTTTATAAAGCAATCACTTTATACCGTTCAACTTTACACGGTTATCGCGAATGCTAACAGCATTCTCCCCTCCACTCACCCAATGACTCCTCACTCTCCGGTACCGGCTTCCAGACAAAATGCGAGGCAGAAACAGGGTGGGGTGGACGAAAAATACAAACAGCGCCTTTCAGCGACTCTGCCCGCCGCCGTCCCCCCCCCCCACCCCCCCCCCGCCCCAATAATTTCCAACAGTTTTTCCTTCCACGAAAAAAAGAAGTCGCCCTATCTCAAGAAGCACAAGTCATTCTGTGTTTTTGGAGGAGACGGAGATGCACACGCGTGCACGCCAGCACTCCGGACCGCGCGACCCCACGCGCCCGAAATCTTAAGTAACGTTTCACGCACTGAACGCCGCCGGGAGACGACGGGCTACACACACCTACCTGCTGTTTTGGGGGAGAGGGTGGGTGGGTGGGTGGGTGGGTGGGTGGGTGGAGGACTCCTTTCCAAGTAGCCCCAACAGTGTAACCAAAACACGGTTCCGGAATCAAATACCAAGAACACTTTTTCCTTTCCCACCTCGTCGACCGACTTTAAGGATGTAAAAAAAAAAAAAGACCGTCCCCGCACCACCTCCCTCTCCACAGCCCTCCCGCCCGGAGTTTGGGGCGGAGGAGATGTGACCGGGAGGGGGGAGGAGGCGGGGAGGGCGAGCGGGATCGGGCGGCGGGACGCAGGCGAGCGGCTCTCCCCGCGGCGCCCGCCCCGAGGTCCGGGTCCCGCACCGCCCGCCCCGCTGCCCAGGCCCAGGGCACGGCCAGGACTCGGGCTGCCCAACTTCCTATCGCCAGACCCGTGTTCCGGGCTAACAGATTACACGCGTGCACGTCACACAGTTTAGACCCACCACAGCCACACACCCCAAACCAGCCCACACGCCTCCGATTCACCTTAAAACAGTTTTCCCAAACTCCGAGGAGGAGACCCCCCCCCACCCCTCCCGGGGGTTCAAACCTTCCGCCCGGAGGAGACGAGGGGGGGGGGGGAAGAGTTGGGGTGCAGCCGACGCCTTGCCATGACCGCCCCCCACCAACTGCCCCGCCCCAGCCCCAGCCCCAGCCCCGGCGTCCGGGTCACCCCACTCGGAAGCCCCACGGCTTCCTCCCTCCTCTCTCAATCCGGCCGCCTCAGAGACCCAGCCCCAGCCCACTCACTTTTCTCCCCCAAAACCCCGCAGGAAGAAAAAAAAAAAAAAAGTGGAGAGAAAGAAGTGAGAAAAAAGAGACTTGAGGTTTTAGTCCGGCTTGAAAACCGCTCGACTCACCTCGGAACCGCGGCTGAGTTCGCTCCGCGCGGCACAGCCCCCTCCCCAACGTCCCAGTGCGAAGGGTTGAGACCGGGAGGAGGGGAAAGCGGGAGGGGGGAGGGGTGTCTTCCGCGTGGGGAGCCGGCCGGGAGCGGACTGGGGAGGGGTTGAGGTCCGCGCAGGAAGAGGAGGAGGGGGAGGGGAGGCCCCTATCTCCCAGTCTCCCCCTGAAAACCTCCCTTGTCTCAATCACATCAGACTGACTGTCTTTGTCTGGCTGACAACCGCCATATTGATATCAACAGCCCCGCTCCCACCTGCTGCAGCCGGGCGGCCCTGGGAGTTGTAGTTCCTGCCTCCCCTGAGTAAAAGTGAGGGACCCTGCGTCCAGAGACTCCGGTGAACTACAACTCCCAGCAAGAAGCGCGCCCGCCGGGAGGAGGGGAAAGGGGCGCCGGAGCCGTGGGGACTACACATCCCAGAATACCATGGGTGCCAGGCCCAGACAGTGGGTATGATTTCACGCTGGGGGGGAGAGGCAGGATGAATTAGCGGCCGGGATGAATTTGAGCAGATGGAAGGAGGTGTTCAGAGAGAAAACGGGAGGAAAAGGAAAGAGAACTATAGTTCTCAGGATGTGGGGAGGCATGACTACATTTCCCAGGAGGCCCCCGGAAAGGGGGCGCAGGGAAGAAAGACTACACGTCCCGCGATGCTCTTCTCCTCGGGCGAGCGGCGGAGCTTGAACCGGAAGACGCGTTCTGGGTTTGAGGAGTCCAGTGACTGGTGTTGAACCACCAAAAGTCCAGCATGAAACTGGTGAGTCTCTTCTCCTAGGTTAGGGGGGCGATGGCTATGCCATTTCCTTTGGACTTAGTCGTTCCCACCTGGCGAAGGGAACGGTGCCCAAAGGGGTGGTAATGGGGGAACTAGAAAGTGGGGTGAACTAAGGAAAGCTGCTGCTCGCTGTTGGAGGGGGTTAGGGTCACACCTCCCTACCCCACCTCACACACAGATGACAGAAGATCCTATACATCCTTGGAGGGTACCTTTGGTTAGATGCGTGGTTGACTGTAACATTTCTTCGCCGACGAACTAAGGGTAGGCTTGATGGACTAGGTATTTGGCTTGCTTCTCAGCTGCCACGTGAGTGTTGTGAATAGGTGGTTAACTTCTTTCCACGCAGTGGGCGTCTAGCCTTTCTTCTTACCCTTGTTGAAGCTTTGGTTCCTTAAGAGTAGAGGGTAGGAAAAAATTGGACAGAGGGCAGTTATTACATTTTCTGTGATAGACTAATGGCACTTGGAATTCAGAGAAGGACGCGGGCAGGGAGTGCCCCTGGAGCGTTTGAGGCTTTAAACCTGTACGGCTTGCGTGTAGGTGGGTGGAGAGGAAGTGTTAGCACATTACAGGTGGGAGCGCCCTTCTAGTTGCTAGATGAAATGCTGCCGATTCGTGAATTGCTTCATAAAGCCAATCAGATCTTCAAGGTGGAGTAAAAAGACATTACACCCAGGGGTGGGTGTAAGGACTTCATGACCCAGGGTTAGATGGGATATGCCAGTATGCCTGGAGCCTCATCACAATACTCAACACACCTGGCTTCTAAGAAAACTCGGACCTTTATTTTGAGCCATTTTACTATCAGTGTGCACGCAGACCTAACTAGTTCGTTCCAGCAGTGTGGAATTAGTAAATAGCATAATTAGGAGAGGAGAAAGGCATGTGTGATGCTGTACCTTTTAAAATCGTGTTCCTGTAGCCAAATATTGGTAAGCTTTACTTTCTGTAATTTTTATTTTATTTTTAAATATATTTTTATTGATTTAAGAGAGAAAGAGAGAGGATGAGAGAGATGGAAACATCAATGATGAGAAAGAACCATTGATTGGCTGCCTACTGCACACCCACTATCAGGATTAGGCCTGCAACCCGGGCATATGACCTTGACCAGAATTAAGCCCAGGACACATCAGTCTACAAGCTGATGCTCTATCCACTGAGCCAAACCGACAAGGGCATATGCAATTATACACACACACACACACAAAGCGCCCCCACTTCCATTTATATAATTACTTGAACATGCTTTCTCAAAGGACACACACCACTCTCATCTGCCCTTTGGTAATTACCGTGCTGCAGGTATATACTTACTTGCTCAGCAAAGTGACAGCTATTTTTTGAAAACTCAGAGAAAGTATTAAAAGTAGATTCAGCTCCAAAGTTTTCTCTCTGTGAAGCTGTTTATGTAAGGGGAGGGCACAGATCCGTAAACCTTGAGAGTATCAGTTTGCTTCTAGGTCAGTGTGCGAGACGCTTAAGAATGCAGAATTGGAAGTCACCACTCTATTCCTAAAGAAGCGTGCAATAATGAAGGTAGAAAAGGTAGCCAAAACTACAATTCCTGATAACACAGAGGCATGTTTAGGGCTTGGAGAACTGAGAGAATGATTGAGAGACCGCTTCTTGGAAAGGTGACTCTGGAATTGATAAGAAGGATGAGTAGGCTAGGCCCCAGTGGCTAGGGCAGGGGTGGGCAAACTTTTTGACTCGAGGGCCACCATGGGTTCTTAAACTGGACCGGAGGGCCGGAACAAAAGCAACCTGACCATGCTGGCACTCTCATCTTGGGCTGCTGGTGAAGGAGCGGAGGGGAGAGCAAGAGAACCCTCCGCTCTTTCAGCTCCATGGGCCGGATAGAACAGCTGAACACACCAGATCCGGCCCGAGGGCCTTAGTTTGCCCACGGCTGGCTGGGTCTTCCATGAAGAGGAATCAACTTAGGAACAAAAAGCTTTCGCCTAAATGGTTGGAGCACAGACCATGTGTCTTCAATAGAAGATAAATTAGGCTGGTGTGCCTAATGCGAAGGCATGCAAGTGTGAGACAGTGTTCCCATAAAAATTCATTTACTGAGGTTATCAGAGAGCCATGGATTATTTGACAATTGTGAATTTATTCTTGTATCATTTATTTATTAGTAATAATTATAACCTGCATGTTGTTGTTCTTTCCATACAAACCACTGTAAACCTATTTTTGGCCACCCCTCTACTTGGGTTTGCTCATAATCTCCTCCTGCTTCATTTATTTAGAGATGTGAAATTATGGAAGGGAAAAAAGTAGAAACTTTCTTTTTTCCTTTAAGAGCCAAAAGATAGCACAAAGAAGTGTTTAAAACTCATTTGGGCCCAAGCCAGTTTTGCTCAGTGGTTAGAGGGATCTCAGGTTAGATTCCTGTGAGGGCACATTCCTCTGTTGCAGGTTCCCCAGCCCCGGTAGGAGTGTGCAGGAGGCAGCCAATGCACATGTCTATCTCACCTCGATGTTTCTCTCTCTCTCACTCTCTTACCTCTCTCCCTCTTTCCACCCCTCCATCCCTTCCTTCCTTCCTTCCACTCTCCCTAGAAATCAATGGAAAAAAATATCCTCAGGTGAAGATTAAAAAAAACACCAAAAACACACACCAAACCGGCTTGGGCCGAAGCCGGTTTGGCTCAGTGGTCGAGCGTCGGTCTGAGGACTAAAAGGTCCCGGGTTCGATTCCGGTCAAGGGCATGTACCTTGGTTGCGGGCACATCCCCGGTAGGGGGTGTGCAAGAGGCAGCTGGTCTATGTTTCTCTCTCATCAATGTTTCTAGCTCTCTATCTCTCTCCCTTTATCTCTGTAAAATATCAATAAAATATATTTTTTTTAAATGCATTTGGTAGTTAATAGGTGATCTGTAATGCAGAATTTCTATCAACATAGCAAAGTGGTTTCAAAAACTGACAGTAAATTAGATTCCTTTTGTGTGATTTGCCTCCTGTAGAGTTGTAATAAATATTCCCATGGCCTAAAATGTTTAACTTTGGGTGCTGCTTCCAGACTATGTAGTAAGCCGTGTTTTACATTTATTTCACGAAACCCAGAGATACATTTTATTGAGCACATTCTTGGGTTTGAGATTATGACTTCCAGAATCCCTCTCCAGGCTGTGATGCCTCTCAGGCTGCTTCTGTTCTTGAACAGCTGATTCTCCCCAGGCTAATGCTGCCTTTGAGGGCTCCTTCCACTGGCATTTGGAATTCCAAAGACCTTCTATCTGGGCTGCTCTCCCCTCTCCAATCCCTTTTCTACTATGCATCCTGAAAGATGTTTTATTTTATTTTTTTCTAAAAGCTGTTTTAAGCTGTAGGTACCCTTTGCCCTTAGGATAAAGTTTTATAATTTTTCATGTGACTGTCTTGGTCCTGCCTGCCTCTCCAGGTCTGTGTCTAGCCCTCCTTGCCACTGTTCTCCCCTTTCCAGTGACTTCACACGTCTCCCAGGCCCCTCAGCTTCCCCTGCTCTCTTTTGCCTCTGGGACTTCACAGTATGTTCCATTGCCCACACTTTCTCCCTGCCTAATTTCTTTCTTCTTCTTCTTCTTTTTTTTTAAATATATTTTATTGATTTCTTACAGAGAGGAAGAGAGAGGGATAGAGAGTTAGAAACAGCGATGAGAGAGAATCATCAATCAGCCGCCTCTTGCACACCTCCTACTGGGGATGTGCCTGCAACCAAGGTACGTGCCCTTGACCGGAATCAAACCCGGGACCTTTCAGTCCGCAGGCCGACGCTCTATCCACTGAGCCAAACCGGTTTCGGCCTGCCTAATTTCTTTATACATTTCAGTCTCTGTTGAAATAGCACTGCCTCATCCAGCCGGTGTGGTTCAGTGGTTCAGTGTCGACCTATGAACCAGGAGGACACCGTTTAATTCCCAGTCAGGGCTGGATCCCCAGCAGAAGGAGTGCAGGAGGCCGCCAATCAAAGATTCTCTCTCATCCTCGATGTTTCTCTCTCTCTCTCTCTCTCTCTCTCTCTCTCTCTCTCTCTCTCCCTCTCTCTCTCCTCCTCTTCCTTCCTCTCTGAAATCAATAAAAGTATATATTTTTTCAAAAAATTTAAATAGCACTTCCTCAAGGTTTCCTTTCATTAGGTACCCACCCCTCTTAGATGCTTCCGTGGCACATCTCCTTTTGTAGCATTTGCGATGATTAGTTTTACTTCCTCCCTCTCTCTTTTAGACTGCGTATTCCCAAGGCCCGACATAGTGTAACACCGCTGAGTAGTAGTTGGACAATATCTGAAGGTTTATCAAGGTCTGTAAATAGCATTGAGAAAAGCTTAAGGGGTCAAGTTAAAACATTACAATAGGCTGTAACATTGGAGTGAAAAAACAAAAATCAGTGCTGCCCCTTACGGAACAGTTACTGTGAGCCAGACCCTGTGCCAGGTTCTTCTTAGTCAGTGGTCCATTCAATCCTTTGGTCTAGCCCCCAGGGATGATAGGCCCATTTTAAAATCTGAACTCCGGGGAGGTGATATCGCTCAAAGTTACCCATAGGAAAAAGGCGGTCCAGCCAACATCTGAACCCAAGATTCCTCCCTCAAGAGTCTGCTGCTTAATGCCCAGTCCAGTGCCTGGCATGTTCTAGGTTCGCTCTTAAAGAAAGGAAGCCGGAGTGCATACTGAGAGTTTATTTGAAGCTATTTTTTCTTAATACTTTTAGTTTGTTAAAATTCTGTTAGAACATATGGGTCCAGGGGAGTAAAAATAACCAGTGGGTCACTGTGGGGAAAGCCTTCAGGCCTGGCCCCTGGGAGGCTCTGGCGGGGAGGCAGCGGGAGGCACGTTCTGAGGAAAGGAATCCCCTCACCCCCACCTGCCCTTCTTGCCTCTCAGCCACTCTTCTGGGCTAGTTTTAAAATTATCTTTAAATGGGGGTTTGGCTAAATTAAGATCTTAAAAAATATTACTGGCAAAAGTTGAAGTTTGGAAACTTTCTTGCTAATACAAAGGACTCCATATCAGATCATACCAGCTGAGTGCCCAAGTTAGTTTTTTTACTACCCAAGTTAGCCTCTGATACCATTTATAGTTCTCTAACTTCACACATTCTCCTGGTGGCTTTTTACACACCCAAGGGAAGACAATGAATGTCATTATAATGTAATCCTTAACTATCTCCTTAGAGAGATACCAACTGAACAGATTTTAGGGACTGTCTATAATAAGATGCCGTAGTCAGGCAGTTTTATTTAACTGAAGAAATTCATTAGTATCTTCAGGGAACCAGAATTATTTTTAAAAAGAACAGGAAAATTAAAAATGCGCCCTCTAAATTAGCAAATTTTAGAGCATGTTCTCTTTTAGTATAGATTGAGCCTAATTGGGTACACCCTGGTGGCCAATTCAGCTAAGGATAAGGAACTAGAATTCATCAGGGAACTTACACACACAAAAAAAAATACTGAATACATTGACAGAAATTGACTTTGAAACATCATGACCAGGAATTTAGTCATTCAAATAGATGAAGGTAAAAGTGAATGAAATAATAATAATAAACAGCTCGAGAATGCAGCATGTGTCATACTTCCTGTAGATCAGCGGTCCCAACCTTTCTGACCTCACAGGCCACCAGTGGTCCGAGGACCGCCAGTTGGCAGCCGCTGCTATAGATAGTTCCAGAGATGGGGAGACTCTTCTGATTAATTCAGTCAACAAAGATGCAACCACCGTATGCCCTTGGCATTCAAAGTTTCAATACTTTCCACGTTGACTATTGTATTTGACCCCACAGATTGATGACAAGGAATTATTTGTAATTTTGCTGAAGCACAAATTTGAATGTGACTTTAAGATGAAAGATAATCCTTTATGAATGGTCCTGATTGCCTAGGAATCTATGGATCTCTGAGGTTATTGTTGCTATCTTAAAATGTTAAAGGTCAGAAAGAAAGCTCATTTAAATGCTTGCTATGCTATACTTTTTTAATTTGATGGAGGAAATTATATGCTGTAGTTGTATTTATAAATTCAAAAACTCAAGAAAGCCATAAGATACATTCTTTAGTGTTCTATGCTCCTTTGTACGAAATGCTATCTCATTACTACTGGCTTTGGGGGAGGCTCAAACTTTTAACTCACCATTTCTCCTAGGAAAAGAGATGGAGTAAAGCAATGGATTCATGGATTATTCCTAGTGGAGTAAAACAAAACAAAACAAAAAACAACAGGTGGAATTGAAGTTTGTATAGATCTTTGCTTGAAAGGGGCAAATCCTGCCCCAAGGTGAAATGAACAAATCTTTAGAAAGGTGTGGATCTGAGAGGGATGGATTCTTTCTCCAATTTACAGAATTTCGGGGTCATTTTGGCTTCTTAGAATTTGGATTAACGGAAAATCACTTGCTGTAAATTACAAACATTCACACATTGACTGATGCTTAATTCACCTATTGCAGTAAGATTGTTAAAATGTCAACCTGACTTTCCCTATCTTTTCTGTTTTTCTTTGCTGGTTGATTAGAGTGCCCTCCTGTGTCTTTATGATGTAAAGACAATGGTTACAGTATGATAGGCTTTTTTCTCTTTTCAAATGACTTCCTTAAACTCTAAAAAGCTATGACATAAGTCCAAGTCACTTACCTTGCTCAGTAGTGTTCTGAGATAAAAACAGGTAATTTATTTGGGGGCATTTCAGAGCCCTAATGGTTGCTGTGAAGATTAAATATTTTATACTTACTAAGAAGAAGAAAAAAAGTATACTGATGATGGATTTTTTAGGATAATAATAGTTGAACTGAAGAAAAAATATATGGATAGATGGATATATATATCACTTACTAAACAAGCAAGACAGCAGTGCTGTTGCGTGTAGCTGCACAAGTACATTTGTTTTGTGGCTGGTTTGCTCTGAGTACATAAATCCCTCTGCCAGTTGCTGCCATGATCAACATCATATCCTGGATGGACAAGGGACAAGAGTGCAGCATAGCCATGGAACTCATAACCCCTAGCATCCTAATGGAGCCTTCACCTCTTGGCTCGCTAACTACCGACAGAGGCCCAGGCATGATGCCCCTCAGGTCTCCATCATCCATTTTATTCACTCAACAAATCTTCCTGAGCACTGGCTTCCTCTGTGCTAGGCATCACTCAAGGCACTGGATAGGTTTCAGCGAGCAAAACAGATTTATGAAACCAAAGTCTAGCAGGCTTACCGTGCAATTCAAACAATGTCACAGTGAACTTCCCGATGTGGAATTACCGGTAGGCACTGGTTCAGTATTTTTTTTTTTTAATCCAATGGTCAAAAATATATTTAACTATGTCCAAGAATATGCCTTCTTAAAGTTTTAACAGGTATGCCAGCTTGCCCACTGGTTTACCATTGTACCCAATCCTGTATGAGAATTCATTTCCCAGTCCTCGCCACCAGGCCATCTGTCTCTTTACAAAGTGACATTGTCTTACTAATGTAACTTTTTTTCTTTCAGCAATCCTCACACCCTCTTGTCTGTTAAACTTCAGCCACATTTTGTAAAGAGAAATGTACTGAAAGGGGAGCAAATTTCTTCAGATTAAAAAAAAAGAAAGTTTTTTTTAATGTATCTATGGTGTTGCTTTGAAAATGCTGATGCATGGGTGCAGTAATGAAGATGACGGTATCACGTTATATCAAGCAAATTGGAGAGACCGATGGGCCAAGTGTGTGTAAATGACTGAGGAGATCCCTCATACCCCCCCCCCCCCCCCCCCGAAAAGTGACGACCAGTGAGGTGGAGCTAGGTGTTGACATCTCAGGGAGGCTAAGAAAGAGGTAGATGCTAGAATTTGCAGATATGAGAAAAGGCAGGAATGCAAACCAATGGTGGGATGGGGACTAGGAAAGACTGTAGGATAAAGGAGTCAGTCCTCTGAAAGCCCCAGGTGATCGCAACTAAGAACTACCGTATTTGCCGGCGTATAAGACGATTTTTTGGCACTGAAAAATACGTATTTGCCAGCGTATAAAACGACTGGGCATATAAGACGACCCCCTAACATTTCCACTAAAAATACAGAGTTTGTTATATACTCGCCTTATAAGACTACCCCCCACTTGGAGGCATATTTTTCAGGGCCAAAGGGTCGTCTTATACCCCGGCAAATACGGTATGTGGTTGGAACTTCACTTTGAGAAAAACAGGAAGTTTAAGTTGTCTCTGATTGACCATGTATCTGAAGGAGATGCCTAAAGTGAAAAACATATAAATTTATTAAAAGCACAACTGAATGAACTTTAACTTTCTGAAAAGTAATCAGATGATGTCTTAAAAAGTGATTCTTTTTATGACATGTAAAACTAAACACCCTTTTGCCTTTAAGGTACAGTTTATTTTTCACTTATACTTATGAAGGGAGATGAATAATAAAATGTCTTACATTAGTAAATAATCCATTTCTCAGATTTATGGCCTAAGCAGAAGTTTTCTTTCCCTGTATACAATACTTACGCACTTTTCTATTCTAATAAAGTAGAGCAAGGCATAATTGCATGTTCTAACTTAGTAATTCTTCCCATATTTTTTTCAGCATGTGGAAATATGGGTAAACAAGCAATAGTAGTAATGTAAATGGTATTATTATAATTGTAACCTTTTTTTTATATTTGTGAACAACTTTATTGAGGTACAATTTACCTACCACAAAACTCATGCATTTAAAGGACACAATGCAGTGTCTCTTGGAAAATTTGCAGAATTAGGCAACAATCACAGTTCAGTTTTAGAATATTCCCATCACTCCAGAAAGATTCCTTGTGCTCATTAGCATTCAGTCCAGGCAACCACTAATCTACTTTCTGTCTGTAGATTTGCCCTTTCGGATCATTTCGTATAAATTGGCTCATACAATATGCGGTCTTTTGTGTCTGACTTCTTTCACTTAGCATAATGTTTTTGAGATTCATCCATGTTGTAGCTTGTGTTGCTCAATAATATGACACCATATGAATACACCAAATTTTATTTATCCAGGTACCAGTTGATAGATATTTGGAATGTTACCCTTTGCAGCTACTTTTATTGTGTGGACTTAAGCTTTTGTTTCTAATGTCTCCGTGTTTTTATTTCTCTAGATTGCATAAATGCACTGGCCAGACCATCCAGTATAATATTGAATAGAAGTGCAGACAGATGTTCTTTCCATCTTTTCCCCTTTTCTGACCTTAGTGGGGAAGCATTCAGTCTTTGACTGTTGAATATGATGTGAGTTGTAGATTTCTCATAGATGCCCTTTATCGAGTTGAGGATGTTCCCTTCCAGCGCTAGTTTGTTGAGCGTTTTTCTCAAGAATAGGTCTTGGATTTTATCAAATGGTTTTTCTTTGGACAGCAAGATGATCCTGTGGTTTTTGAGTTTTATTGTATCAGTATGGTGTATTACCTTAATTGAATTTTGAATGTTAAATCAAGCTTGTGTTCTAGGGATAATTTCCACTTGGTCATGTTGTGTAATCCTTTATATGTGTTGCTAGATTCGGTTTGATATTTTGTTGATTTTTTCAGATCCATTCATGAGAGATACCTGTCTGCAGTTTTCTTAAGCTATCTTTGTTTGGTTTTAGTATTAGAGAAATAGTGTTCTCATAAAATGAATTGAGAAATGTTTCCTCCTCCTGTCTATCCTGAAGGAGTATGAAGAATTGGTATTATTCCTTCTTTAAATGTTTGATAGAATTCATCAATGATGTCATCTGGGACTAGGCTTTTCTTTGTGGGAAGATTTTTAATTGACTAATTTTTTTAAATTCTGAGGATATGTTTATTGATTTGAGAGAGAGAGAGAGAGAGAGGAAGGGACAGGGGAGAGAAAGAAACATAGATGTTAGAAACATCTATTGATTGCCTCCGTTGTACACCCCAACCTGGGAAGATCCATTCTAACTGACTGAGCCACCAGACCAGGGCACTAATTCAATTAGTTTACTTGCTATAGGTCTCTTCAGATTTTCTGCTTGTGCATTACTTTTTTTTTTTAATTGCAGTAAAATACACACAACATAAAATTTACTATTTTAACAATATTTTAAACGTATCATTCGGTGCCATTAAGTACTTATACATTGCTGTGCAGCCATCACCACCACCCACCTCCAGATGCCACTAATCAAGATATCATCAAGGTTCAACCACTCAGCCAACCAGCCAACCAGCCGGGCTTGCTTTCTTTCACCTGAGGAAATGCTTTTATTGATTTAAGAGAGAGAAACATGGATGTGAGAGTGAAACATCAATCAGTTGCCTCACACATGTGCCCCCACTGGGTATGTCCCCTGACTGGAAATCAAACCCATGACCTTTCAGTGTTCAGGATGACACTCCAGCCACCTGAGCGATATGGTCCAGGGTGGGTGTTGTTTTTTTTGTGTTTTTTTTTTTTTTTGTGTGTGTGTGTGTGTGTGTGTGTGTGTGTTGTTGTTGTTGTTTTTGTTTTGTTTTTAATTCTCTCTACAGCTACTTGTTGGGTTTTCTTATTTTAATTTTTAGTAGTTTTCCCAGTTAATTCTGTTGGGTTTTCCACCTGTTTAATTTTGCAGGTAATTTTTTTACACCTCATCTCCACACCCCCCCCCCTCTTCACCCCCGCTCCCATGGTGTGATTACATTGTTTTATACTTTCAGGATAGTTTGGGCTAGTCGTGGTGGTAGGCATCTCTGTTCTATTTCTGATGTGAGTGGGCATGCTGCTCAAACTCAGCATGTCACTGCTATGTTGACTTTTGAAATTTTTGTATATTTTAATTTATCTACTGTTGCTGCTTTCTTGCTAATAAAGATTCTTTCTCATAGCCCAGCAGCACGTTATTTTCTAAGGGGGAGATCTATTTATGTTGTATTGTTTATTCTAGGCAGTTAATTATATCTTGCAAGCTTTTTCCAGACTTTTGAGAAAACAATGGTTTTTATAACTTAAAGTCTTAGATGGTGCCTAGCAGACTCATAGAAATAAAAGACTTCTATGACCTTAAAAGAAAATTGCAAGGTTTCCTTGGAAAACAGAACAGCCAGAAATAGTTTCCCTCTCTGTACTTAAGAGACAGGCCTGATAAAGGCAAGAAATGTAAACAAAACAGTCTGTTAAAATAAACATAATTACCACACCAAAAATAATCTCTATAGAAACAAAGAGAATTTTGGAACCTTAGACAGTAGCTTATTTTAAGCTATATTTGATTCACGCTGTGTAGATCCAATAGGAAGAAACTGTTGATGAATAACTATGTGACAGTTAAAACTAACAGATAAAGAATAACAAATGTTAGTAAATGCCTGTCTTATACAAAACTTCCTTGATGCTGTGGGGCATACAAAAGATAAATAACACGTAGATCCTAACTATCAATAACTCACTATTTAACAAACCACAGATACAGTATACTGTGTATATTATTTATGCATGGGGCTAAGTGTATATAGTTTTAATGATAAACAATGATAAAAGGCAATAATAAGGTATGAAAGATGAATTCCAACCAATGAATCAGAGCTTCCTAGAGAAATGAAATTTGGGCTGGTGCCTTGGTTGACAAATATATTAGCAGAGGAGCATTTTATCTTACTGTGGGTAGGAGGAACAGTTAATTTTAAAAAGCATTTAGCCCTAGCAATGTATCTCAATGGTTAGAGTGTCAGCCCACACACCAAAGGATGGATTCCATTCCCAGTGAAGGGCATGTATCTAAGTTGCAGGTTCAAACCCCGGCGCTGGCAGGGTGCATTTAGGAGACAACCAGTGAATGTGTCTCTCTCCACCTTCCTTACACTTTCTCTGGAGGAAAAAACAAACAAACAAAAAAAAAAACAATGGAAAAGATATCCTTGGATAAAGATTAACGAGAGGATAAAAAAGCATTTAGATTATGTTGAGTGTTTTTGGCACACATACACACACAAGAAATAATAATAATGGAAGTGAGAGGAAACTTTGAGAGGTGATGGATGTTTATGGATAGCCTAAATAATGGTGATGGTTTAATGGGTATATACTTATCCCCAAACTCATCGAGTTATGTACACTAAATATATTTCAGTGCATTTTTACATGTCAATCATACCTTAATAAAAGTGGTTTAAAAAAAGATTCAGAGGGAGATGTTCAGCTCCATAGCAATGTGTACAAAAATGGGCACATTTCTGTTTTCTCCCATCCTCCTTTTTCAGAATATCAACAGTTTCGTTCAGCATGTGTTAGTACCATGTGAAAGATTTGTACATGGGATTGGAGCACTAGATCACTGCAGTTGGGACCAGGGGCAGACTTGGTGAATGTATTAGAAGTAGAAGTTAGAAAGGTAAAGTGAAGCCACAGTGGTGGGTTTTAAAAATATGAGACTTAGTGCTTTGGACAATAACAGAAAGTTTAGGAGCTTAAAGTAAGAATTTAAACACCTGGAGCCTTATTCATCATCCCTTTGGAATCGGGCAAAGGAGTTCAGAAATAAAAAAAAGTACAATTCATTGCAGTTACAGAAAATATTTTCAAAAAAGTGAAATATACACTGAAATCGGTTTGGCTCAGTGGATAGAGCGTCGGTCTGCGGACTGAAAGGTCTCAGGTTCGATTCCGGTCAAGGGCATGTACCTTGGTTGCGGGCACATCTCCGGTAGGGGGTGTGCAAGAGGCAGCTGATTGATGTTTCTCTCTCATCTACATTTCTAGCTCTCTTTCTCCCTTCCTCTCTGTAAAATATCAATAAAATATATTTTTTAAAGTGAAATATAGTCAAAACAGGAAGCATCAGCATGCTTAGCAAATGCATCAAAGTCAGAATTACCTACTTAGAACAAGATTTTTCTAAGCACTTTATGAAGACCTCATAAGTAGTACCAGAATTCATAAATACACCAGAATGTGAAAGATTACCAAAAACCTTGGTATTTTTTTTTTCTGGAGAACCAATGGGACCATTTGATGGGCACCATATAAGATGAATGCCCAGATGGCAAAAGAGAACAGAGACACTCAGTGAATTCCTTGACTTTCGTCTTTATTGAGAAAGACTGCGAGGATCCTATTTCTACAGAACTGATAAATAAATACATAGATATTCTGCGATAAATGCATAGTCACATTGACAGGTTGAATATAGGTAAATCACTGGGACATGTGCTGTCCTCAGGGTATGGATATATATATATATATATATATATATATATATATATATATATATGTATATAATTTCCATACCGTACAAGGAACATAAATTAGCTGTTAATCCATGGATGTACTTACTTGTGTCTGGCTCCTTTAACTCAACATATTCTCAACCTGATCCTCTTAGCCATTTACAAGTTTTATAGCATTTTATTAATCTTTTTTCTACTTTCTTGCTCACTGTCATTGCTGCAGATTTTCATTACCATTGTTCTTAAAATTGCCTTTACTATTATTTAATTCATCCCAATATTATACTTACCAGTTTCATACTTTTTTCTCCTTTTAAGATGATCTTTACCTTTCTCCATCATAATCATATGTTGCTTTTTACTAGCACTTTTGTCAGCCTTAGTGTATTTTTTCTTATAGGACATAATATTGGGTCATTAAATACCTGAAAACCAATCACAGGTAAAACACATACTGTGGAACAAAAGTAAAAACAACAACAACAATGCATAGGTCAATCATATATGACCTTTAATACAATGTCTTTTTGGTAGTGGATGGGATACAGCTTTTGCTTTGGATCATAAATATATACATAGTTTCAATGAAAGGTTAGATTAGAGTAGTACTTATTAATTTATTATTATTAACTATTTCTACTCTTACTTTCTATCTCCCATTTCTTTATTTCCTTTCCTCTCCACCTCTTTTAAAACTTGGTTTCCAGTAGAAATCTCTATGTTAATTACTCTTTATTCAAAAAAAAAAACTTCTTTAAAGAAATCTGGTTAATGTTTTTTCAAAAATAAGTCAAGAGTACAGAGTTTTGAAAGTAAACAGTGAAGGTTCCAATATGATCAACCTCCCTCTCCCCAGCAGTAACCACTTTTACCAGTTTGGTATACATAGAGTATCCCCCCAAAAAATGTATGCGCGTACACTTGGAATAATTATAAAGGCAGTGTTTATTAAAATACGTTTCATTTTCAAAGTTGAGCTGTCCGCTGTTAAACTGTGTATACATTTTGGGGGGACAACCTGTCTGTGCTTCCAGTGAATTTTAGAAAATACTTTGATGTCACACACATAGCTCTGCGGGCTTTTCTTTATAGTTACTTTCTAACATTTTTAAAGTTCTGGTTCCAGACAGCCAACACTATGTATTCCCAAGTCAGCCCCTCTCTTTCCCCTCTCTCATGCTTAGTGTTGACTGTCCACATTCTCACTCTTTCTGAGCTTCTCTGTGTGGGCGGGGCAGGGGTGTGGGGAGAGGCTTTTTAGGATCATTTTCTGCTTCTTTGCTCATTTTTATGAAAAGCCAAGTCGGAGCACAGGATCAGCAGGTGGGCGCTACCATAGGTGCCATGGTCTTTAGCCACTTTCCAGCCAGAAAGTGACTTTTTTTCTCTGCGTTCTCCATGCATGCTGCAGATTTTTTGCTCAAGTGGAAAATTACCCTCTTTTTTTATCCAGCTGTGTAGTCATTTTGACAGTGAGTATGATTGACACATTTAACAGCTCTCCTGCAAGATAGAGAATCAAGATATAAAGCGGAATAAGTGAAAGATTACCAAATAAAATTGAGATGTATTTATAGAAGTCTCGGAGTGTGTCAGGGCCTGGCCCAAAATTCTTAGCAGGGATAATAGTATCAAATTAGGCAAATTTGGCTCAGTGGAAGCCATTTAAGTCAGGGTGGTGAGGTTATAAGGCAAGGCATCTCAGTACTTCTCTCTTTCCTTGACACATTACGAACACCCTGTTTGGGCTTGGAGCGTCTCCTGGTGAGCTGCATTTACTGATGTCATTGAATGTGCATACTCTGGTGTGTTGGTGGAGAGGAAAGCTCATTTTTAAAAGAGGTATTTGGACTAGATGATCTTGGAATTCCTTCCAGCTTATAAATTATGTTATCTTTTATACTTCCAGAAAGTGAATTGTAAAAGAATAAAGTGGCACAGACATATCTTGTTGGCAGGTTATATAAAAGACCAAGGATTTTGGTGGGCCCAGTGAAATGGTGGATGAGGAATTTAGGGATTCATGTGGGCTAATACCAAATTAGAAGCACAATTAGAACTAATACTTTATGCCTAGTAGGTTAAAGGGGATGTTGGATGCTACAGTACACAGCCCAGCAACAAAATCTGACTGGCTTATTTAAGCTAAAAATAATTGTCCACTTTGGGAAACAGTTGGGGAGTTTCTTATAAAGTTGAACATATATAACCCAGCAATCCCACTCTTTTAAGTACTTATGCCAGGGAAGTAAAATCATATGCCCCTACAAAAACCTGTATGTGACATTTTATAGCAGCTTTTATTCTTAATCATCAAAACCTGAAAATAACAATCCAAACATCCATCAGCTGTGAATGGATAAGCAAACTGTGGTACATCTATAAATGAAATATTGCTTAGTAATAAAAAGGAATGGTATTTGCAGAAACAAAGATGAACCTCAAAAGCATTATGCTAGTAGTGTATGAGGTTTCCAACTCGTCAACCTTTAATTCAGACCCTTCTAGTAAAAATGCAGTGGCATTTTATTATGATTTTAATTTGTATTTTTCCAAGGACTAGTGTTTAGGATCTTTTAATTTTTCACTTATATGTCTTTTTCAGTGAATGCCTATTCATATATTTTGCCCATTTTTATTTCATTGTGTTCTTGGGTTGAAAGAATTCTTTTTATCTTCTGTATTCAAGTTCTTTATCAAATATGCGTTTTTCAAGTATTTTCTCCTATTGTGTGAGTTATCTTTCATTTTCTTAAGAATGTCTTTTGAGCCGAAAACGGTTTTGCTCAGTGGATAGAGCGTCAACCTGCAGACTGAAAGGTCCCAGGTTCGATCCCGGTTAGGGGCATGTACCTTGGTTGCGGGCGCATCCCCAGTGGGGAGTGTACAGGAGGCAGCTGATCAATGATTCTCTCTCATTGATGTTTCTAACTCTCTATCCCTCTCTCTTCCTCTCTGTAAGAAATCAATAAAATATATTTTTTAAATAAGAAAAAAAAAGAATGTCTTTTGAAGACCAAGTTTTAAATTTTTATTAAGTCAAATTTTTAGATTTTCTTTTATGGTTCTTGCTTTTTGTGTCTAGTCTTAGAAATTTTTGCCCAACCCAAGGCACAGAGATTTTCCTGTTTTTTTCTAGAGTTACCCTTTCCAATATAGTATCCACTAATTGCATGTGGCTATTAAACAGTCACAATGTTGTTAGTATGACGAACTGAATTTTAAGTTGTATCTCAATTTAATTAATTTGTTTTTTAAAGATTGACATGCAATTCAGTTATTGAAAAAATTTTAGATATGTTAATAAGAACTTGTATATGTGGAGCTACTTTTTTCAACTGTAAGTTTCATGAAATCTAAATGCATATCAACTATTTCAGATGAAAAGTTAGCCTCTAAATTGAAATGCCCTGTAAGTATAAGGGTCACACCAGATTTTAAAGAGTTAGTATAAACAAGTAATGTAAAAAAAATATGTGAATAAAATTTTATATTGATTATACATTGAAATGATAATTTAGATTAGTGGGTTAAAAATATTACTAAAAGTAATTTAAACCTGTTCCTTTAATTTTTTTAATTTAGCTACTAGAAATTTTATAATTGTGTGTGGCATGCATTGTATTTCTTTTGAACAGTGCTTTTCCAGAAGTTTTATTTTAGCTTTTAATTTTATGATCCATTTTTAATTCAAAGTCCCTTTAACCCCAGTATTTTATGATTTTTGTGGAAGCTAAGAATCTGGTGAGTATAAGGTAGACTATGGGGGGAAGAACTAAATTAAAAAACACACTTGTGGATTTTATCATTAGGAAATAGAACATTTAAAAAGTATTAAAATACACTAGTGTACAGCTTCTGGAGACATGGAATCGAATGTCAGTAGTCTGAATGGACTAATCACATGCTCTCCCTTATCTCTGTTCCAAGCTGTCTGCCTTAGAGGTAATCTAGCAGGGGTTTGATAGTGGCACAATAGGGAAACAATATTGAGGGAGCAGTTCGAAAAGATGACTAGAAAAAAAACTACAGTCACAGTTATTTCTAAGATTCTTTGATGTTTTGTCCTACCCAACTCTTCTATCCATATTAAATCTGTCACTCTTAGCATCGTGCACTATCAAAGTTGTTCTTATTGCTGTTAGTTGGAATGATTTAAGAGAAAGCACTTGGAACTTGTGCTGTTTGAGTGCGAATTCAGTCTGTTATTAACTATGTGATCTTGACACTTGACAATTGAATTGGCATCAACAATATTTACTTTATTCACTTGTTGAGAAAGAGCTAATTAAGTATTAAATAGAAAATATTTCTCAATAATTTTTATAGTTAATGAAGGTAATTCATACAATGAAATTTCCAATTCCTATTCCATTCTAACCTAAGGTCCACTTTTATTTTTAGAATTTCTTTTCAAATGTCAGCATTGATGTGTATTTTTATGAATATGTATATTTATAAATATAGCTATCATATTAATATGACATTTCTAGTAAATAGATAATTATTTATATCAGTTGAAAAATTAACCATAAAATTATAAAGCTTTGCCTGGTCTTGTTAGAAAAGTGTTTTGCCAAAGTTTGTAAGACTAGATAGAATCAAGAAGTTCATTTAAAAATACCGAAGTAATCTCAATAATTTAAAAATTTAGGAGTTACCTTTGTTTCTCCCTTTCTTCCAAGATCATATATTGTTAAATCATCCTTCTCAGCAATATATGATAAAGTGCAAGGTAGTATTTGCACTTTATCCCATTTCATTGCCATTTTAGTAGTTTTAAGTCTTGTGTACTTTGCATCAGGATAAGTGAGATATCAAAATGAAAATTATAGACCATTCTCACTACCAAGCACAGTTCCTTGAAAATTAACAAATATACCTAGCAAATGCTATACTAATACTAAAATATTTATCTATTATGACCTCTTAGATTCTATTTTTGCACCATGAGACTTTTGTCATAAGGAAAATAAACACTTCAGATTTTCACAATAGTAGGAAAGGTATAATTACATAATTCTGATATCTGCGGAAGTATCTAATGACAATACAGAAAAGACACCCTTAGGTAGATGTTAATAGTTTGCCCTTTTTGGGAGGTGAGGGGGAGAATCAGATCTCCTTCCTGCCCTCCCCTCTCTAAAGACAAGTTATTACTAAAGCTAAGATCAACAACCTCCATTTTTTTTCTCCCTCACCAGAGGTTACTACTTTCCTCAAGTTAGTAGCTGTGTGTCATACCCAGATATGCTTTTTTTAGTTTAGTATATGTTAAAGTATGTATATTTTTAGCATTTTTAGGTATTACCAGGTTGTTCTCCAGAGTGTCCTACCAGTTTATACTCTACTAGAGGCCCGGTGCGTGAATGTGTGCACAGGTGGGGTTCCTCTACCTGGCTGGCGATCAGTGCTGGTGGTGGAGGGAGGGAAAAGGAGGAGTGGGTGTACGGGGGAGAGACTAGAGATGGTGGCTGTGGGGGTGCACTGACCACGAGCAGGCAGCTCCTGGGTTGAGTGTCTGCCCCCTGGTGGTCAATACACATCATAGCGACTGGTCAGTCAACCAGTTGTAACAGTCACTTAGGCTTTTTTTTTATATAAAAAAATTACATTCTTTCCAATGCTTAATATTACAGTCTGTTTAATTTTAGCCAACCTAAGGTTTGTATTTCCCAGATTATGGTGAGATCAAGCATCTTTTCATATCTTTATTTATTGACCACTCTTGCTTCCTCATTTCTATTTCTCAAGTAATTTTTTCAAATGGGCTACAGACTTTCCCAGCACCATATACTGGTAGTGCTATTTTTATCATATGTCAAAGTCCAAGATATATGTGTGCCTTTTTTTTTTTGAAGTTCCTAGTTAATTGGTCCATTAGCTATCCCAGTGCAATGTCCTACTGTTAATCACATTATACTAAGTTGTAATATCAGAAAATTTAAATACTCTCTAATCATTGTTCTTTAATTTTTTTTACTTAATCTTAGCTCTTTATTTTTTTTTACCTAATCCATATGATTCTTAAACTCTATAAAGAAGTAGATTAGTGAAAACTCCTATTTTTTTGTGATAGTCTATTTTCTGTTCAGTTAACATTATCTTTAAGTAGAGCTTTATATATAAAAATTTTTGGCAAAGATTTCACACTTTTTTTAACTTTTATTTTATGATACATTTAATTTTTTTGCTATGTAAGTGATACTCTATTTTATTATTTGCATTTACTATTTGTTTATTGCTGGCATTATAGGAACTCAGTTAATTTTGGTAGTGTAATTTTTATACCCAACAACCTTGATGAGCTGCCTTATTAATTGTAATAGTGTGTTTTCAGAATGTCTTCTAATTGTATCATTTGTGAATGATGACAGTTTTATTTCTCTATTTCTAACATTTTATCTCTTACTAGAGGCCCGATGCATGAAATTCGTGCAAAAGTAGGCCTTCCTTCCCCCTGCTGCCGGCACCAGCTCCCTCTGGAACCTGGGACCCAGGTTTCCCTGGAAGCCCCAGCTTCATCCAGAAGGACATCCTGTCTAAATAGCATATTACACTTTTATTATTATAGATTTTTCTTGTCTTATCACATTATATAGCATTTTCAGTTGAAATTAAGCAGTCATAGTGGGGATTCTTATTTTGTTCTTGACTTGCAGAACTGTTTCTCATGCTTTATCATTAACTGTGATGTAGGATTTGGTTAGGAACCCTTAGTCAGATTAAAGGAAATACCCTTCCATTTATAGCTTACAACTTCCATTTATAGCTTACAACTTTGTAACGTGCAATTTCATAATCTCTGTGCCTTCTTTTCTTCACCTATAAGATGGGAAAATTATTACTATGTCATGGCACTCTTGGGAGGATTAAAGGAGCTAAATGTAAAGTTCTGACACTTAATAAACACCGTATCTTAATAACTATGTACCGTATTTTTCAGACCATAAGACGCACTTTTTCTTCACCAAATAGTGGGAGGAAAAGTGCCTGAGTCTTATGGTCCGAATAGAAGAAGTGCCTGCGTCTTCATGAATTCTGACTCTAGCGAAGAAGAGTTCTTGGGGTTTTCAGAAGACTAGAGTACTCAAACCTTTGTCTTTATGTGTTAATGACAGTGATAATGGTTCTCAATGCCACTGTTGACTGCTGTTCAGTTTATATGGTTCAAATATTATTCTGTTATACTTTATTAAATATTTTATTACACTATTTGGTTCAGAATATTTTTTTTCCTATTTTTCTCCTCTACAAACCAGGTGCGTCTTATGGTGCGAAAAATATGGTATATTAAATTATTTTAACCATGACTAGGGAAAAGGAGGACATCTAATGTTTTAGTCCAGAATTGTGAGATTTATTGTATCTTATAAAACTCTTTGACTTCACTTTAACTCTTTTTATTTAGAAATAAAATTAACATAAGAGCATTGCTATGTGCTTGTTAAGGTTGGAAAAAAATTGTAGAACCTTATTTTGGTTAGACTATTTACTCTGTATGCAGTGACTGCATCTTCCTGGAGGGCCAACGAGCAATAGACAGTATTGTCCACTCGCTTTACCTAGCCTGAGATATTAGTGAATGCCCCTCTAGAATAGAACTGCTTCTCTAAAATGCTGCAAATTATTCTCCCCAGACTTAGGTAGCCTCTTCAGCCCCTTCCTGGTTCTGTAACTATAGGAATGAATAGTGAGCACAGGCCCTGTGTCAGATGCTATCCATTCATTTATCCTCACAGCGTTAGGAGGGCAGCTCTATTACTACATCTTACATATGAGGAAATGGCGTCTTTGCAAAGTTAAGTAACTTCACCAAATCGCATGTCAGTAAGGAACACCACCAGGATCGGAGCACAGGCAGCCTTACTTCAAACTCCCTGCTTCCATCATTTCTCCAGACTGCCTCGCAAGTAGTCCACTTGCCTGGTTAGGGCCCTTTAATTGCCTCTGGACAGCTACTACTAACGTCATAGCTGCATTTTGGTGTAGATTCTACATGGTTGTGACCGTAATGCTGATGGGAATAAGCAGCAAAACACATCTCCTGATATATTACTGATGACATTGTGAATAGGTACAGCCTCTCTTTTTTTTTTTTTGGAAAGCATTTTGGCATATGTTTCAAGAGCCATAAAATGCTCGTATTTTTTGACCTAGTTAATGCCACTTCTGGGAATCCTCTAAAAAAATAGTCCAGTATGGAAAAAACCTTAAGCACTAAAGTGACCACCACAGCCGTGTTTGTAATAGAGCGAGTGGAAGCCACACTACACGTTCAACGGTAAGGGAGTGATTAAACAAGTGGTGGTGTATTTACTTAGGCAGCCAATAAAAATGAAATCTGATGCACCACAGACAAAAAACATATAGTCATTGTGTGTTTTTAAAAGTAGCATGCAGCCGAAACCAGTTTAGCTCAGTAGATAGCATGTCAGCCTGCAGACTGAAAGGTCCCAGGTTCGATTCCGGTCAAGGGTTGCGGGCACATCCCCTGTAGGTGATGTACAAGAGGCAGCTGATCGATGATTCTCTCTTATCGGTGTTTCTAACTCTCTATCCCTCTCTCTTCCTCTCTGTAAAAAATCAATAAAATATATTTTAAAAAATAAAATAAAAGTAGCATGCAGAGCAGTATGGGTACTACAATTACAGCCTTTACAGATATGGGGGGAAAAGACAGGGAATAGAAAAATGATTGTGGCTACAATTTTTCTTTTTATTATTTTTCAAACTTTTTGTCATGTAGATTCACTTCTAATTTTAAAATTGGGATCCCACGATTGGTAAATACTTCTGTGTATTGGTCTGATAGTGGTTGCAGACAGCGTATTAGGTATATGCAGAGAACATCGCTGGAAACAGGCAAACCTTCGGAGCCTTGCAGGTGCCTCAGTTACTGGTTGTGTGAACCTGGGTCAGTCACTGTGCGTCTCAGGAGACTCTATTGGCCCACAAAGTGAGCAGTGCTGTTTGGGACACTTGAGTGGGATTTTTACAGTCAGGGGACTTTGCTGCGAGTCTTTGGTTCTTCTCAGACAAGCCACTCAACCTTGTAAAGCTCAATTTCCTCATCCATAAAAATGGAACTGGTGAGAGCAAGGTCTGGCACTCTGTTAGCAGATGCTCTGAAAATCTTCCATTCAGTTATGGCCCTTATAAATTGCTCCTCACCTTTCTTTATCCTTGTGTGACGGGAGCAACTGTAGTCTTTCAGCTAAATTCTCTTGCCTCAAATCTTTTGAGCAGCAGCTTTTACACGTTAATCTTCTGCCTTCTGGTGTAACCTGTTATCCATAATTTAGAGTTAAAAATGAAGATAAGAAAAATGTGGTGATTCAGTATTGCTGGCTAGATTTCCAGTTTTGTTTTAATCATATTTTTTAATTATACAAATGTAATAAATGCTTATTGTCAAAGGTTTGGAAAATGCAGAAAGCAGAAAATTATCTTTCTACCCAGTGATAATCATGATATACTGTTAATGTTATTTCTTTTTTTTTTTTTTTTTTTTTTTAATAAATCTTTATTGTTCATATTATTACAAATGTTCCTCATTTCCCCCCCTCCAGTGCTCCCCTCCACCAAGTTTCCATTCAACTCTCTGCCCTTTCCCCATCCCCCATTGTCCTCATCCATATGTGCAGTTTATATTCAGTCTCTTCCTGCCCCACCCCACTCCCCATTTCCCCGAGAATCATCAGTCCACTCCCCTTCCATACCTCTGATTCTATTATATTCACCAGTTAATATTGTTCATCAGGATTTTTACTTCCCTTGGTTTTTAGACTCACTTGTTGATAGTTACGTGTTTGTTCATAATTTTTATCTTTATTTTCTTCCTCTTCCTAGAGAACCCCTCTTAGCAATTCATATAGTTCTGGCTTGGCAGTGATGAACTCCTTTAGCTTAAATTTATTTGTGAAGCTCTTTATCTGGCCTTCGATTCTGAGTGATAGCTTTGCTGGGTAGAGTATTTTTGGCTGTAGGTTCTTGTTATTCATCACCTTGAATATTTCTTGCCATTCCCGTCTGGCCTGCATGGTTTCTGTTGAGAAATCAGCTGACAGTCTTATGGGTGCCCCTTTATAGGTAACTACCTGCTTTTGTCTTGCTGCTTTTAATATTCTCTCTTTGTCTTTAGCTCTTGGAATTTTAATTATGATGTGTCTTGGTGTGGTCCTTTTTGGATTCCTTTTGTTTGGGGTTCTGTGTGCTTCCTGTACGTGTAAGTCTATTTCTTTCACCAGGTGGGGGAAGTTTTCTGTCACTATTTCTTTTAATATGTTTTCGGTATCTTGCTCTCTGTCATCTTCTGGGATGCCCATAATTCTGATGTTGGTTCGCTTGAAGTTGTCCCAGAGGTTTCTTACATTATCTTCAACTTTCTGGATTCTCTTGTCTTCTTGCTTCTGTGGAGGAGTGTCCTCTGGCTCTTTGTGTTCCAAATCTTGGACTTGATTCTTGCAATCTTCCAATCTGTTTTTAGGACTCTGCATAATATTTTTTATTTCAGAGAATGTATTCTTCATTTCTTGTTGATCCTTTATCATTTCTTGTTGAGCCTTTATTATTTCTTGTTGATCCCTTTTCATATCCTCATAGGTCTCATTTATTTTATCGGCCTTTTCTAAGAGATTGTTGAACATCCTTATAAGCGTGGCTTTGAACTCTATATCCAGTCGCTTTTTGTCCTCCATTTCTTTCGTTTGTGATCTGTTTCCTCGTTTCGACATTTTCGCTGCTTCCCTGGGTTGGTAGGTTGGGAGGATCTGCTGTGTCTATGCCAGGAGACAACCTTATTCCACTAGACTCGAGGAACCTGCAAAAGCCTCTCTGAGTTCAGCTTGGATGGGGCGGAGTCTCAGGGTGGAGCCTACAGCCTAGGCTTCCGGTTAGCCCCGCCCTCGGAGGTTCCTGAGTCTCAGTGTACCTCAGTGTCCTTTGGTACTAGCTGCAAGCACCTCTGAGAGAAAGGCGCCCTAGAGCTTCGCCCGCTACCAGACAGTGTAGTCTCTCCCCCACCAAGCCCACAACTGGGGTTCAGAGCAGTTGGAAGTGGGGTTAAGCACAGTCCGGAGCTTATGTCTCCTTCCCGCTAGGGCGATCTCGCGGCCCAAACAACAGTCTGTCCTCTGTGCGCGCAATGTGCGCGACTCTGGGGCTCTGCTTTTTGCCGTTCTCCCTGAGCTTCTGCCTTACAGCCCAGATTCCCCCTGTATGAGGCTGGGGCCCGAGGGTCTTGCCCAGGACTGGGGTTCAGTGCAGTCAGAACTGGGGCTCAGCACAGTCCTGAGCTTTTGAGTCCTTCCCGCTGGGGCAATTCAGCAGCTCAGCGAACAGTCCCTCCTCTGCGCGCAATGTGCGCGACTCCGGAGCTCTGCCTTTCTCGCTGCTCGGCTGAGCTTCCGCCTTACAGCCCAGATTCCCTCTGTATGAGGCTGGACCCCAGGGTCTCGCCCAGAACTGGGGTTCAGTGCAGTCGGAGTTGGGGTTCAGCACAGTCCGGAGCTTTTATCTCCTTCCCGCTAGGGAACGCCAGCCAGGCACTCAGCCGCCCCTCCTTCCGGCTCTGTCCTCTCCCCGAGCGCGCGCGCACCGCGCCTCCGTACCTTAGGATTTTACAGCTCCTCTGATTGTCCTTCAGGTTTTCTCTTTCCTTCTGGTTGTAGAATTTCCAGTCAGTCAACTTTCCTGTAGTTCTGGATAGTGTCCACTTTATATTTTAGTTGTATTTTTTGAAATTGTTGAGTGCGGCTGCAGCTAGGCGTTTACCTCTGCAGCCATCTTGTTGCAGTCCTCGAGAAAGCTCTTAATGTTATTTCTTTTTAGGTTTTTCTGAATATCTGATTTCTTTTTAAAAGGGGAAATGTAGGAAAGCTCCTATTAGAACATTTGGCTTATTCGGGGCAAGTTGAACATGATGCTTTGTGTTCATTTTGAGACAGTTTAACAAATAATTCTTAGGAATAAAACCAAGCTAGCAATGGGGAACTGTAGGGAGGATGGGGTATTCTGTAATTCTGATGCCTGTCAAAGAATGAACTTATGCAAAGTATAATTACCTAAATCAGGATTCCTGGACTTCTTAAGGACAATTACGATCTCTACATATAAAAGCCTAAGCAACCTTTACAATCGAAGGACCAGTCCACATGACATGTACTGATTGATCACCAGAGAGCAAACACTCAATGCAGGAGCTGCCCCCTTGTGGTCAGTGCGCTCCCACCCAGCCTGCCAACCTCCCCCCTCCCCCAATAGGCTCTGATCAGAACCTCCTTGGGTCCCAACCCCCCCACAGACCTCGATCGCTGGTCAGGCCGCAGGACCCCACCCATGCACGACCTCTAGTTTTAAATAATTTGTACTGTTTTCATTATAAGTAACTTTGTACTCTTTCAGAATTTTGGGAAATATAATCATCATACGTACGCTTAGAATAAAGGAGCTTGCAAAATACACTCTTTTTCGATCTTGGCCTTATCCTTCTTAAAACATGCAGTTTTAAAAAACCACCAGTCCCTAGCTGCTGGCTTGGCTCAATGGATAGAGCATCAGCCTGTGGACTGAAGGGTCCTGAGTTCGCTTCTGGTCAAGGGCATCCCGGTAGGGGGTGTGCAGGAGGCAGCCAATCAGTTATTTTCTCATCATTGATGTTTCTATCTCTCTCTCCCTCTTCCTTCCTCTGTGAAATCAATAAAAATATATGGGTGGTTTTTTTTTTAATCACCAGTCCCTGTAATGTCCTCTAGAGAAAAGTAGGACATATATTCTGTGACAGAACCAGCAAACCACAAATACCTGGGGAGACTTAGCCCGAGCTGCTGTGGGACCAGGCATTGAAGTCACAGTGGTGCCGTACCTGAAATTGGAAAGGAAGAATGTACTTGTCAGGGGATTAAGAGCATCAGTCCCTTTATTTTCCTGGCCTTGCTGTATGTGGTGACTTTAAAAACCAGGGAAAGGTCTTTCCCCTCTTCTTTACTCTTTTTTCTTCAGAGCAGCAATCAAATTACGATAGGTGACACAGGGCACACCCCATGTGAATAATCCTCAGTGTGGCCTATCGCTCCCCCTGCACTGGGGGGGACGTGAGAAACGTTTGAGGTCAGTGTATGGTCTTGCCCCATTACTCTCCCTTAAATACTCCACTGAGGCTTGTGTGCCTCTGACTTCTGAGGTCTGCAGCCACCGCCGGGAGACTCTTGATTGGCTGGGAGTAGGTGTCCCTCCCTCCTGCTTGGTATCTGCACATCAGGGAAGTCTCTTGTCCTTTTGCGTCATTTTTCTGAGGAGGCTGAGCCATCACCCCTCACTGAGGCTTGCTTGTTAACCCTCCCCAGCCACTCCACTTTGAGGAAAATCACTTGACTTATTTATAGGAGGAGAAAACCAAATCTATCGCACAGTTCGTAGGTGCAATGAGATAGTGAGAATTGGAAGTGTCATGTGAGAGTGGACCAGGTAACTGTAGTTTGGAAACTTTGTATTTCAAACAATTACTGCGCTTGCTTGAGATACATTGGTACCCTCCGAAAAATAAGGTCTGATCTGAGACTTTTAAGTACCCTGTTTCCCCGAAAATAAGACAGGATCTTATATTAATTTTTGCTCCCAAAGACGCGCTAGGTCTTATTTTCAGAGGATGTATTGTTTTTCCATTAAGTACCGTATTTGCCGGCGTATAAGACGATTTTTTGGCCCTGAAAAATACCGTATTTGCCGGCGTATAAGAGACTGGCGTATAAGACAACCCCCTAACATTTCCACCCAAAATACAGAGTTTGTTATATACTCGCCGTATAAGACTACCCCCTACTTGGAGGCATATTTTTCAGGGCCAAAAAATCGTCTTATACGCCGGCAAATACGGTAGGTCTTATTTTCGGAGGATGTTTTATTTTTGGGGAAACACGGTAGTAGGAACTGCTAGGGAAAGTGGTATTCAGGACTGTGAAAGGAAAAAAAAACCACATATAAAGTTGTTACCTGCATTTACATTTGTTCTTTTGATAGAAAATGATCAGCTTTATTTAATTTACTGTACTTTTTGGGCTTTTTTTTGGTAATTGATTATTGATAAAAGTGATTTACTTTTTTTTTCTTTCTTTTTTCAGTATTGCCTGTCCGGGCACCCAACCTTACCTTGCAATGTGCTTAAATTCAAATCAACCACCATTATGCTGGACTGTGGACTGGACATGACTTCCACCCTCAATTTCCTTCCTTTGCCACTTGTTCAGAGGTATGTGTCCGTGCATCTTCGACAAACTGAGCTTTTGTTTGCTCAAAAATGGGTGCCCATTTATATAAAGGTTACCTGTATCGTGTGTTTTGTCCTACGTTTATTTTGTTCCCTTAAAAAAAAAAAATGTTCTTCATCAAAAGCATTTCCTTTGGCTGGGATGATGGAAAGTGTTGTATTGATTTATTGATGACTTCTTTATTATAAGTTCTGAGCCTCTGTAAAATGTTCCTGCAACTGCTCAGTGCAAGTGAGGTCATGTGTATTTCATCTTTCCTGCTAATTCGTATAAATGGTCAACTGATGAGCCCCAGAATTGAATTTTAGAATCACTTAACTGCCTTGCCAGGGACCTGACATCATAGAGCCTGGCAGTTCTTTTTGATAGGTAGCTATGCACTATTTTTATACTGGTCAGCTGTAGCTATCTTAGTATTGGATATGAAGCCAAAGTCCATGTCTTAAAGCAGATAGGTTATCCCAGGTATACAATCAGCGCTGTTTACTTAAGACCTCATCTAGGAAGCTTGCTGTTATTTAGAAGCATCAGTTTATTTTATTTTTTTTTAAGTGCTAAGTCTTAGCAGCACATTAGCCCCAATAGCAAAAAGTGATGTTGCCAAAACCGGTTTGGCTCAATGGATAGAGCGTCGGCCTGCGGACTGAAAGGTCCCGGGTTCGATTCCGGTCAAGGGCATGTACCTTGGTTGCGGGCACATCCCCAGTAGGGGTGTGCAAGAGGCAGCTGATCGATGATTCTCTCTCATTGATATTTCTAACTCTCTATCCCTCTCTCTTCCTCTCTGTAAAAAATCAATAAAATATATATATTTTTTAAAAGTGATGTTGTGGACCAACAGAGTCTCCTGAGACACACAGTAACTGGCCCAGGTTCACACAGCCAGTAACTGAGGCACCTGCAAGGTTTTCTTCAGAACCGTCTTTTAAATTACAAATCTAACCTCACCTATTTAAAACAATGATCTTTCATTGCTCTCAGGATATACACCAAGTACGGTACATCTTGGTATATTAAGCTTTACGCCTGTCCCTCTAGTATCTTGCTCTTTGTTTCCTTTCAGTTTCAAGGAAATCTTATCTCCCGCCCAAGACAGCCACACATTGTTCTTTCAGCCGTGAAGGCTCTTCTCCCCCTCCCCTATCCCACCCTCTTCAGCCTACTTAGCCGGAGCTTATCACTCAGATCATTTATGGCTCCAGTTTCTACACAGAAACGACACAGAGATGGCATTCTAGTTGGATGAGGGGAAGGGAGTGTATGCAACTCTTCCTGAAATTTCATTGGAATAACCTTTTTATGTAAGGCAAGCATGTCAAACTCAAAGGCTATCAAGGGCCAAATAAACAAGGTTTAAGTTTATGTGAGCCACAAAAAAACAAAAGCTTCAATTTTCATGGAAATGTAGGTTTATTTCTATAGAGACATGCTGGCTACAAAGGGCTGAAATAAATTAGTAAAGGTTAACAGAAAAGAATAGAACATTTTAATAAAAATTATTATATTTTTTCTTGAACATTAACTTACCAGACACGGAATAACTGCACAAATTAATAAGGGTAACACAAATAAACTTATTTTTCTTGTTCTCCGTAAGCGAAATATTTCCTGTTGCACACACCAAACAGGTCAATACAAGACTAATGATGTGGCAAATGGCTGCTAAAATATTAGCTTGTTAATATTAGTGGAGAGAAATGGTGCGCCTGCGCGTAAGGCTCGTAAGGGAAATGAACGCAACAGGATTATAGTAATCAGTCAATAGCAAACATTGTAGTTCGTTATTGATAATTACGTGTAACAAGATATTGTAAAAATTACGTTACGAAATTTTTATTAGGACATTTCTTACATACTGTTATATTGGCTGGCCCCAAAAATATTCACTGTGGGCCGCATGCTGCACGCAGGCTGTGAGTTTAACATGTTTGATGTAAGGTGTCCATGCCACAGGCTGGTGAGAGTGAGGGGAGGAGAATACTGAACCCGTAGCCTATTTTCTCTGTTCCCTCCAAACCCTGTCCCTTGACCCAGTTTCTCCTTGACTCTACTACTGTCCAGATCTCCCTCAGTCGTCATATTTTACCAAATTCTTTTTAAAAATAGACTTTATATACATGCTTAAGTCCTTTTCCCTTTGTTGCTTAAAGTTTACTAACTCTTTATGTTTTATTCATTAACTCATTGGAATTCAGCAATCAAATATTTTCATTCCTGTAGTCAACATCCCTTTGCCGTTGGGTGACACATTTCTGTGGCTCTTCATCTTCGCTATTGTTATAACATGGCCATGCTCTCCGTCCCATCCACTGGCAATTTCTCAAATCCAGAATAACTACAGGTACTTCATTGAAGGCTGTGGTATAAAAAATGTGTAACTAAAGTAAAATTTTTACTAGGAAAAAAGTAATTATTTTCCAATAAGCAGTTACACCTTTTCTAATCATTTGTTGAGGACAACTAATTGAACCAGCCACCTCTGATTGAAGGCTGGTTTACATGTGGTGATCGGGGATGGAGAGAATGCAGGTACTTGGATCCAGTTTTCTTTGTAAAGGGAAGTGGATGTTGACAACCTTCGCTTAGAGAGTTAGCATGCATGAAATGAGAACAGTACACATTGTCTTGTCGTTGCAATTTTAAACTGATCTCTTAGAATTATTTTTTCAAGAAATAAAAAGTCCATAGTGAAGACACAGTGATTATGAAATGAGATGGGAATTAAATGGCTAGTGATATAGAATATTTCTCTGAGAGGTTAGAGCAGGAAACTCCCAGAGGTTTTTGTTTTTAAGGTTATCAGTTGCAATTTATACCAACCAAATTTGAGTGTCCTAGTAGTGATTTTCATTCTCAAGTATAAAATCCAAAATTCTTGCTTTTAGTTAATAAAAGCAACATGTAAACCGTGAATGTAAGCAAAGGGTATGTGAAATTCATTGTACTTACATTCTATAAGTTTAGAATTCTGTCAGAGTTTCCCCCAATTTTTCACTTTTAAAAAAATTAGATGCATATATGTTCAGGTTATTAACCTTTCCTAGAAGATTTTTGTGTTTCTTTTTTGGCTTTCATGGCTGTCATTTACTTACAAAATCAGAATTGATAAAATTATTTTGAAAAGAGGATAAGTGACTATATACATTGAGTTTCTGATTATAGAGTCTTTTAGTCCTCGACCCTTAATTTTGCCCTTAATTTTTACTTCACAGGCTAATTTTGTGGTAGTGTGCTAAATTCCTTTGGCCCCTCAGCTCGTATTCCTGATGTGCTTTTTTTCTTCGCATATCACCTTGATCATTAAGTTGCTTTTTTTAAAAAACAGCATTTCTTTCCTGAAATATTTGCATTTTCATCTACCAACCTAATTCCTCTGGCCAAATGATAGATACAGTAAAATCCTGAGATTATCAGATGTAAATGATCTCTCAAAACAAACGATTTCAATATGTCACATATACGGAAAGTAACCTCACTGTCTAAAAAGTATTCACTTAGCTGCAACATCATTTTGTAACACTCAGGAAAGCAAGCATCATTTCCCAGCATTGCACACTCAAGCCACGGGTGACAAGTGGCAGACCCACTTATTTATAAGCAGTGAATCCAGACTGAATTTGACTAGAACGCAGGCATTTTCATGTGCAGTGAATGAATTCTGGCTGGTAGGCAGCTGAGTGTTCCTGTCCGAGCCCCTGACCTCTCTCTGAGTCCTTCTCATCCGAAGATGCTGGCCCCGGGGGCCCTCCTCTCTGGCTTGTTGTCAAACACAGCAAGGTGAAGTCGGGGCCAGTGACTGGAAAACTATAAAATGCTCTAATGTCTCATCTTGCCTTTTTCTTTATTGTTCTGCGTAGTGTTCTTTTCATTTTCCCAAAATGTACTGCTACACTGTTTGGCTTTTAAATGATCCATTGCCATATAAATCTTAAGCTTGATATAACAGGGTTCTTTTTTTTTTTTTTTTTTTTTTTTTTTTACCTTTTTAATTAGTATTTTTGGTGAGCATCGCTGCCAATAATTTCCAGCTGTTGTTAACTTTATGGAGACAATATAGTCACCTTGAAATTACTAAGGATTATAATCTATTTAGGATAATTTAATCTTTTGTTTTGCAGTCCCAGGCTGTCTAATCTTCCTGGCTGGTCCCTAAAGGATGGAAACGTTTTCTTGGACAAGGTAATGAGTAACTGAAGTGTAGCTACGGCCAGTGGAAAACCCTCTTGTCATATGAGGGCCACCCATCAGTAATGTGATTTATGGGCTCATCCTTCCACCCCCATGTATTCTCCCTTAAAAAAATCCCAAGATCCATGTAGGGTCTTTAGTTCTTGGTGATTTTGAAGAGCCTTTTAAGGGAATCCCTGTTCAAATTCAGGTCCAGTTTTCTTATGTGAAAAAATTAAGAGCTGCAAATACATTTTATCACCACAAAGAGAAAACTAGAATTTTTGTAGTTGCAATGAGATTTTCAAAGGTGATATTATTTAGAGAATTCTACCAACTATATGGCTGGAAGGAGTAAACTTTAAAAGAAACAACAACTTTAAAACTCTCTAGTATGTGAATTTTAAACCACTTCTGTCAGAGTCAGGTAGGGCATTATAAAGTTTGGGTCTTTGCAGGGTGAGGGGAGGTCATAGAAGGTTGCAAGAAGGTATTGTCATCGTCTGATTGGATCACTTTGACCTCTGGGTGAGGAACAGACTGAGTGCCCGTGTTTAACTTCCCAGGCAGTACATTCTGGGGGGATTGGGGTGAAAACATGTTTTTAGGTAAGTTTGGGGGAGGGGGGGGTGCTTTCCACACTATGTTCTGCGATCTTATTCCAGCCTTTCCTGCTAGCCAGGAATGGACAATATAATAGGTAATGAAAAAAGAACGTAGTTCCAGGAATCTAAGATTTGGGGTCCATGTCAACTTTAATCACTGACTAACAAGGCCTAAAGTAAATAACTTATTTTTTTCTAGGCTATTACATTTTTGGCATTAGATTATCCTTTTTAAAAAATACATTTTTACTGGTTTTAAAGAGGCAGGGAAATGGAGAGAGAGATAGAAACATCAATAATGAGAGAGAATCAATAATTGGTTGCCTCCTGCCCACCCTCTACTGGGGATCGAGCTTGCAACCTGGACATGTTCCCTGACCAGGAATTGAACCATGACCTTCTGGTTCATAGGTCAACGCTCAACTACTGAGCCACTGTGGCTGGTCAACATTATATTATCTTCACAGTAATTTCTTCTTCAGATCATTATTTAGGCAGTTAACTTATAAATGAGAGACCAAAGGTACAAAAAGGGTTAACAACTTAAAAGCTCATCCATGCTATTCTTAGTCTTCTAAATCATTCTTTCCCACATCTCAGGATTAAGGACTGACTATGTTTAAGGATCCTTAAAATGATTCATCTAAATAAGGCATTTCCTTCCTGTAATAGATATCTGTAGACACTGAGTGGCAAGATTATTATGATCCCTGAACACACAATAATCTGGCCATTCAGTGTGTGTGTGTGTGTGTGTGTGTGTGTGTGTATTAGAGGCCCAGTGCATGAATTCATGCATGGGTGGGGTCGGGCCAGCCTGGTCAGGGGGAGGGGACATTGACAGTTGCCTACGTTCTGGTTGAGGGCACAATTTGCATATTAGCCTTTTATTATATAGGATATATACTGAGTGGCCAGATTATTATGCGTTCAGAGGCCATAATAATCTGGCCTCTCAGTATATATGTAAAAGCCTAAGTGACCATTACGACTGGTCGACCAGTCGCTGTGACGTGCACTGACCACCAGGGGGAAAACAGTCAATGCAGGAGATGCCCCCCTCGTGGTCAGTGCACTCCCACAGCCAACCTCCCGTGGCCCCTCCCCCAAGCTGGCCCTGATCTGGACTGGGCAAAATGGCCCCAATCGGCCCCGATCGCTGGCCAGGCCGAGGGACCCCACCTGTGCATGAATTGGTGCACTGAGCTTCTAGTTGTTAAATAAAGAGGTGTCCTTTCTACAGAATTAATTTCTGTGAACTGCACCCCAACCTCAAGTGCAAGCCAAGTGTATAATTTGAAATGAGATTTCTCTCACAGTTAACCCATAAAATTATGTGACATTCAGGAGTCTGTGCACCTGAAATCAGCCTGACTCTTTGATAGCTGTAAATTATTTTTCCCTGAGAAAAGCTCAGAAGCATCCCATTTACCAGTGCATTGGGAGAAAATGACGTGCTTGTGTACGTGAGAGCATTTCATTAGAAGAGAGTGGTGAGTAAAACACAGTGACATTGCGGGTGCACGGAATGGCAGGCCTGCTTCTGCAGTCAGGAGAGAGAGCCTCTGAGGAGGCTTTGTCACATGAGGCAGGCATGCTGTGGTGCGTGTAGACTTGTGGGGAAGCAGATTATGTAGCCAGTTTAAGACCACTCAGAGCTTTGAAATTTCCCAGGATTTGTCTGCAATCATTTTTAACCTCATCCTAAGGGATTTGGGAGTCTTCTCTCATTAAACATAATTGCTTATTTGTTTTTAGCTGGCAGATGCATTGTAATTAAGAACTGTTTGCAGTCTCTTTTTGGCTCAGCCTTTCACTGGTTAAATGGTATTCATGTAAAAAGAGGAATTAGAGTTTACAATGAAAGATGACGGGAGGAAATATTCTGTCAAGGTTCTGCTATGAGATTTGTGAAATTCAAAAGGAAAATAATATAAATGTTCAGATAAAGATTGAGAGTAAAATCATTCAGACTGAAATATAAATATAGATACATATACATAGGAATATATAGAAAATTATGTTCAGTGACTAATGAAAACCCAATAGAACAAAATTCTTGTTCTAGAAAGAGCAAACTGTCAACCAAACTATATATCTATATATATATAAAAACCTAAGTGACCAAACTACCAAACAACCAGTCACTATGACACTTACTGACCACCAAGGGGCAGATGCTCAACTCAGAAGCTGCCCCCGGTGGTCAGTGCGCTCCCACAGCAGGAAGGCTGCTTAGCAAGCTTACCAAGCGGTGGCAGGCGCAGCAGGGCCAGAATGAACAGGAACGGTGCAGTGCCCAGCTCCTCCCCGGCTGCCTGCCACTTCACGCACCCACAGGGATCAGCACCCACAGGGATTGGGCTGAAACCGTCAGTCCGATATCCCCCAAGGGGTCCCGGATTGCAAGAGGGCGCAGGCCAGGCTGAGGGAGCCACTGGTGCCTGAATCCGTACACTGGACCTCTGGTTTTTTTTATAAAGTCATAGATAGCTTTGACCAGATGGCACAAAACATTCTCCATAGATTTCAGTTTCAGGTGTCAGGGAAGACACAACTCTAGTTGCCTTCTGGAGGCATTGCAGCAGACCCTGTTGGTGGCTCACTGTGTCTCTTCATTGTGCTCTACTATACTTCCAGCTGCCAATCCCTGGATGGTTCACCGGAGAGTCTTTCCTGCAGTTCTAAAATGCAGAGGTTCCTATGTAAATGCCTTAGATTCCATGTCCCCTGGGTAGGGTAACTCCGAGGTAATTTATGCACCAGAGTCCCCATGGATTAAGTTCCACTTGCCCACAGAGATGTGTAGCTCAATAACACATCCATGATTGGCCCTCTTCCTTTCCTTTTGTCACTTGCCCACCCTCTCCCTGGTTTTCAGCACCTTCCATTAAAGCTTGCACTCACCCTTTCCTCGGGGATATTTGTGTGGGAGTCCAAGCTGAGGCAGGCATATCCAATGTGGTAGGTCATAGGCAGCGTAGGGAATTGTACTACAAATATGCTTTTTTCTTTTGAATGATTACATTTAGTTTATAATCTCAGATAAATTGCATGCTCTGCAAGGACAGAGATTATATTCATGAAGATAATTAGGGGGGAGGGTGGTAGTTTAATTCCTACCTTCTACTCTTCATCCCCCTCCTTTCTTGCCCCTTGGCCCTGATTGCATAATGAAATCACTGGAGGTGCTCGTTAGAAATACAGGTTCCATGACCTCTTCCCCGGAGTTTCTGGCCCCTTGGCTGTTAGGTAGGGCCCAGGAGTCTTGACTCCATCAGTGTGCCCATGTGTATTCCAATGTTGCCGTTATTCGAGAAGCATTGGATCATGAATTATGGAAGCAGCGTGTGTCCACACATGGCTTCCTCGAAGAGCCATCAAGAAATATGCATTCAGGTCCTGAGTCTGCCACCTACCAGCATTTGTTACCCTGAATAAGACACCTCACCTCCCTGAGCCTACACTGGAAACAGTTGGCCTGCATAACCTTCTAGCTTACCTCCAGCTCTAGCCATCTCTGATTCTTCATGGCAAATATGGTTTGAGGATGACATTTCTTTGTTGCTGTATCAATTGGATGTTTCTCCCTAGAGTTTTTCCTTTTCATTTCTTTCAGGAGCTGAAGGAGTGCTCGGGGCATGTGTTTGTGGATTCTGTGCCTGAATTCTGCTTACCAGAGGTAAGATTAAAGTGAATCTCACTGTAGAAACAAAGCGTATCTCGTCATCTCAACATGAAGTCAAGAAATAATTTTAAGGGGTTTAGCGTCTCTCTTCAAGGTGAAATGAATCTGTTATTTCAGTCACTTCGTTACACAGCTGAAATATCATTTAGGAGTTCTTTCTGTTGTCTGGGCATCATTTGTCACTCTCCTCCTCCTGTTCCTAGCTCTTTCCATAATCCCCACTAACACTTGTGCTCTTGAGCAAAGTCAGGAAATAGCTCAGGCCTTTGTTTTGTAATTACAGTGCCTGTGACTTAGATTAGCCCGACTTTTCCCTGTCTTGCTTAGAGTGGGTAACTGGGAATTGCTGTTCTTCAGCCAGGGCAGTAAACTGTAAAATTTCTTGCTGACCTAAAAGATCACATTAAATGTTGCTTGAAATTCACAGATTCTGAACTGAGTTATGGATATCTGTCATTTACATATCATCATCATAGTGAGACTCGTTATAAGAGTCCCGGGCCAGTTTCATCCTTTAAAGGAAACAGAGATCAGTTTCCATTAGTTTTAAAGGAAACAAATCGCAGCTGACAGGCCCAATCCCCTGAGCGGCCTGGGCGTTCTCAGCAGACAGATGGAGTGCAGGGAAGCCAGTAGCTAATCCGGGGTTCCCGAGGAAATCAATGAGGAGCTACCATCCTGTCTTCTCCTTGCCGCCCAAAGGGTCACAGCACCGGGAGGAAATTCTTTTACAGTCCAGGGCCAAAGACAGAGGAAACGTAGAGCCCTTTCCCCTGTTTTTGTCTTCTCTTCCTCCCTCTCTTTCCATTTCTACACTTTCTTTGATACCCTATAGGTAACCATTTTTCTCTCTTCTAAGTACGTGTGTGTGCCCTTTGGAATACCTTAGTGAACGAAAGGAAGGAAAACAAAGAAGGACGTGGTCATCGGAGGTAGCAGCAAAGGGAGAGAGTTTGAGGTAAAGTAGTAAGGATAAGGGTGAAGGAAGACAGTGATCGAGAATCCTGAGCTCTCCCTGCCTGCAGTTAGTGTCCCTCTCATCTTCCTTTGTCATCTGGAGCTGGTGGGGCAGTTCCTGGTGCTGTGTTTATTTCCAACTTACCACACAGGGCACTGACTGCTACACCCTCAGTTTATGGACAACAGTGTGGAACCTGGGTTGGTGTTCTCGTGATTTTTTTGGCCTGCTCCATAGGGTGCTAAACTTTGAAACTAGACAATTAGCATTTTGCCATTCACCTTTGGCAAGCTCAACGAGTATTGATATATTTAGGATTCTAGAGCCATATAATTTTTTTTCAACTTCTGTCATAATTTGTGACTTATATAACAAGTTAGTAATAGTTGCTATTTTAAGGTAGAACCAGGGCATTACGTCATCAGAAGAAAATAGGAGAATCGGAGAATCAGGAGAGAGGTGCTTACTAAGCCCAGACTTCACTGACTTGGGTGAATCGGACAGACCAAACCCCAGTCCTCATGGAGTTTATAATCTTGTATGATTACCTAAACATCCTAGTGTCCCCCAGGGATTGCATATAAGGCCCAGTATATAGGCAAGCAGTATAATAGGCAAGCAATAAATAGGGTAGTTTTGACCCAGTTTATAGGCTATAGAATCCACGTGTCCATATACAGTTTAAAATTAAAATAATCTTTATTGGATTTCACTGAGTAAAAGTATGTAAGTAAATATATAAATGTGAGTATGTAAACGTGTCCTGGATATTAAATTTATTTCTTGGATTGAAAAATGTTTATGTAGACACTGTTGACATATATGCAGACAGAATATTTTCTTCCAGCTGTACCCACCAAATTTCTCATCATTATGGACTCTGGGCTGATTTTTTAATACATTAAAGAGAAATGCACAAATATTCTCACACAGGCCCTGTTCATGGCAGGGAAGGAAGGTAGAGAAGCTTCGAAGCTAGACTATTGTCTCAGCTGTCCTTCCCCGTTTTCTTCTGGGTCCGTCACTCTGCCTCTCCATCTTCAGGTCTTTGTATAAAAGTGTTTCTAGACCCGGAGGTCACGGTTCGATCCTAGTCAGGACTCATGTTCAGGTTTTGGGCTCGATGCCAAGTGGGAGGTATGCAAGAGGCAGCCAATCAGTGATTCTCTCCCTCCCTCTTCCTTCCGCTCTGAAAATCAATAAAAATATATTTAAATAAAATCAACAATAAAAGTGGTTCTAGAGCGGTGGTGGGCATAGGACCAGCAAAATGCTACATGGCCTTTCACGGTGAAGACATTGTCTTGGCAGTGCGGTGTACGACATGGGGTCAAGGGTGACGTAAATTGAATACTGTCATTAAGCCTTTTATTCACACAGATTGCCATTGCCCTCGGCAGCATGTAGCTTTTGACCTCGAATCTGCATGCCGTTCTCAGGAGCTGATTATGCCTCAGCAGCCTTATTAAATTAACTTATTTCATGTGTCAAGTCATTCAACCAGAAAATGCCCACAGCAAAATGGTACATTGTCTCTGTCATTTGCAAAGAAGGCACAGGCATCTCTGTCACTTCTCCGTGGGGGGCGCACTGGGGCAATGACCCCATTCTTCTGAAAGACCTCCCCGCTCGCAGCATGCTGTCCTCAGTGCACCACGCGCTCTCCCCGGGGTAACTTCCGTGAGGGGGACTCGGTGGTTGAGGTGACTGCATCTCAGTTTTCCCCACAGAAGGTGCTGCTTGTAACTGCATCCCTCCAGCAGCAGAGCCCAGGCCAGTCCTGTGCTGGCTGTGCAGCTGGGAGGGGACAGAGATGAGTCAGCAGGATTCTTGACCCGAGAGACATTTACTGTGTAAGGGACAAAGTGATAGTTGAGTTGCCATGGTACAGAGTAATAACTGCCATAAGAGGGACATGCATGAAGTGCCTGGCCTGTTCTGAGAAGTGGTTTCTTTCATCTGGGCAATCAGTAAGAGGATCATTTCCTCAGAAGAGAGTTTTCATAAAATTTACTAAGCATGGTAGTTTTTCCTCACCTGCCAACTTGTCTTTGCCATTTTCACATGCCCTTAATGGGAAAAAGGGGTAGATGTGGGGTTAAGACTAGGGTAAAATAAGAGTATAATTTCCTTTTGTGATTCTATCACTACTTTTTTGGGGGTTGGAGGAGGGGTGTCTGTATCCAGCACTAATGGTCAGAAGATACCTTAAAAAAAAAAAAAGTCAGTTCCCACCCTCGCTGGTTTGGCTCAGTGGATAGTCCATCAGCCTGTGGACTGAAGGGGCCCAGGTTCAATTCCAGTCAAGGGCACATACCTGGGTTGTGGGCTCAATCCCCAATGGGAGCTTATAAAAGGCAGCCAATCAATGATTCTCTTTTATCACTGACATTTCTAACTCTCCCTCTCACTTCCTCTCTGAAATTAAAAAAAAAAAAAAATTGGTTCCCACATTTGGAGGAGCTGGTTTCTCTGTTCTGCCCCCTCTGTCCCCACAATCAGTGGCGGGGCCACATTACATTCTAGTTCCCCTCACAGGTGTATTGTGCTGTCATGTTCCCTGGTCTCCCCTGCCAGGCAGCATTTATCCTCCTAGGTCTGACGTGGAACTCGGTTTAGGGCGCTGCTGGTGTCCTGGCTGTGTTCTCGTTGTTAGCCATCCTGTCCTGCTACCCGCCGTCAGTATCAGGAAGCATCCTAATGTGAGAACAGAAGTGTCGCAGGAAGACAGCAGCATTCCGTAGCACCCAAGCCACTCTGCATTCTGACAGCTTCCTCTTTCAGCCACAGCATGTTGATCTATGGGCTCGGGACAGATATGCATCATCCCCTCTCCTTTCTTTTCAGACGGAGCTAATAGATCTGTCTACGGTAGATGTGATCCTCATCTCTAACTACCACTGCATGATGGCGCTGCCCTACATCACTGAGCACACCGGCTTCACAGGCACCGTGTACGCCACCGAGCCCACCGTTCAGATCGGCAGGTGAGACCCGGCTCCGTCCCGTGAGCACGAGGCTCAGAGCTCCTTCCTTCACTGGTCACTGTTAGTAGAGGGCTGTGCCAGGAGAGATTGTTATTTCCTCCCTTGCAGCCGACCCTGAGAACAGGCATGAATGGACTGCTCTCTAGATAAAGCAGATGGTCACTGCAATCTCCCAGAGGCTGATGCTGCCAGTAGTCTTCACTGTCTTTTTTTTTTTTTTTTTTTTTTTAAATCAGAACTGGGAGAAGGAGTTCCCGAGACAGCTCCTCTGTGCAGATACTAATCAGGGGAGGTAATGTTTAATAAGATGCCACAAATATGCACTGTGTGCGAAGAGCTTCCGGAGAAAGGGACAGCATATTTAAGAAAAGAAGAAATTTTATTACTTTGCTTTCAAAATGCTTCCCCCCCCCCCCCCCACCTTTATGGATTAGTGCGGACTAAATGCAGACAGCGTGTAGAAAACTAGATAGGTAAGTTGTCTGGACTGTTAGGAGACTGAAACGTAGAACTCCAAGGAGCAAAACTTCAGGCCTCATTTGACTCAGAACGTCCTGCTGTCTCTTTCTCTGCCTCTCCTGAGCCTTTATGGCTGCTGCAAGTGAGCATGGCATCAGTTAGCGAGAAGAAAATTGCTCCAGGAGAAAGAATTGTGTTGAAGCAAACTAGTAAGTGTGCTATAAGATGAACCCATCAAGACCAAAAGCATGGGTTCTAGTGTCTTGCAGAAGTCCAACAAGATGGAGTTACCGGAAATAAAACAGTACGTACTTATTTTTGTGTCAAATCACCTTACCTGCAGTGTGTATAGGGAAACGTAAGGGATCTGAGAAGAGACATTATAGGACCGTAAGACATGGGAGGTGATGGGTCAATTTCAGGGAGAGTTTGAGGTGAAAACATTGGACTCCAGTCTGAAAAAGTTACAGCTCTTCTCCTGAAAGCTGTGACCAGAATGGTAACGAGCTTGGTCCCAGATCTTAGATGCTCGGACTCATACTGCTCCTTCAAGTTGAAAGGAGTAGTGATATTAGGAATAAATAAATAAATGGAAGTGAAGTGAAGGCGCTCAGCATTCAAGTGCTAATACATTGATGGCTGATTGGAGTCAATATGGATCATCTCTTCTGGGTTATGCAAGGGGTCTCATGCTGTTGAAAACGTGCTTCCAGTCTATTGGTCTTCCTGCAGTTTTCCAGGATTCTGACAGTCCTCTGTGCATGAACCCCTCAGAGCATGCTGACTATTGATCCCAAGGAGTGGGTTATTTCTACATTCCCTCAGTTGTGGTTCTGTGGTAATCCATCTCGACATGTGCGTAGCCTGCCCTTTTGTAGGTCCTTGAGTTAGGTTTTTAGGATCAGTCTTTAGAGCAGGGCTGGGGAACCTCTTTTCTGCCAAGGACCGTTTGGATATTTACTACATCATTCACAAGCCACAAAAAATTATCACTTTAAAAATTAGCTTGCTGTATTTTGTTAAACATTTCATTAACTCGTCCCTAATGCCTTGGCAGGGCCAGACCAAATGATTCCTCAGGCCTTATATGGCCTGAGGGCTAAACATTTCCCACCCCTCCTTTAGGAAGATTCCATAAGGAATTTTGTTAAGCCCTAAGACACACATGAAGAAAAACTTTACCAGTTTAAATTGGTCACTTAATATCATTTTATTTTATTTTATTGATTTTAAATATATTTTTACTGATTTTAGAGAGGAAGAGGGAGAGATCACATCAGTGATGACAGATAATCTTCAGTAGGTTGCCTCCTGCACACCCCACACTGGGGATCAAGTCGGCAGTCTGGGAATCGTACCTCGGCTCCTGCTTCCTAGGTCAAAGCTCAGTCTCCGGCCAGGCCATTTAATATCGTTTTAAAAATCCAACCGACCCCTGCTGCCACCAACAGCAAGTACTTCACAATCATTTAACTTTTTCTCCATTTGTATTTTTAGTTCCAATTAAACCAGAGGCCTATATATGTCAGTGTTTGGAGATGAAAACATGCCAGGCTTGTTTTAGAGGTGAACTAAATCATTTATGTTCCAAATTTTAACTTGGAAATTCAATGGGAGGCTAGCTTTGTATTCAGCTTCATGTAAAATGGTGCCCACATTCCTGTGCAGCAGAGGGAAAGGGGAGGGAGAAGGCAGACAAGCCCATTCCTGTTGGCCTCTGTGTTGGAGTGTGCTGTTTCCCTAGTTCTTCTATGAATGTTCACCACTTTTTTTTGTTTGTTTAAACCCAGGCTTCTCATGGAAGAGCTGGTGAATTTCATTGAACGAGTGCCCAAGGCGCAGTCTGCCTCCTTGTGGAAGAACAAGGACGTTCAGCGGTGAGCAGAGGGCCCGTCCGTCCCCCTTAGATTCTCTTCTCCCTGTCTATGAGAGGGTTAGGATTGATGCAACCAACATAATTTGAGAGGCAACTGTGCCATGGGCAAGGTACTGTGCTGGGCCTGGGAATGTTTAAAAACTAGTAAAACAATTGTCTCTGTCTTTGAGGTATTCAGGAGGCAGTGGAAATCAGACGGTTAGCAGGTGGATTAAAATGGGATGGGTGCATTAGGTTTGATGCCTGATCACAGAGCCGTGGCCACTCAGAGAATGAAGAACTCTCTGCTTAGGGAAGCCGAGGAGGACTTCCTTAGGAGTGACCTTCTTCTTAGAGGAAGAAAAGGACTTTTCCAGCCGAAACCGGTTTGGCTCAGTGGATAGAGCGTCGGCCTGCAGACTGAAAGGTCTCAGGTTCGATTCCGGTCAAGGGCATGTACCTTGGTTTCGGGCATATCCCCAGTAGGGGGTGTGCAAGAGGCAGCTGATCAATGATTCTCTGTCATCAGTGTTTCTAACTCTCTATCCCTCTTTATTCCTCTCTGTAAAAAATCAATAAAATATATAAAAATGAAACATTATCTTAAAAAAAAAGAAAAGGACTTTTCCAGATAGGAAAGATTCAGGCACAGCAGCCTAGGATATAGTGTATTCAGGGAGCAGGGAGAAGTTCAGTGTGGATGAGACTGGGTAGAGTAAAGAAGATGAATCTAAAGAGGAATGTTAAGGCAAGATAATGAAGAAACGTAATGTGTCACGTTTGAATATTATTGAGAGTGGGAAGTCCATCGTGGGGGTTTATAAGGAGGAGAAGGACATGATCAAGTGTTTGTTCTGGAGAAGGTAACTAGCAGCATGGAGAGTGGATGGAAGTGTACAGATGGAGACAGGAAACCAGCAGGAAGACAGTGTCAGAAACTCAGAGGAGAGAACAGAGGCCTGGACTAAGGCAGTAGCAATGAACATGAGGTCCAGCTTAAAAGATATTTCTGCGATAGAATTGAAGAGAATTGGTAAGAACTGTAAAGAAGCTGAAATGTTATAACTAGGAAGGTAAGAGGACCCCTGAGTGGAAGCCAGGGGGAAAACCCGGGCTTGTCAGACGGATCAGCACGTAAGGTGCACGAGGCCCTTGGCTGAGGACGTTCTTGGGAGGTTATTTTCAGAGGCCCCTGGATCAGAAACCAGAAGAGAAGAGGTGAGGTAAGTAGAAAGACAATAGATGAGATAAGGGGGCAGCTCGGTTCCACTTGGGTGCTCTCACACTTCCTTGGCAGCGGAGGACACCAGTCAGTCCTAACACCGCAGTGTCTCCAGCCCTGCCATCGCCGCCCGCTCCTCCAGGCACCCGGCACCCGGCACCCGGCACCCAGCCTCCGGCCTGGCAGCCAGAGGCAAGTGAGGGCTCCGCTGTGACTTCTCAAGTAGCAAACTCTGACCAGCGCCCCTCTTTTCCATCCGTCTTGCCACCGAGTTCTCTTTCCCTGTAGATCAGTGATTGTTTGCCTTCTAGTTATCTAAACGTCAGAAAGTCTTAGTTTTTGAGAATATTTTTACTTCAAGAAAACATAAATATAGCTAGGAGAATGTGCTTTATTTTTATACTGTAACTATTTCAGAGTTTGAGCATGTAAATTTCCTCTATGCCTTCCTTTGTATGAGTTACTTATTTTATTTAGTGTAGGTAGCCCTATTCTCAATATTTTATTTAATACATTTTATTTATTTTTTATTTTTTTCAATCCTCACCTGAGGACATTTTCATTGATTTTTAAAGAGAAGGAGAGAGTGAGAGAGAGATAAGTAGAAATTTAGATGTGAGAGAGCAACATGAACTGAACCCACAACCCAGGTATGTGCCCTTGCCAGGAATCAAACCTACAACCTTTTATTCCGGCCAATATTCCAGCCTACTGAGCCACACCGGCCAGGGCTAAATTTAATTTTTTAACATTTATCATTTTACAGAAGAGAAGGCAGGCACAGAGAGGTTACCGTATTTGCCGGCGTATAAGACAATTTTTTGGCCCTGAAAAATATGTATTTGCCGGCGTATAAGACGACCCCCTAACATTTCCACTAAAAATACAGAGTTTGTTATATACTCGCCGTATAAGACTACCCCCCACTTGGAGGCATATTTTTCAGGGCCAAAAAATCGTCTTATACGCCGGCAAATACGGTAAGTAACTTGTTCAAGATCACCCAGCTACTGAGCTACGGTAGGATTTGGATTCAAACCCAGAAAGTCAGGCTAATCTGGCTCCAGAGTCTGTGTTCTTAACCACTGTGCTGGCCCGCCTCGCCTCTTGGATACACACACATTTCTTTCACGTGTGTGAGACCGCTTTCATGTAGGAAGGAGAATGATGTATAACTGCACTTTCTCTCCTGTGTTTTACAGATCTTCTTCATGCCTCTGTGTCCTCACTTGGGGATATGGTGTCTGTCTGGTTGGGGTTAGGAAACATTTTCTCTTACACGCACATGTCTGAGTCTTTACATGGTTTCCTTGATCTGCCCATCTGTATAAATGCTTAATACAGAGACCCCTCACCTCATTTTGCATTTTATTCTCTGCTCCCTTTCCTCCTGCCGTTGCTGTACCTTCTTCCCCTTTTCTTTCTCTCCCCCACGTGCTCCCTGAACCACATTGGACCCGGGTCTCTACGTCCCTCCTTGGAAAGCAGAGAACTTTGTTCTCTTTCCCCATGGAACATGTATGCCTTGGCTCCCCTCGCTTCCTCCTTTTAAATTTACACCCTTTATAATATTCTGCCGCAAATAATTTTGGCACACCAGAAATGACGTTCAAAGGTCACTGTTTCCTGACTCCCAAACCCTGGGCCAAGTCTTTGGAAGTTCCAAGTCCTTATTTTGCCTTTTCTTCTGTGACCTTGAGCAGAGTCCTTGGCACTTTTCCTTTGTCTCCCATTTATAAAGCACAAGATCACTGGCTTACAAAAGGAGTGCTGTTGTATGTTAGTGAGGGGTGAATTGAGCTTGAAGAAGCAGAAGGGTAGGGTGGGGCTGAGAGTTATTTTTTAAGAATCTTAGAAAATCTGCCTTTTAAAAAGGTGCTGATTGAAATAAAATCTTGAATTTGCTACCTCGCCACCTGGTGGGCAAAAGTCAGACTTGAAAACCAGCTGGGTAAAGGAGCAGGGAGAATAACTTGCTTTGGGAGAAAACCATATTTCATTATTTCATATATCATGGCCATATTTCTGACCCTGGTCAAGTACTTTGTTTTCGCTTTTGAGCATGAGATGAGCTCTGCTTATTGATAGAGAAAGAGGAGAGTCTAATTATTGGAACGAATATATTGAGATGTTAGAAAGACAAACCAAGAAAGCTGTGTCGTCTTTTTTCTCCTGGGTAAACTCAGCATACATATCAGAAGTGCGGAAGCATTTGAAGAGTTTTTGTAGTTGACATCAGACACACAGAAAATCCTTTTGAAATATCTGCCTAGAATTTAACTTTGGCCAGAATACAAAAAGTGCTTCATTTGGACAATATTTATGCTAAAGGATTTGCGTCACTTTAAAATTTTTCTGTCACAAGCCTCTTGATCTCTAGTGCCCCAGAATACTGTGGCGTATGATATTGAGAAACAGTTTTTTGTTGTCTAGTACCTTGACATTTTCCCCCAAGTGATATGGGCTATGTCTTCTCTTCATTTTTTAAAAAAATATATTTTATTGATATTTTACAGAGAGGAAGGGAGAGAGATAGAGAGCTAGAAACATCGATGAGAGAGACACATCGACCAGTTGCCTCTTGCACACCCCCTACTGGGGATGTGCCCGCAACCAATGTACATGCCCTTGACCGGAATCGAACCCGGGACCTTTCAGTCCGCAGACCAACGCTCTACCACTGAGCCAAACCAGTTTTGGCTTCTCTTCATTTTTTGTTGTTGGTGTTTCTTTTTTTTCTTTAATTTCTGCACTTTCCTTATCTGATTCCTCTAAAGTAGGCATCACAAACTGGGGTGGTTCCAGGCATGGGGAAGAGAAGTATAGGAGTGAGGTGAGAGCCAGGAAGTGTGGATCGGAGACCTCCCCTCTCTAATGGAGCAGCTGACGCACAGCTCCAGCCGATTGTGACCAAGTGGGAATATGAACCTGTCACCGGCAAATCTTTTTTTTTTTTTTAGAGAAACTCAAAATTTGGATGTTTTAAATGTCATTTTAAAAAAATCTTTTGAATACGTTTGCTCACACATTAAAATAAAATCCCGTATGATCCGGGTATAGACACCTCTGTGAGTTCAATTTGAGATTTGAGCCCCCAATTTTTGACTTCTGCTGAAACCTCATGCAGGCAATCTCTTGGTTAAGTGCCTTGAATTAATGCATTTTAGTAGCTTAAGTTGCTAATAAGGCCATCAACTAAAGAAAACAATAAATTAAAATCTTTCTAACTCATTAGTCAAAAGAGTTTGACAAAGTCCCTTAAATCATTTCCCTTAAATCATAGTTTGAATTAGCATTTGATTTAGTATTAGTATGTGTACAAAAAAAAAAAACTACTACTCTTGCTTTTTGGCAGCTGTCTGATTCCCTGCCTCAGGTGACACTTCTCCTGAGATTTATTTAGACATTACCCATCCTTCTTCCTCATTTTGACATTGCAGTTTTATCTTCTTGTAAAAAGAGAGTTGGAAGGATAGAAAAAGGAGAATCCCTTGCAATATAATTTTTGAGTTTCTGATTTTCCCATACCTACTTCAGAGTTGAGACATTTTGTTTAAAAAAAAAAATGTATCTGTCTTTCTTTTTTTTTTCTTTTTTTTTACCAGAGAGGAAGGGAGAGGGATAGACAGATAGAAACATCAATGAGAGAGAAACATCGATCAGCTACCTCCTGCACTCCCCCTACTGGGGATTGTGCCCGCAACTAAAGTACATGCCCTTGACCGGAATCGCACCCGGGACCCAAACCGGTTGGGCAGAGTTTAAATATTTTAATGGGAAAATTCAAAGCAAAATATTTCACTTCAGAAACTAACCCATCCTCTAGTATTTTTTTGTTTAAGGCTGCCATTTTTTTGTATGAGACTGGAAATCTGCAATTATAATTCAGGTTCTTGTCATAGTGCTCACAAGCATTAAGGAATTATGCACTGATACATTCCAGGCTGAAATGTTTTGACAATTTTCTGTACTCGGAGCTTAAAATGTGAGTTCATACCTTACAGAAGATATAAAAGAAAAAACAATCATATTCTAGTTGAAGTTCCTCAGCTCTGACACTTCTTTGGTATTTATAGAGGAATTTATCAGGTCTAACTCTCGTAGGCAGAAAATTAAAGCTGTGGGCTTGGAGGTCAAATGCTGGCGTTTGAATTTCAGATCTGCTTCATAGGAGCTTGCGCAAGTTATTTCTTCTAGGTTCGATTCCTCGTTTAAAAAAACTAGGAATAATATTACCAACCTCAGAGGGTTGTTGGGGGATTAAATGAGCAATATGAGTCAAGTCTTTTTCCCCCCAGTGGTAAGCACAGAGTAGTACTCAGTAGACACCCTCATCCTTTCCCCTTGAATGTTGCACTTGGCTCACGTAGCCTCCTGCCAGTTACCAGGACATATCTGCCTTCCACAGACTAATTATTTGTTAGACTCTGCCTTTCTTTATTAAAGCAAGGTAGGATAAGTAGAAGGGAAACCATTTTCTCGTGCCCCCCCCCCACCTCTCTCTCTCTCATTTAAAAAAATTTTTTACTGAATTTATTGGGGTAACATCAGTCAACAAAATATGGGTCTCCAGTGTACAGTTCTCTAATAAATCATCTGTATGTTGTGTGGTCACCATTCAAAGTCTCTTAGGCCATTTTCTAACTCTGTTGCCTCTAGTTACTTAGTGCTATCGTTCAGGTTCTGGGGCTCAGTCTCCTTTCCTGTGAAATAAAAGAATAGAGTTAAATTATCTCTAAGCTCCCATATGTTACACTTTTTAAAGACGTCCACGGGAGAGGCTCCTTAGGCAGATCCCCGTGGAGTGGCGGCACTTTGCTGGAGTCCTCACAGCTTGTTCTTCAGCATTGCAGTCCCAGAAACTTAATCATCCCATTTCGCTCAGAGTTGATTAGCCTCTGATTCAGGCTAACCCAACTTCCAGGATATTGACTAACACGCAAAAATTCCATGTAATCACATTACACTGAGACGTCTGCCCGGCTCCCGAATTAGAATGGTTCATCTCTCTAGGACACTCTGTTTTGGTCAGCAGGTCCACTTACGAGATCAAATTATAGATAAAGAGTTTTTTTTCATGAGCACAGAATTAAAGCAGAGATAGTTTAGGTGCTCTCAGGAATTGTTTCTGTTACCCTGTGGTGGCCTAAGCAATTGCCTTGGTCCCTTTCAGAGATAAATTGATCTAAAACAAAATTCCGGGGTTTTAATCTAGTTTCAGGTTACTATTAAATGCATGGTTTTTGAAACTCCACATTCAGTGAACTATCTAGATGTCACTGTGCTCACACATCGCCACCCCGCCCCACCCACGTGTGTGCCAAGCACAGTTGGCTGTAATGAGAGGAAGCAACTTTGCTGCTGCTTATATTCTTTTGTATTCCGCTCTTACATTCGTTTTGTTCATTCATTCATCAAACTCTTAGAAAAAGCCCAACCAGTGTTTTACCTACAAGCTTCTAAGTGGCCCCAGCGGACTTGCAAGTCTCCCCTTTTCACAAAAGCTGGTGCTGGTGTGCTGCCTGTGCTTTGGGGGGAGAACAGGCAGAGCTCTGGCCTGGTGTCCGAGCCCTGGGAAGCCCTTTAGTAGGCACTCGAGTATGATAAGAACATAACAAAACAAGGAAATCTTTTAGAAAGTACTTATGAAACATTTAGACTCTGAGAACTTGACTTTGATAAATTAGAAAGCCAGAAGAAAATAAAACAAACACCCAGAGCTTGTTTCCACTGTATTTCCTTATCAGCCAATAATCCTAATGGCTCTGAATGGCTCTCTAAATGCCTCTGTAGGATAATGTCCGCAGGTGAGGAGGGTGAGGAGAGTTCTAGGGAAAGCTGAAGTACAAGATGTGAAAGACAAGATGTTAGGAGATAGAAGGAAGGAAGTAGCTCAAAAAGAGTAAAAGGAGATTTGTGGGTATAAAGAGAACTTCAAACTTGTTTGTTGATTAACTACCACGTGCCTGGCATTATAATGAGTTCGTAGAGAAATGCCCCCAAAAGTTTAAGACGTTCCCTGTACTTGAGGTTATCAAGCAAAGATTAGGTACCAGGTGGCAAGACTTAGGCTAGTCTTGGCGGGGTAAGTAGGGTTTGAATGAGGATCGAGATTATTCTAAGAGAAAGGAGCAGTGTGGGTGAAAACATGGTAGAATGCTTAGTAAAAGAAAAGCAGCCCAGTGCACACCAGGAAGGAGAGACAATAATGGAAAGATCACATTATGTAAAACAAGAATGAAACTTTGTACAAATGCCAGCAATATATTTGACTGATTTTTAGTTTAAGTCTCTTGTCTAGCTGATAGAAAACTTATCCAAATTGTTTGTGAAAATATAGTCACCAAACCTACATGAGAAATGAAACCTTCTAGACATTTCCAAATAGAGAAATGGCAAATAATTAGATAGTTTTAGATCTGAAGGGTGTAGTGAGTATATAAGGTACCCAAAGAATTAAAGAAAAAAGGGTCAGGGGGAATTAATATGTACTGAATATCATATATATTTATTTACATATCAATATCTATTTTATTATGCATTTGCTGTAGTGCTCACAATTTGGGAGGGAAGTTTTTACCCTCATTTAGAAATATGGCGGGGGGAGGGGGGGAAGAGGTTAATTGCTCGATATTGTAACTAAAAGAAGCAAAAATCAAAATTTAATGATATATGCACATCAGCCTTCTACAGAAGTTCTGTACAGTTTGTAAGGAAGTCATTGAAGAGACCTGAGAAAAGCTCACACTCAGGGAAGGTAATAAAACACTGCTTCTGTACTACAACAGGCCTCAGGGAGCTCTCTGATTGGTTAATAACTGGGTCATCTGGCTCTGGGTCTCCCACAGGCTGGTTATCTCAAGCTTCACTGGGAGGGATCCCTCCTGGCCCACTCATGTGGTTGTTGGCAGGATTCGGTTCCTCAAGGACTTTGGGCTGAAGCCTCTCTCAGGCCCTTGCCGGGGGCTTCACTTCCAAGCATCTCACAATGTGGCAGCTGGTTACATCAAAGCTAACGGGCAAAAGGACCCAACCTTAGAAGGGACAACCCGTGGTTGTTGTCCTATTACTGCACTAGAAGCAAGCCATACGGGGGGAGGAGATCAGCACAGGGGTGAACGGTGGGACCTGCTTAGCCTTCCTCTTCTGGCTCACTGGCCGATTCCTCTCTGCTGTTGTCACCACCTCGCCCACTGTCCTAGGGCTCACTTCCACTCAGACTTACTGGTGCATCCAGATAGCACTCATTAGTATTGACTCACCAGTTCTTACCTTTCCTGAGGTGTTACAAGAGCAGGTATTTGTCTTCTGAATGTCTTTATGTTGGCACTATGCTCAGTGCAAAGGACACAGAAATGAAAAGGATACTACTGTGTGAATAATCCTATATAATAAGAGGCTAATATGCAAATTGTCCCCTCGACTGGGAGTTTGACTAGGGGGCAGGGCCGCATGGCCAAAACCACCTACGGCCCCTCTCCCTGACTAGCCCCACCCTCTATCACCCCCACCCTCCACCCAATCAGGTGGGGCTTGTGGGCAAACCACCCGTGGCCCCTTCCCCTGGCCAGCCTGGCCTGATCAGCCCTGATTGGGGCTGGCTGGCTGGACCCCACCCATGCATTAGTTCATGCACTGGGTCTCTAGTATGATATCCTCTATAATAAAAGTCTAATATGCTAATTGTCTGGTCATCCAGTTGGCTGTTCAACCAATCAAAGTGTAATATGCTAATGATATGCTAAGGCCATTCAACTGCTTGCTATTATGTGCACTGATCACCAGGGAGCAGATGCTCCAACTGATAGGGTAGCTTGCTGCTTGGGTCTGGCCAACTGGGAGTGAGCAAAACAGGTCAGACATGCTCTGGAACCCTCCCATATCCCTCCTCACTGGCCAACTTCCCATGTCTCTCCCTGGCCCTGATCCTACACCATTTGGGTCCCTCGGTCTGCCCTGTGCCCTCTCACAATCTGGGACCCCTTGGGGGATGTTGGAGAGCTGGTTTTGGCCAGATGGTGGAACAACTGGTCACTGAGACATGCACTGACCACCAGGGGGCAAACACTCAATGCAGGAGCTATCCCCTGGTGGTCAGTGCACTCCCACAGGGGGAGTGCCGCTCAGCCAGAAGCCAGGCTCCTAGCTAGTGAGTGCAGCGGCTGTGGTGGGAACCTCTCCCACCTCCACAGCAGTGCTAAGGATGTCCGACTGACGGCTTAGGCCCAATCCACATGGAATGGGGCTCCCAGTCTGCGAGAGGGCACAAGCCCCCTCCCCCCACACGAGTGCATGAATTTTGTGTACTGGGCCTCTAGTAATGGGATAATAGGATAAGTTATTGTTTTTGTTATTGTGTTGAACAAGACTCTTCTCCTTCCAACATTGCTTTATTAAACGGGTCCCCAGAAACCATCATGACTGTTTCTGTTTACACAAATGCTTTCTCCAGTTTCTCTGGAACGTAGATTATAATTTCTGTGCCGTTTCTCCTGGGGGGAGGGAATGGTGGGAAAAGATCCAGGCTGAAATACGCGTGCATGTTCAGTCTTCCCTCTCTCCCTCACCCAGGGCTGGGATCATGTGCTAGCTTACTCTGGAGGGTGCATATCTGATTGTTTACCCTCCAGCAGATAGTGGGAACATTAAAGGAACCAAATGTCTCACTTGGAGAATGTTTCAGGCATGAATCTGGTTAATTTTCGCAGAACATTGTCCTAGACGGGAAGGGGAGAGAATGCTGAAAGGGCCGTCGAGGGAAGGAAGTAGAGTCCGGGTGATAGTTTGTTTGGGTAATGGCAGTTCTAGTTGTCAAGAGATGAGAGGGGAGGGCAGAGGAGAGAGCAGTCTAACCCTCGCCTGGTGTGTGGCTGTGTAGCTAGCTCAGCCTCTCAGAGAGGCGGCTCAGTTGCAGGGCCTTGCTGAGGCAAAGCTGAGGGCCACATAAAACAAAAGCGATTGGGTTGAGGGATGCAGTTGGATTGCAAGTGTCATTTATTATGCTCCCCATTCTCCAGCCTCTCCCACAACAGCCTGCCAGCTCTCAGACAAAGCTAAGGAGCCTTCTGCTCCAACTCAACAGAGTGTGAGACGTCTTTATCTTTTATGAAGGCGGCCCCGGGTGGTTCTGTAATCCTGAGGTTTTTACAGAAGTGCCGGGCCACTCAAGTTCACAGTCATCGCTGCTCACCTGGGTTCGTCACGTTGGGCTGAATTGTGGGAAGACACAGTGCTCCTGGGCCGTGACGGCTGTGTGTGCTCGGGAGGGTTGGCGACCAGCTGTTCTCCGCCGGACACGTGCCCTGTGTCATTTACCTGTCAGGAAGGGGATACTCTCCCTGTCTTACCAGTAAGGAAACAGGCTCAGAGGTCAAAGGTAACAGAGGGAAAGAGGTCTTTTTCCCCCCATGATGTCACAGTGCCTCTGAGGGAAACTTCCCTTCCTCAGCGTGGGTGGCGGAGACGCGGGGAAACCGGAGCGAAAGGGACGCCGTGGCCTTGACCCCCGCCCGCAGCTCGTCCGGCAGAGCTTCGGGGCCTCTTTCCCTCTGACCCTCATACTCAGGTCGGGCTGTTTCCCAAAGAATACGGGATGTGCCCCTGGCCTACTCCAGTGTCCCAGGACTGAGGAAAAGTGACCGATGGCCTAGATTTTAAAGCAGGAGTAGGGCAGCAGTAAGCATCGTCCACATAGAATGTGAAGAAGGCGACAGGGGAGGTGCCGGCTTGAGGGAGCCTGGCACTGAGCGGTCTATGGCTCAGTAGCACCAACCCTTGAACAGCAGGGGTTTGCGCAGTGCAGGTCCACTTCTACGTGGACTTTTTAAAATAAACTCGTACAGTATTGTCAATGTATTTCCTTCCTGATTTTCTTATTAACATCGTTTTTTTTTTAAAAAAAAAAAACATTGTTTTTATTGAATTCAGAGAGAGGAAGGGAGAGGCAGAGAGAGAGATACAAACATCAGTGATGAGAGAGAATCATCCATCAGCTGCCTCCTGCACGCCTCACACTGGAGATCAAGCCCTCAACCTGGGCATGTGCCCTGACCAGGAATCGAACTATGACCTTCTGGTTCATGGGTCAGTGCTCAACCACCGAGCCACACTGGCCAGGCTGATGTCTTTTCTTTAGCCTACTTCATGATAAGAATATAGTATGTAATACATTTAACATGCAAAATACCAGTATGTCAATTGACTGTGTTCTTGGTAAGGCTTGTGGTCAATAATAGGCCATTAGAAAGTATTGGAGGAATCGCAGTTATATGTGGATTTTTGACCTTGCAGGGATCGGCACCCCTAACCCCCATGATGTTGTCCCAGGATATAGGCTGAGGGAGGACCTAGACAGAGAAGGAATTTATAAAGGGATGCTGATAGGGACCGGCCTGGAGCGGGTGGGCTGTTGACTTTGTGCAGGAGTCCTGGTGGTTCTGAGAGCACGTTGACTAAAGCCGGGGACAGCGAGACAAAGGGGGAGAAGCAGCAGGAGAGCCTCGGAGGCACTCTGCTTCCACTCCCTAGAAACGTCACTGACAGAAGTGAGTCCGGGTGAGGCTGCTGTGAGCTCACTGGGTATGAAAACCTTTATTGAATAGATACTGTGAGACCTAAAGCAAGAGGACAGATAAGTGAAATAAGAAAATCTTCATGTGGCTCTATGTAGAAGTATTTTGTTGCTGGAATGACAGAGTGAGCCAATGTGGGGCTGCCTTTAGCTCACAGGAGAGTCAGGGAAAAGGGGGCCTTGGGGGCCAGATCAGAGGGCTAGCCCTGGACGAGCTGCCACTGCCCCCTGCTCCCCTGGTTGCGAGTCTCATGGGCACCGTTAGGGTTTAGGAGGAAGCAGAGTTCATGCCCGAGGAGGGGCATGGGTGTGCTCTAGAGCAGCGGTCGCCAGCCTTTCGGACCTCAGGGACCACCGGTTGGCGACCGCTGCTCCATAACAAACCCCGCTGGCACCCTTCATCTGGAGGGTTTTCTCTCTTCTGTGGGCAAGTGTCTTAAAGAAGGGCTTCGGAAGGATTTTCATCAGCTTTCCAGGTGCATTTTTAAAATGCTGATGCATCAAAATAAGCATACAGGCAAGTGTGGGATTATTCTTTGTTCGCTTTTGCGATTTTATTTTTATCTTGGGCCTGTCTGGCTCTAATTGGGTTTTTGTTATTTGTTCCCCTGACTTCATCTGCCCTTGGGGTTGGCTGACACAAATGGCATTAATTGGGTCTCCGCCCTCTCTCTACCCGGCCAGAGTGATGTAAGCTATGTATTCTCTGGTCAGGGAGGAGAGGCGTACATATACCGTTTGTCCTCAGACGTCCTTGGTAGGGGAAGATAAGATCTTGTGATTCACTAGCTGCCTGTAAATCAGTCAAATTGCTTGGCCTTGTTTAATTATCTTGTCTCAGTTTCCCCATTCCACTTGCCCAGGAATCTTTCTAGCTGCTTATTGTCCTACCTCACTAAGAGGTTAGATTTTATTCTTATTATAATAGCAAGCCATTAACGCAGAGGAGTGTGTGTGTGTGTGTGTGTGTATTTTCATTTTTAATATATTACTTAGGACCTCCTGTGAGTGAAGGCAAGTATACGGTCAAGGATGGATCATGGTTTGTTTGTTTTTTTAAGATTTTTTAAAATTGACTTTTAAAGGGAAGGGGGAGGGAGAGAGCACACAAGCACAAGAGTGAAACATCAATTGGCTGCTTCTTGCACGCCCCCTGCTGGGAATCCAGCCGCAATTCAGGCATGTGCCCTGACCGGAATATCCAACCAGCAACTATTTGTTACATGGGATGACTGACACCCAACCAACTGAGCCACATCAGCCAGGACTGGCTCATGGCTCTTGTCAACTCTTTTTTTTTTTTTTTTTAGAGAGTAAGGGAGACGGGGAAAAGAGAGAGCGGTAGAAACGTTGATGAGAGGAAAAAACATCACTCAGCTGCTTCCTGCATGCCCCCTACTGAGGATCAAGCCCACAACCCAGGCATGTGCTCTGACTGGGAATCCAACCAGTGACCTCTTGGTGCATGGGTTGAGGCTCAGCCACTGAGCCACCCCGGCCAGGCCACAGCTCTTTTATTGCTTTGTATTGTTATAATTTTTTTTCTTCAACTTGAGCTCCTTGTGAGCAGAGGCCTTTATGTTGTACAGGGCTCACTGCTAAGACCGCAGTTAGGTCTAAGTAAATCTTTATTGAATAAATACTGTGAAACCTAAAGCAAGAGGACAGAGAAGTGAAGAAAATCTTCGTGTAACTCTCTATGTAGAAGGTATCTTGTTGCTGAAGAAACAGGTAAAGGGAATTATAACAACATGATCTGTATTTAGCTATTTGGCTAAATCTCTAGTGTGCCATTTACAGGCCGTATGGCATTACTGGGATAATTTTTCCTTTCTGCACAACTTTTTGTTTCTCCTTGAGTTACTAGTTAACTTGTTTGCTTATTTGCTTCGTTTTCAATGTACTTATTACTAATGCGTGTCCAACCTCTGCCTCACTTGTTAGCAGTCTCTCCTCAGGATGTTCAAACTCTGATTTTTAACAATTTTATCTTAAGAAATCCTCTCCCAGAGTTTTTTCTCTTCCCCTGGTCTGATTTTAGCTGCTCCTGAGCCTGCTGCACAGTTTTCAGGTTAGGATTATCTTCACCACGAGCCTGAAGGTTTCAGGCCTCTTCTGTTAGAAGCTCCATTTTCTAAGTCCTGCCCCTGCCCTTGCCCCTCCCCCTTCGTATTTTCACCCTCATGTGCTGGCCACAGCCTCCAGTAGCTTCCTGAGAAAGCATGCTTGGGAGGTCAACTATCTGAGACCCTGCACATCTAAAATGCCTTTGTTCTAACCCTCACACCTGGATAGAAATGCAGATTAGATATAATTTATTCCTAGAATTTTTTTTAAAAAAAATTTTATTCCTAGAATTTTGAAAGCATTGCTCTATTCTTCTAGCTCTCAGAAATGCTATTTAAAAGTCCAATACAATTGAGTACAGATTTTTGGTATGTATCCTATAGATTGCTCTGTGGAAGCTTGTAGAATTTCTCTTTGTTCTCTAAGTTTATGATGTCTTTCTAAGGGATAGTTTTCATTCATTACTGAGTACCGAGTGGGTGGCAGAAACTGGGGTGACAGCTCTGGCCAGACCTCTGTTTTGTGGACCAATCCTACCCTGCCCCAATTTTTACAGAGTTTTATTGGCACAGTCATTCATTTACATATTGTTGATATCATTACATGGCTAAGTTGAATAATTTGACAGAGACTGCAAAGTTTAAAATATCTGTGGCCCTTCAGAGAAGATGGTTTGCTGACCCCCCCATCTAGAAAATCAAGAACTTCAATTCTGGTTTTTAAAAATATTTCCCCCCTTATTTTTTTAGATTTTTTCATTTTTTGTGTTCTTTCTGGAACTCTTTTTATTTAGATGTTGAACTGCCTGAATTGCCACTCAAATTATTTTCTCTTTTCCATGTCTGTTTTTGTTTGTTCTTTTGCTTAGAATATTATTTTAACGTTATTCTCAACCTTTCTATGAGTTTTTTATTTTTGCTATCATATTTTTTATTTTGGTATAAAATTTTCTATTTTTTATATTTACCTTTTTATTATAAAACAAAAAACCACACAAAAGTAATATTTATCATTAATAAATTATTATAAAGCCACCACCCTTATAAGCACTACCCAGGTTGAGAAATATTGGTAGAAAATTTTCAGTTAATTCAAAAGTCCCTCTCTGCCCCAATATAATCACAGCCCACTCCATCTGATGTAGCAGGATGCTTAAAACTGCTCTTCTCTATTACCTGCCCCAAATCCGGAATCGCCCATTTCTCCAAGAAACTCTGGATTCTTGTAATAGGAAATGAAATTTTCGTTCCCATTCTGCTTGCCAGCAGTGCTCAGTGCTACTGAATTGGTCATTGTTTGTATGCCTTTTTGGAGGATAGGTCATGTATATTTTCCTTTCTATTTATTGTCAGAACATATAGCCTATATATAGTATCCTCTCTTGCTTTTAACCTTCATTTGGTCTTCCAACAAATATCTATATATTTTATATATTTAATGCTCACTACCAACCCATGTATTCCTGTCAGCATTTTGGTTGTCTAAAACTCATTCTTCAGAAGATCTCTAGGATAAGGTTACAAGAGCAATGTACCTGAGTTCTCGCGGGTTAATCTCTCTTGATCTGTGCTCCGAGACCAGGAAAGTCAGTTTTGCTAGATGTGTAATTCTCAGCTTGCATTTTCTTTCTCTGAGTATCTTAAACAAGTTAACTCTGTTTTCTTCTAGTAAAGCATTACTGTTGAAAACACAAACAGAATCTAATTTTTTTTCCTTATAAGCCACTTGCTCTTTTAACCTATACACCCAAAGTTTTATTTGTCTGTTTTCTATATAGTCTAAATGTGTTCTCGGAATATATCTGGGGTTAGTTTTTCTGGGTCAGTATTCTCAGGTATGCAGCGTGTTCTTCAGTATGTCGTTTCAAGCCTCCTTTTAGGTTACCAATGGTGGTTTTTGGTATTTGCTCTGTTCCCTGGCTTGGATTTCTATCAGGGCTCCCATTGTCTGTATGTTACTTCTTCTCGCCTGTCTTCAGGCCACATTGCCACTTTTTTCTTCAAACTCTTATCTCTTCATTTCTTTTTGGCGTTTATTTTTTTCTTCCTACATATTACTTAACAGTATTATTTGTTGTGTTTATTCACTCTTGTGTATCTCTTAGTTTAGTCTTCATTTCTGATTTTTTATGACTTCTAATTATTTATTGAGTTGGTACATCATTTTAAAACTTTTCTGATTTTTCATTTATATGGCATCTTGTATAAATTTAAAATATATTTTTATTGGTTTCAGAGAGGAAAGGAGAAAGAAAGACAGAGACATCAATGATGAGAGATAATTGTTAATGGGCTGCCTCCGGCATTCTCCCAGCTAGGGATCAAGCCTGCAACCCAGGCATCAGTATATAAACTTTTGCTTAAAAATACTGCCTTCAGTGGTTGAGGGTTTCTCCTTGTCCTGACTCTCACTTTTACTCTTTCCTGAAAATGACCTCTGGGATATGCTTGGGAGGGGAAGGGACAATTGCTGAACTATATGGGATAAGTGAAGAGAACTGGAAGGTTCTATTTCTTAATCAGTTTTTTTTTTAATAAATTCTCTTGTTTTTAGGCCCATCTTCAACTTTATTTCCAGACGTACCTACTGTTTTCAATTGCTGAGCTTTTTGTGGTTCTGTGGTATAAATTAAGTTACTTGAATTGAACTTTCCTGGGACTGCTAGACAGTTACCATTTGTCCTACTTTTTACTTTCCAGAATGCAGTTCCTATTGTCTCTTCTCCGTTTCTCTTTGTCTTGAGGGTGCATGTGTATGTGTGTGCCTGTGTCTCTGTGTGTGTATATGTGCTTGTGTGTGTGTGTGTGTGTGTGTGTGTGTCTGTGTGTGAACCCTTTACTGTTAGTGCTCAGGGATATTTCGGAGAGAGCAGAGCTAACACACACGTTGAACTCATCAGAAGTCTCTTCGTCTGTATTGTCTTGAGACTCTCAGGGAAGTCACTTTTCAGGTCTGTTCTTGCTTATGTTAGAACAAGTGATAAAATGAATTTCTAATGACCCATTTTGTTTGTTTGCTTATTTTAATGGATGTTCCTGAGGCTGGTCTGAAAGATCACAAATCACGTTTTACTTTCTTCTTTTATGCCAAGCCTCATGTGCGTTTAATCAGGCCCATTTCTATTGCTTTGCTGGCCCGTGAGTAAAGTTTATTTCATTTATCTTTTGTGAACATTTATCTTATGTGAGATGCCATGTAGAAATGGCATCTCACAAGGAAGATGCTAAGTAAGATGTATGTGGTAAGCCATAGAATAACTACTAAGGAAATAACTTAAAAGGGCAAGAGGGGACGAAAGAAGAAGCTACATCCAAAATATTCACTTACTGTCTTTTTTTAAAAAGTAGTAAAGGAAAAATAGATGAAGAAAAAGACATGATACATAGAAAAAAATTAAATTGGCAGACATAAACCATCTACATCAATAATAATATTAAATGTAAATGGCTTAAACAAGTCAGTCAAATAACATCATCAGACTGAATTAAAAAGTAAAAAAGATCCAGCTATATGCTGGTTGAACAAAATTAGGAAAAACAATAGGAAAAAATCCACGAAACCAAAAGTTGGTTCTTTGAAGGGATCAACAAAACTGGCAAACCTTTAGCTAGATTGATCAAGAAAAAAAAAAGAAGACTTAAATTACTGGAGCCAGAGGTGAAAGAGGGGACAGTACCACCAAGAGAAAGAAAAAAATCACAATTCCACGGACTGTTAGGTGCCAGTAAGTTGGACAACTTAGACAAAATGAATGCAGTACTTGAAAGGAACCTCTAGAACCTAAAGAACTGGCATTTTGATGCATTTTCAGGCTGCTGCCCTCTCCTCTCAAGGACGCAGTGGAAGTATCCACCTGGAGAAGATGCTATTCAATGCAAGAGGTGAACTCCGCCCTGAGTAAAATCCAGCTGGTGGGATATTCTCAGAAAATTGTGAGTGTTGATATGATCTTAAGTGATTAAGGATGTGCTTCCTAGTCAGTGATTTTATGGTAGGATCCCATAGTTCCCTTTATGAGCCATTTGATCGCTAAGAATCATGTACTTGTGCACGCTGAACACAGAACAGTGTCTGTCCCTTTCCTCCATCCCTCCCAGGTTCTTCCTGGGCTCCTTCCTAGCCCTTGCATTCCCCATCGCTGGCTGCATTTGGTTGGCCAGCATGTAATAAGTCAAGAGACAGGCATGTCATTCTTTAGGACAGATTTTGGACAAGTGAAACAGGAAAAAAATAAAAGAGATCAAAAAGCAACTTGGCAAGTATACCTTGTGAGCTCTGACCTGATAAGGTTCCCATTTCTATCAACTTATGCCCATAGTCATTCCGTATAGAACAGCCATAAGAATTAACACCTAACCTGTAAAGAAAAAGAAACGGAAGTATTTGTTTCTTTGGTTTATTTCACAACATATCGGCTCTGCCTTTCACTGAGTGAGGCCTCATTGCCTGGTGCCACGTGGATGCGCCGAAACTCTGACAGGTGCCAAGTCAAAGCAGTGGGGTTGCTTTCTGTGTCTGCCACGTGGCTCTTTCGGTTTTACTTCAGACTTGCTGGTTTACTTGGAAACGTTTCTGAGAGGAGAAGGCTGTTTCTGCAGTTTTCTTTCACAGACTCGCCGGCGTGGCTGCGTGGCCGAAAGCTCATCACTTGTCCCTGCGGTTCTTTTCCAGGAGCTGTTTGGTGCGGTCCAGGTGACCCCGCTCAGCTCCGGCTATGCCCTTGGGAGCTCCAACTGGATTATTCAGTCCCATTACGAGAAGGTGTCTTACGTCTCGGGATCCTCCTTGCTTACCACACACCCACAGGTAACTGAGTTCTCATTTAACAGCTCAGCTTTTTGGTTATTCAAGCCAAATTTAGACTACCTCCAGAGTACCATCAGCAGTGTTTTAGCTTCCTAATTTTGTTTTTTATAAACACTTTCTTTAAATCATAGTAGAAACACTTAACATGAGATCTACCCTCTTAATACATTTTAAAAAATACTTTTTTATTAATTTTAGAAAGAGAAATAGTAACATCAATGATGAGAGAGATCATTGATTGAATGCCTTCTGCACAACCCCTTTGAGGGATTGAGCCCGCAACTCAGACATGTGCCCTGACTGGGAATTGAACTGGCAACCTCCTGGTGCAAGCACTGACATTCAACCACTGAGCACCCCAGCCAGGCTAAATTTTTAAGTGTGGAAAGCATTACTGTTGACTGTAGATAGATACAGTGTTGTACAGCAGCTCCCTAGAGTTTACTCATCTTGCTGCAATGAAACTTGATGTTCTACACATACACTTCATCAAAGTTAGATTATTCGTGTCCCACATTTACATCTCAGGGTCCTCCGTAAGGTCCCGTTGCCTCTAAAGCCGCCTCTAGGATTCTGAGATTTTCCAGCACTTCCAATAATCATAGCCTGATGTGGAAGAGAGATGGACACTTGTCTACTCAGCAGATAGTAATTATTTAACATTATTAAGGACCTACTATCTGTCCAGCACTCCTCTAGGTGTGAGGGTCAGTGCTGACCCACAGGCAGGGTCCTTGCTCATGGGTCTGAGTTCTGTGGATGTATGGAGAGAGCATGGGGTGCTGGAAATAAATGAGCAAAGTGATTTCAGGTTGTGACATAAATACTGAAAGCAACCAAGTAAGGTTGTGTGTAGAGTGATAGAGACTAGTTTAATTTGGACGGTCAGAGAAAGCTTCAGGGGAGGATATGTTGGAACTGAGACCTGAAGAAATGAGCAGCAAGGGCAACGTCGCACAGAGCCGTGACAGATGAAGGGCCCTACAGCAGGAGCAGCTGGGCGTGTCGGCAGTGCAGAGACCACGCTGAGTGCAGCATACCGAGTGTGGTCAGCAGAGATGGCCGGAGATTGCTTAGCAGAGGCCAGGTCGGGTGGGGCTCGGTAGGCCAGCATGAGAAATGGTGGATTTTATTTTCATGTGTAGAGGGACGTTATTGGAAAGTTTTAAGTTGGTTGTTCATCAACAGTCATTTTGGCAATAAGCTAAGTACATAAACTTTGTTATAAATGCGTTAGTCATTCCTTTTTTTAGGTGTTTGTAAAGAATTTGTTATTCCTTTTGTAAATGGATTATTCATTTTATAAACCCTGGTACTTTCCCTGTTTGTAAAGGAGGGCAGGGGAAGTTATTAGATAGCGGATGGATGGATGGATGGATGGATGGATGAGTGTATAGGTAGATAACTTGGAGAAGTCCCAACCCCTATTTAATATGGGGAAAAGAAGGGCTGCTGGAAGTCTAGAACTATAGGATGCTCCTGAGCTGCTGCTCTGCATTGTTGTTGTTTTCTTTGTTATACCTTCTTTTATAATCAAGTTTCATCCCAAGGTCTTGAGGGGACAAGTTGTCATTTTTTCCTGTAGCTTGCAGAATTCTGGGCCTTTCCCGCTTATTGAAATCAAAAGCCCATCAATGTCATCTTAACCTGCTTCATTGAATCAAATTTTCTTATTGGCAGCTTCTATCATTCCTGCAATATTCCTCCAGGAAAGACAGAAAGATTACTTGGCTGCCAACTCTTCCTATTTGTCCTGCTTACCTCAAAGCCTTTACAGTATTATTGATGTAATTTCCAGTAAATTATTCTCATAAGGTTCATAAATTTAAAGGGAAAATATAGGTTTTGAAAGTAATGAGTATCATACTTAAGTAATTAATTTTCATTCCTAACTGGCAGCCAGCATTGTATGTAAAAAAGAAAATAAATTAGATTTTCTTTTACCCGAATAATGGAATTCTAAGGGATGAGAAAAGTTTTGGTTTGAGAAAACTTATTAGTATGCTTCAAAGTCAGCAAACTATGGCCCATGGACCAAATTTGAACCGTCCACAAACCTGTTTATGTAAATAATGTTTTGGTGGTCTACACCCACACCCATATGTTTAGGGGTCGTTAACAGATGCTTACACACCATTATGACAGTTAAACTTTAAACTTTACAGAAAGAGGCCAGCCACTGGTATACTTGAGTGGAACCCTCCCTAGCTAAGGAAGTACATAGCAGGCCGCCCTAGTACTCTAATAAGTACAGGGGGATGCGGCTTTGGGTTAAGCCTAAGGCAGTAAGAATGGAAAGATAAGTTCAATAAAACATTGGCAGTTCTTTAATTCAACAAACGTATATTGAATGCTCCCTGTCTCTGGGGATTTCCTGCTTGGAGGACATAGAGAATGGTTATAATGACACTAATCTAGGTGTCAAGGAGTTGTACAATCTCCCAGTTTCCTTTATGCAGAAAATTCTTTTTTTTCCTTTTTTAAAAAAATATATTTTATTGATTTTTTTACATAGAGGAAAGGAGAGAGGGACAGAGAGCTAGAAACATCGATGAGAGAGAAACATCAACCAGCCGCCCCCCACCCCCTCCCGCACACCCCGCATCGGGGATATGCCCACAACCAATGTACATGCCCTTGACCTGAATTGAACCTGGGACCTTTCAGTCTGCAGACCAACGCTCTATCCACTGAGCCAAACCGGTTTCAGCTATGCAGAAAATTCTTAATCATTGTATAAATTAGTTCTTCCTGTGGTTGATTATTTTTTCTCTTTATGGAACTTTAAGTATATAGATAGTGACCCTTTATGTTTCCATCTCTCTTTCCCTTTCCCATCTTCTTATTGAAGCCTCCTAAAAAAAATTCCTCTTGATCCCCCAGCTCATGAATTCCTTCTTTGGCTGTATCCATACTGCTCTTCAACAGTATGTGCTGAGTTTTTTCATTTCAACAAGTATATTTTCATACACAGTATTTCCAAATATTTTTCTTGATACTTAGTCATTTTTATTTTACTTACTTGTTTTTATATTATTTCTGTGTTGGCTTTTTAATGCATATTCTACTCTTCTGTGTTCTATTTTGCCCCGTGGGGTGGGTTTGCAGCTTATTGTGTTTAAAAGGTGTTGTGTTCCTCAGTGTTTCCCTGTGAGCTCTCTCTGTTTGCCCCACAGGAAGATCCTCTGCTCCGGAATTGTCTGCCTGACTTGCTTCTCACGGGTTAGCCTCGGAGTGCGAGGGACAAGCCAGGCTGTAGGTCTGCCCGCACCTCCTATGAATGCTCATCCCTCACAGTGTGTGGGAGCAGCCACAGACTGCCAGCAGTAGCATAGACGAGAGAAAAAGGAACAAGGTGTTCTCTTCCCAACCTCTACTCTCCCGCAGTGCCCAGGCCTCTGTGGCTCTTGCCATTCGGCCCCTATTCCAGAACCCCTGGTTTCCCCGAGAATTTACTCTAGTTTTTTACTCTCTCAAAATTTGTCAGGTTCTCTTACATCGAAGCTGTCCGTCCCTCCGTTCAGATTCTAAAAGGGAGCCAGCCGCTGTTGTGCTCACTGTCTTTGTCTTATCAGGACGCACAGTGGGCTTTTTGTTTTGTTTTAAAATAATATGGTTGCTTTACATTTCTTATTGGAGCACTATCTTTAGTGTAGTAATTTTGGAAAACTTAGAAACCTCAGAGGAAAAAAATTGTAGTAGTCTTAATAAAAAAAAAATAACAAAAACTATTTACAGCCTTTTCTGTCCTTCTGATTTAACTATTTAATGAATTTTTTAGTTATTAACATTCCACCACAAGATGTTTGATATTTGCCTGGTAGTCCATCATATGGGTATGTAATAAAATGTTTAACTTTTATCACTGTTGGACATTTAAGGTGTTTTTTTCTTTTAATTTCTTTTTCACTGAAAAATATTTACACCAAATAGATGTACAGTGTACCCAGAAAGAGGGTAAGGACATTGTTTAGAAACAATAATACTAATAGGACAAAACAAACAGTAACTGTTGGCTAGATCCCATAAGTGCATTAGCTAGAGCTACAGCACTTCTGGTTATTAGAGCCAACGCCTTTTTGGCCTTAGAAATCAAATTAATGGATTTGCTTGTGGGTTGTGAACCTATATTTGAACACCAGTTTTTCTCTTATAATGGTTTGAAAAGGCAACTTAACACTCATTATTTCAATAGCTTCCTGGCTGTTTTGCCTGACTTCCCAGCAGGACCTGAGTTTTAGGTGTGAAAAAATCACCAGCGTAATAGAGCAAAAGCTACAGATACTTGGAGTGGGGAGCTACAGAATTCCTGGTTGTTTTTAGAAACGGAGCTAGTCCAGGACACTGATACAGGCGAAGGCCTGAAAGCATGGAAGATTGTAGTGTGGGGCATGGTTTGGTGGTGGTGTTGGTCTTATTCTGAAAGGGCCTGAAAAGGCGTTCATCCCACCACTTCAGCCTCCTGGCCTTGAGGACGCTCCCACACCTTGGTCTCTAGACTGGAACAGGTTTTAGAGACCAACTCAGCCAATCGCAGGGCTGTTTCTTTTTTCTCCCATCAAAGAAGGATAGGTCAGCATAAACCCATTTGCTCTCCCTCACCGCAACACTTGCAGCTTGCCAAAACTAAATGTACTGTTGTGTCCTTACTCTTTTAAATCATCGCATCTCTTAAATTCCCCTTTGACTGCGTCTCTGATATTTTGGAGCCAACTTAAAGCATTGCTTTTCTCCGTTGTCCTGTGTGTCTGACCCATTCCCAAATGCCGTGTGTTCTAGTGTTGTGTAGATCTGCTTCTTCCATCTCATCTGCCGTGAGACTACAGAGCTTTTCCCTTTGTGTCTGAGCTGCTGTGGGCCTTTCAGCGTGTCTGCTCTCTATTTAGCCTTGCCTCCTCCTCAGGTATCGTCTGTAATTATTGTAACCGAATGTCTTCTCATGCTTCAGACTGTTGGCTCCTTATTGCCCACCTACCGGTCTTCGTGATTCTGACCATTTGGGCCCTTAACCAGTTACACTTTCTCTCTTTCTACTAATCTCTTTCCTCAGCCCCAAAGTAGACTTTCCATTCCAGCCAAGTCAGGTCCTTTGGCATCTCCAGGTTGCCCTCCCCACCTTCCTGACTTCCCGTGTAGCATTTCCCAGGATGCAGTGCTCTTGCCTTGCCTGTCAGACTGTGTGCTTTTTTCATTGGCTCATTTATTCAACAAGTGTTGTTGTTGTTTGTTTATGTTTTTCTAAATATATTTTTATTGATTTCAGAGAGGAAGGGTAAGGGAGAAAGATAGAAACATCAATGATGAGAGATAACCATTGACAGGCTGCCTCCTGCACGCCCCCTACTGTGGATCAAGCCTGCAACCCAGGCATGTGCCCTTGACCAGAATCGAACCTGGGACCTTTCAGTCCACAGGCAGATGCTCTATCCATTGAGCCAAACCAGCCAAGGCCAACAAACGTTAATTTAGTACTTGCTGTGTGCCAGGCATTTTGCTAGGCATTGGAGATACACAGTCCTTGCCCTCAGCTTCATAGTCCTTTGGGGACGCAGACAGGTGAATAGGCAGCTACAATGCAGTGTGAGTGGTGCTGGGATAGGAAGAGTTGGCGGCCATGGGGCCTGTGTAGGAAGGACATCTTGGTGTGAGGAGGGAAGGGGTGTCACGGAGAGGTTCCAAAGGCAGCAACCTGGGCTGTCTTAAGTTCCTTGGCGAAAGAAGGTAGAAAAACTAGAACCAAACTCCATCTGCCAAAAAGCACACACAAGCGACTTCCCTGCCGGTAGCTCTCTGGTCCGCATCCCTCCTGGCTTTCATATACTCAGTGCTTGCTCTCTTGATATTTGCATTATTCTATGGCTTTTTGAAAAACCCTCTTTTCTGATTATACATACATGTTTTCAACTTAATTGTAAGTTTCTAGGACCAAAAACCTGGGTCTTCTGTTTCTCATGTCCTTTGCCAGTGTCAGTAAAAATCACCCAGCAGAGGACTGACATGATAGTCACAGCATCCGTGGGTTTTTCAAAATTTTATTCTACAAGATCGATTGTAATTGTCAACTTTATAAGGCATTTTTATTTGAGTCTTGTATACCATGGAGGTTCCTGTTCTTGTGTGTTTGAACAAAATGTTCCCATTCGAAGTGCCAGGCATGGCCATTGAGAGCAGCGGTGTATACATTTGCCCTGCGGTGGGCCTGGAGGCGGCGGTGGTTGGCGAGGTCACCAAAAGCCTGTCAGCCTACTTCCTCCCGGCAGCGCTGGCTGCCAGCAAGGAGCGTCCCCGGCTTATAGAGCTAAAATGAGGAGCATCTGAGTGGGGTCCCAGCTTCCGCATCTGGCCTGACGTGGAGTATTTCATAACTTCCAACTCGGTGGGATTCAAGTTGTAGAACTGCTTTTTGGTGTTTGTTTGTTTGTTTGTTTTAAGTTACAACAGAGCTGTGTGATGATTTTCTTTTTTCCCCATCACCATTTATCCCCTCTATGCCCTCTTCCACCTCCCCCGCCCTCCGCTCAATCACCACACTGTTGTCCATGAGGTCTCTCTTTTTTTTTCTTTTCCGTTCAACCTTCTCCCCGAAGCCCCCACCACCACCAGAGCTGTCTGCCTACTTTCTTTCTATGAGTCTGTCTCTACAGCTCAGTTGGTTAGAGCACCATCCCTTTATACAAATGCTTTTGTTTATTTTTTTTTTATTGTGGGCATTTAATTTTCAACGGAAGGCAGTGCTGATGGCTGAGGTTCAGAGATAATGTTTTCAGTGCCAGAATTTGTTCTTAATTATATGCTTTCATTTAGACCTGTGGTTCTTAACCTTTTGGACTCATGGCCCATAAGACAATCCAATTAACTCTATAGAGAGCTGTACATAGGCACACACAGAGTAAATACCATTTCAGGGGGTGCTGCACCCTCTGAATTTCCCCCTCTCCCATCAGCCCTGTGAATCACGGCTGGCTTGTTCAAATAAGACCCATATAAAAATCTTACCATTTTAAACTGAAAATACTGCCCAACGAAACTTGGTCCCTTTTGTCACCATTCCGGTTTCCTTGTGTTCGATGTGTGATAGGTAACATTCCCAGGCGCATTACACCTGTGCTACTAAACCCCTGCACTCTGCCCCACCTTCCTTCCTTCTCTAGAAACAGTGGGTGCGTTTGTATTTGTTGGAGAAGCACAGATACACAGGTCAGGTCTTCCCAGGCAGCAGAAAAGCTCTTACGCACATTAGCATAATCTGCAAACAGGAATTAGAAGCTATCTGTAATAATAAAAGCCTAAGCGACCATCGCAACTGAACGGACGATTGAACAGGCCGCGTGGGACAACTAGGCCGGCAGGGGGTTAGTGAGGGGCGACCAAACGACTGAGCAGGGGGGCAGTGGGGGCAACCAGGCTAGTGGGGGGCAGGTGCAGTTAGGGGTGACCAGGCCAGCAGGGGGGGGGTTCAGTTGGGGGCGACCAGGGCCGGCAGGGGGGGGCAGTTGGGGATGATTAGGGGCAGTAAGAGGCAACCAGGCCAGCAGAGGGTTAGTGAGGGATGACCAAACAACTGGACAGCAGGCTGTGTGGGGCAACCAGGCTGGCAGGGGGGGCAGTTGGGGATGATCAGGCCAGCAGGGGGAGAGGGGTGCAGTTGGGAGTGACCAGGCTTGGGGGGGGGGGGACAATTAGGAGTGATCCCTGGCATCAGGCCTAAACCAGCAGTTGGACATCTACCAAGGGGTCCCAGATTGGAGAGGGTGCAGGCTGGGCTGAGGGACCCTCCTCCCCTCTCCCCCACCCTGTGCACAAATTTCATGCACTGGGCCTCTAGTTCAGTATAATTAGCACAACTGTGTTTTTTATATATTCTTAAAAAAAGAAATGTTTTTCAGCTTATATAACAACAGTCATGTTTAAAAAATAATGAAGCCTGTGCTTATATAAAATGCTAAAGGAAAATACATCAAAAGGCACATGTTCTCAGAGATAACAGTACAGATGGTGGGTCTTTCTTTGCTGTACTACAATTTGGAATTTTATTTTTTTATTGGGAAATCTAGGTGGTACAGAGAAAGGAGAGATGAGGCCTCTTAGTAATCTGTGTTTCTGGCTTTTTTTCTTCTAACATTCCTATGAGTATGTTAAATGAAACCGAGAAAAAGATCATGTTACAAAATAAAAACACTTATGAGCTCTCCAGCAACTCAGACATGGAATCATTTTTGTTGCCAGTTTGAATCATGATATAATTAGGGGGAAAAATAAAAAATTCAAATTGTATCAGGTGAAAATAAAAATACAACAGCCTGCCCTGGCTCAGTTTGTTGTGCATAGTCCCATACACCAAAAGGTCATTGGTTCGATTCCTAGTCAGGGCACGTGCCAGGTAGGGGGAGTGCAGGAGACAGCAGATCCATGTTTCGCTCTCACATCAATGTTTCTCTTTCTCTCCCTCTCCCTTCCTCTCTCTAAAAATCAATAAAAACATTTAAAAAACATCCTGAGGATCACATAACAGTGCACCATTAGACTTCATAGTTCACAATTATCATGAGACTCTCAGAAATCAGTGAAGAGAAATGGGTGTAGACAAATGCCCATTTTACAAGAAACCCAGCTCCAAGCCTTGGGTGAGGCCATGTGGCTAGTAATGGAATTGGAAGGAAGTCACATGTTTCTTATTGCTAATCCATGTTCTTTCTGGTTCCTCTGCCACTGGACTTAGGAGTCCAGTGGCACCTCAACTCCTGGAGTCTCAACTTGCGAATTTTCATAAAAACACTGATTTGGCCGAGACTGGTTTGGCTCAGTGGATAGAGTGTCGGCCTGTGGACTGAAAGGTCCCAAGTTCGATTCCGGTCAAGGGCATGTACCTTGATTGTGGGCACATCCCCAGTAGTGGGTGTGCAAGAGGCAGCTGGTCTATGATTCTCTCTCATCTGTTTCTAACTCTATCCTCTCTCTTCCTCTCTGTAAAAAAAAACAATAAAGTATATATTTTTAAAAACAAACAAACAAAACCACTGATTCCGGTGCTCACAGAGTTGCTTTGAGAATCACATTACACAGTGTAGTCGTTCTCAAGGCGTGATCCCCACACCAGCCCCGGAGCACCTCCTAGGAGCTTGTTAGCGATGCCCATCCTCTGCCCGTCAGACCTGCATCGGAAGCCCCGGGGCGGGGCCCACAGTCCCTGGTCCAGCCGGCTCTGCAGGTGATTCTGATGCACCTCAAGTCTGAGACCCCCACCCCCATGGTAAATGTGCAGTCATGTTGTAAAAGGAGCAAAAAGCATTATAGAAACCTGCCCTTTTTCATTGAAGTAAAATCTCTACAGAGTGAAACCCTAAGATCTTAAATGAACAATGCTGTGAACTTTGATATCATGTGCTCAGCACCCCATAGAGTTCGCTCACGCCTCCCCCATCCCCATCATCCCCCACACTCCATGGGCAGCCACTGTTTGGTGAAGACTTCAGCAGGGGGTGATGAGTTGGACATAGAAAGAGCAATGCGATACTCTCTTTTTACTTTATATTTGTAGGTAACATCCCTTTTTAAATTGCTAAATGTGGCTCTCTGATTTTTCAGCCCATGGACCAGGCGTCTCTCAAAAACAGCGACGTTCTCGTCCTGACCGGCCTCACCCAGATTCCCACCGCCAACCCGGACGGCATGGTGGGCGAGTTCTTCAGCAACCTGGGTACGTCCCCCCCGGCCGGCCCGGGGAGTCTGTATTTCAGCACCGTGCTTCTGTAGCATTTGCCCCTTCCTTCCTCTTCATGCCCAGATGCCCCCTTTGAAGGCCTTTCCCCATTCACCCATTTACACCCTTTTTGTTCAGCCTGCAAAACCACTCATCAACAGTAGCAATTCGTAGGCAACCTCGATCGGAAGGTGCCGTAAAAAAAAAAAAAAAAAAAAAAAGCTGTTACAATGGTAAATTCGGATTTTTAGCATGCTGTACAACAGGTGCTCCGCATTCTCACTTGTTTATATAGAAAATTCTTAGTTAATCTCCTTGCTTCAGGGTGGGATTTGGTGTTGGAGCAGAGGTCCCTACAGTCAAAGGTTGGACAGCAGGTCCTCAAGTAATGTCGTTTGGGTCAGCATCGTTTCATCGTGGGTTGTGGAGATGCCGCAGGAACTTAACTGTTGTTTTTATCAACGAGCCTGTGGTAAAATTGGTTTCATTATGCATTGTTCCTCTTAAAGCCACAGCACCTACCAACAATGGTAAGCGAGGACCTACTGTACATGGGCTTTAAATTCACAACAGTGACACCACTCAACAGGTGCATTTTTTCTTATGAATATCTGGTGGTGGTATTTTTTTATTCTTTTGGGAGAAGACTGAATTGAGAGACTTGGGGTCTTTGCTATCTGGAAGAAATTTATTTCCCTTTGGGTATAATTGTCAATAAAATCAAGAAATCCTGCTTTTCTTTTAGAAAAGTGCCGATTGGTTAATGTCTTAGTCAGCTCTGGCTACTGTAGCAAAGTGCCATAGACCGTGTGGCTTAACCACAGATGTTTACCTCTGGGAAGGCTGCGAGTGGGTTGCCAGCATGTGAGGTCCTGGTGAGAACCCTCCTCGTGGATGGCCACCTTCTCGCTGTGTCTACAGCAGAGAGAGGCAGCTCAGGCTGCGCCTCTTCCTCTTATCAGCGCAGGAATCCCCTCCCGGGAGCCCCACCCTCATCTGACCCCAATGACCCCCCAAAGCCCTGCCCATCAACCACCACCACGGGAGTCGGGGCTTCGGTGTGTGGACTTGGGGGGACGCTAACGTTCAGGCCATGACAGTTACCAGAGAGGAATTAGCGATCGCAGGCCCTTCACCTGTAGCGATTTGTAAGTGAACTTACCTCTGCTCTTGAAGGCGTTGTCCTTCCAAATCTCGCTGGGCCAGTGCCAATAAGCATAGTTTTGTTGTTGTTCTTTGCTGATACTAAGTCAGAGCCGTTCATTCTTACCTTGGAAAACGGATTGGACTAGTCTCAGGTAGAATCTTTGGTTTGTATGTTTGTTTATAATCCGGACTCATAGACACAGAGAGCATCAGGTCTAAAGGAGACCTTCCATCAAACCCACTGTCTCTTAGACTGAGGTCCAGTAACCACTGGCTTCAAGATCCAGGAGGCCACGTATTAAAAATGCAAATGAGAGGGGCCTGCCACAGACCTCGCACGTCCAGCTCTGCAGAAGGGGAGCCAGAGGAAAGTTGAGTTTTCAGCACGTTCTGGATATTTTCCTACAAACCAAAGCTTTAAAACCACTGCCCTAGTTCACTCCTCTCATACAGCCAGTGAGGACACGGGAGTCCTGCAGCCTGTGGCAGAGGCAGGCGGGGGGCCAGCCCTCCTGAGCCCCACCCGCTGGTTGGTTTTTCCCACGGTACCAACTCTAGTAACAGCCAGTGCTCAGGCTTCCGCTGTGCGCTTCAGTCTGTTTTGAAAACCCAACGAAAAACAAACTTGAGACAACACTTAGCTTTTTTAAAGCCAGTTATGGCTTCTAATGTGATTACACGCAAAAGTTGCAATTCCTCGTTTGATAGTTGGAATAAAGTAGGGAGCATTGTCTCACAGACAAATAGTCATGAAAGAAAATGCCACTAAAATGAGAACAGAAAACGTGGCCTATTTTGTCATAGGTCACTCAGCAGGGGTCAGAGACTGAGCAGAGACAAACCCAGCAGAGTTCTGAGCTGGAGCCACCAAGAGGAGCTTGGAGGGTCTTCTGTCCTGAAGCTCAGCCCCCACCCCCACCCCCCCCACCCCCACCCCCCCCGTAACCTCTAAACCCCAACCCTCGATGCACGTCCTGTCCCTGGGGCTGAGACGTTGACTGAGGCCTCCCTGCTCGCCAACCCGGGGCTCCCCGCTCTGGTCCTGGCCGGCAGGAGAAGCGCATGTCCTAGACGTGCAGCGGGTCGTACCCACAGAAGTAGGAAAATGAAAGAAATCCAGATATTACACGTCCCATTCTACTTTGATAAAACTGTCCTTCTGATACTATCGCCTTCCTCCTGGCTTCAATCTCCCAGCGCTGACGGTCCGGAACGGCGGAAACGTGCTGGTGCCCTGCTACCCGTCGGGGGTGATCTACGACCTCCTGGAGTGCCTGTACCAGTACATCGACTCTGCCGGCCTCTCCAGCATCCCCTTCTACTTCATCTCCCCCGTGGCCAACAGCTCCCTCGAGTTCTCCCAGATCTTCGCCGAGTGGTGGGTCTGTGTTCTCTCCGAGTTCTACTTTGAGGCAGTGCGTTCAAGCAGTAAGAACAGAAGCGATCCTGCTGCTTCCCGCGGTGCTGGGAGACTCCCATTCTGCGGCTTCCCGTGTCTGTGATGTGGAGCTGAAGAAGCCAAGTCTGCGACAGGGCTAACTGCTGGAAGCGTAGCTGGGAGGGGAGGAAGGACGAAAGATAAAGGCTTAACTTAGCCAGCACTTTCCAGATTAGTCACAAAAATGCTATCATTTATCTTCTCACGTGCTGCCTTCTGCCTGTTGTTACACAGTAAAATTGCATTCTAAAAGTGCAAAAGATGTTAAAGCCCCAGCTCACGTTGTCTGCACTTCTAATACCAAATCTGAAAGAAGAACTATGTATTTTTATTTTAATAGCATGACATCTGACAAAATTAAGTTTTATTACAGCAGGACATTGATGAAACGTAGGGAGAGTAAATTACTGAACAGTAAGACGTCCGTGAACCTTTGTAGGAATACTCAGATGCCTGTTTGGACCTAACTCACCTGGGCCAAAAGAGGGGCGGGATGGAGTTAGCAGATCCACTTTCCCCGGACACGCAGCAGTGCCTGAGGGTGGTGTATCCCCGCACTCGGGGCCTAGAGTGTGCTTAACCCCTGCTGGTGGTGTGGTGGCCTCAGGACACAGTGTGCTACTAAGTTCTCCTGAACAAGGAATGTGCTCCTCCTCTGTGTCACATCTCACGCTGCCCCGCAGCCCTTCCCAGGACTCTCCCCGCCCCTCTTGGTTGTGGGGGATCTTTCTTCTGTGTGACACGCAGACAGGCTTCTCCTTCCCGCGCACGTCACTCATGTGTGCTGTGCGATTGAGACACTCCCCAGCTTGAGTTGCCAGTGCAGCGCAGTGGCTGTGACAAACAGGAAGCTGTGTCAGTTTCCCCTCGACACTGCTGTCCAGTGCCATACGGAGTCCTGATTGGATCAAAAGGACGTAGTGGGACAACTGGTGAAATCCCTGTGAGGTCTGGAATTTGGCTCGTTGTGATGTACTGATGTTACTGTTTTAGTTTAACAAGTGCATCCCGGTTGTGCATGATACTAACATCAGGGACAGTGCGCGAAGGGACTACGAGAAGCTCGACTATCTTTTCAACTTTCCTGTAAATCTAAGATTATTTCAAAATAACAAGGTTTCTTCTTAAGAAAAAAATGTATGAAGGAATTTTAAAGGTTAAAAAAGTGCTTAAAAGAGTTTTCTGTCCTGAGGGCACTCTAGACATTGGATAATATTCTGAAGATGCCGAGATTCACTGCAGGACGTTTTTACTTGTACTTAGTACTTACTCCCTGCTACCACTAGGTGGCACCAACGAGCCTGTGTGCCCCGCTGACTGGCTTCTCCGCTTTTCCTCTTTAAGGCTTTGTCACAACAAGCAGTCGAAGGTGTACCTCCCAGAACCGCCTTTTCCTCATGCAGAGGTAAGAAAGTGGTCTCCTGGGACCAGAGCAGGAAAGAACTGGAGGCGAATGGACATGGATGGAGATAGCGGGCCGTTAGACAAACTTGATAAACTCGTCGCCCTTTGTTTCCCAGATGCGATGACTGGGAAGGACTCTCACTCCAGGTCCATGGCTTTCTCTTCCTGACATTGCATTCCCAGTGTGCATTCACGCTTCATAGCCTACCTCTGTTCTCTTGACTGCGCGAGGGATTCTGTTCTGTTACCTACTACAAAAATGTTTGCATAACAGATTTTTATTGTAGTCTTTCCCGTTATGTTAATCATAGATGTGAAGTTTCAATGATGAAAATGACAGCATATCAGTTTAAAAAACCGGAGGCCAAAAGGCACAAACCTCCAGTTATAGACAAATGAATCACGGCGATGTCAGGGGCCGCCTGGTGGCTGGTGTTAATGCTTGAAAGCTGCTAAGAAAGCAGATCTTTTTTAAAAATATATATATTTTATTGATTTTTCATAGGAAGACAGAGAGATAGAAACATCGATGAGAGAGAAACATCGACCAGCTGCCTCTTGCACACCCCCTACTGGGGATGTGCCCGCAACCAAGGTACATGCCCTTGACCGGAATCAAACCCGGGACCTTTCAGTCCGCAGACCGACACTCTATCCACTGAGCCACACCAGTTTGGGCAAGAGAGCAGATCTTAAATGTCCTCGTCACAGGGGGAAAGTGTGTCACTGCAGTGACAGGTGTCAGCTAGACTTGCTGTGGTGATCATTCTGCGGTATTCACACAACCAAAGGATGATGTTGCACACCTGGAAGTAATGTTGCTTGTCAATTACCCCTCAATTTTTAAAAAACAGGAAAATTTTCCTCCCTCGCAGGATGGGTGAGTGTTTCTATGTAGCTGTGTGCCCAGTTTTGTTTCAGTTTTTTTTCTTCCACCAAACATTGTATCACTGGCATTTTCTTGTGTGGCTCATATCTTGATTATTGCAGCCTAATCTGCCGTATCATATGAGCATACTATAATGTTCGCAACCATATTCTCTATCACATAATAGAGTTGCTCCCAATTTTTTGTTTTGTGTATGTGTGTGTGTATGTGTGATTATATATATATATCATATAAAATTTAAAGAAGTTTACATGGTATAAGCACGGCGGGGAACTGGCGGTACCGCCAGAGCAGGCGGTAATTCCGGATGCCAGATGCAGGAGTCCCTGGACAGGTGGGTCTGAGCGGCAAAACAGGAGATGAATTTCTCTGGGGCCTGTGCATTGATCGGGAGAATTGCAGGAACTCTGGGTGATGCCTGGAAAATGACTCCGGTTACGCGCAAAGACCTGCTATTCTTAGCGGCCCATTCGTCTCCTTGACATCTGGATACAGAAGAGTTATTTGTCTTTGAGACAGCGCTCGCCCATTAACGGGGGTGGGCAACCACCGTGGCCCGCTGGGCTATAGAAAGGACGTCAGTGTGTTTGTTTGTAACTTGGGAGGAAAGTGGGGGTTCAGAGCTTGCTCTGCTCCCTGCTGTGCATGTCCCATCAGAGCACGTGACACCGGCGAGTTTTTAGACTCTCTTCTGCAGGAGGGGTTCCTTCAGGATTAAACGTGCCGTGGTCATTCCATGGCCCATTCAGCAGCAGCTCCGGCCGATATTCCCTCTGGCTTAGTGGACACCCAGGGTCTCTGACGTCTGGGTCCTTGTGGTCTGACCTGTAGATGCCGGAGCGGGAGGTGGGGCAGGGCCAAGGCAGCAGGCAGGGTCTGCAGCGTCCTCGGGTGCCGGCGGTGGCGGTGGCCGTGTGTGGTCTGACGTTGGGAGGGTATCAGCAAGTATTGGGCTGGGAGGGAGACCTTGTTGGTTCCAGATATAAATGTTTGAGACAGGTGTGGGGCTGTGCACGGCCTGCCTCTGACTTCGCTCTCCGTGCGATGCGGGCGTCACGGCCCCAGGCTTCTAAGAGCCAGTTTGGCCTTGGTGTTTGTCAGGCTGCCACGGTCACTTACCGCTCAAGAGGAGGTCCTGGGGGAAATAGTGGCTCTTGTGGGAGGTGTTTATTGGTGGCAGAACTTGGTGAATCACATGCTTTGCGAAGGTGACCTGGTACCAGGGATGGTGGGCCAGGGCTCCGAGGGTCAGAAAGCCCTGAAGCAGGGGCGGGGAACCTTTCTCCTGCTGAGGGCCATTGGATGTTTATGACATCATTCACGGGCCTTTCAAAAGTACCAACTTAAAAATCAGCCTGCCGTATTTGGTCAAACATTTCATCAACTCACCCCTAACGCCTTGGCAGGGGCCAGACCAAATGATTTTGTGGGCCTCACACGGCCCTGCTGTGAAGGCAGACTGGACTACATTTCAGCTTAACAACCTGAAAAGCTCCCACTGATTGAAAGAGATACATTGTAGCTTTAAAAAGCCTTAATCTGTGGCAAATTATAATGAGATTCGTTTGTATTTTTTAATTTACTTCTGGTCACCCTCCCTCCTTCACCCAGACAGGCTAATGCTTTATGTGTCGGTTCCAGCTCATTCAGACCAACAAGCTGAAGCACTACCCCAGCATCCACGGCGACTTCAGCAACGATTTCAGGCAGCCGTGCGTGGTGTTCACGGGGCACCCCTCCCTGCGGTTTGGGGACGTGGTCCATTTCATGGAGCTCTGGGGGAAGTCCAGTCTCAACACGGTCATCTTCACAGGTGAGCCACGCCCTGCCCTTCCGCTGGCACCTTCACTGAGCACGCCCACCACGCAGAGACCCAGGGGCAATCTTGTTGTTGTTAATCCTCACCAGAGGGTTTTTCCCCCATTGATTTTTAGAGAGTGTGGGGGCGGCGGAGAGGGGGAACGGGAGAGACAGAGAGAGAGAAACATCGAGGGGAGAGAGACACATCGATTGGTTGCCTCCTGCAGAAGCTCCAACCAGGGCCGCTGCAACCGAGATACACGCCCTTGACGGGAATTGAACCTGGGACTGTTTGGTGTTCGGGACAACAATCAACTAACTGAGCCACACCAGTCAGGGCCAGAGAACGTTTTTAAAATAAGGCATAAATTTGAACACTCTTTTGTCATAACATGTTAAAGGATAAACCACAAGGGAAAGAGTCCGGATAGAACAGGTCTTCCTAAGTCAGTCAGACACAGCTTTTGCATCCGTGTTTGTTGCTTTTTCCCTGAGGCAGATTTCCCCTCAGCGCTCTGGGAGGGCTGTGTGAACGGCTCCAGGAACTGCAGGAGTTCATGGTCACGGCTCTTCCCTGAACTGGGTCTTTCTGCTTTGGTGACAGTTCGCTCTGGCTTGCACTGCAGGGTTTTGGGGTTTTTTTTTTTCTGGAGAATAAACCCCTCAGAGTAAAATAAGTCCTTTCATGAGACCAAGTGAAGTTTTTACTTAATTGCTATATCATGTGATCAGTGTAAGGTCCTCAGACCTTTGAACAACTTACGGCCTGTGCAGTAGAAAATCCTGCTCTGAAGTCTGGTCCGACTTGCTGTCACCTCGGCCAAGCTGCCTCGCCCCGAGCCTGGCTCTCCCGTGGCCGGGGCCGCGGGGGCCTCTCCGGCAGCTGTGCGGGGTGGGTGGAGAGAGAGCACTGTGCGCAGGGCTGCACCCAGGGCTGCTGATGGGGCGCAGTCTTGCAGTTTCCCCACTGCTTGGGACTTCGTGGAGCAGAGGCTGCTGTGCCCACGGCGTCGGGCAGGGACCCTGTGGTCCTCCCTGTGCTCAGCCTGTTAGTGAGGAGACAAGCCCGGGCTGACCGGCTCCGCCAGGAGGGAGGCGCGGGCCATAGGCGGGCGGGAGGCAGGTTCACAGACGTGGGACGTCGGTTGGGTGTCTCGGTGATTCGTGGCCAGAGGGCAGGAAGAGTGGAGCCAGGTCGGTAATATTTGTGGTTTGGACAGTGCTGTGGTTCCGGCAGGGTTGCTGGGGAGGAGGGGGTGTCTTGTTTTTGTCTGGATCATCGTGGTCACCGAGTGGCCTTGTCTGGGTCAGTGTTGGTGAAATCGCCAATGTCCGGCAGGAGCACGGGGCCGGCCTGGGTGCCGCACCTCGCTGGCAGGACTGCAGAGCCCGGAGAGCAGCTGTCGGCCGCTTCTCTTCCCCCGGGTCCCTTCCGGCCCCAGCAGAGGAGGCCAGCCACCGAACCCTGATTCCTGACTGACCCGGAACCTCACCTCTATCTAGTTCTGAGCAGGGGCGTGCAGGGAAGTCATCTGTAGTATAGGGGGACCAAGAGGGGGGGTCTCTCCTGTGCGGGGAGGTGCTGACTCTGATGGACAGAGGGCACAGCAGGAAGTGTCCGCTCTGCATAAACGTTTCTTTAGCCAGCTGGACGAAATCAAGGCTCTGCGGTTGTCTGGCCACCCTGAATGATGAACTTAGGTTTAAACTGACTAGTTGAGCTTCCAGAACAGTCGTGCGTGTGTGATGTCTGCTGGAGCCAGAAGTTTGGGGCCAGTTCTTCCATTTGTGTTCCGACAGCGGGGGGGATTGCAGCTCGCACAGTGGATGTAAAAAGGTCAGCTACCCTCCCTCTGCTGGCCCGTGTGGGGGTTCCTACGTCTCTGCTTGGGGAAACAGGATCCATGGAGGGTGTTCATGTAAACGTGGGCGCTCCAGCAGCTGTCGGGAGCACAGAGGTGTGCAGGGGAGGGGAGCACCGTGGGCACAGGAGGAGCCCGGTCTGCGGCTCCAGGGGCAGCTCCTCGGGAGTAAAGGGTCCCCGCCAAGCAGACGGCACGAGTGGCTCTTGGGGGGACACCTGGCCGGCGGGACAGGTGGGTCCCAGTCGGGAAGCGCTGGGCTCTGCCCACAGGAGTGCGGGTCTCAGCAGAGGCATTTGCTCCCGTGGGGTCAGGGCCCTTGTTTTCTTCGGTGCGTCCTGAGAGGAGGTGACCCGCGCTAGGCTCGGGCCTGATGTGGACCGAGCGCTCAAGTCCAGGGGCCACATTTCTTCACGCTGAAGTCGCCGTTCTGTGTTTTGTCTTTTGAGCCAATTTGAGTCTGTGTCTATGTCCTGGTCTTTCTCAAATGTTCATCTAATTTTTTGTAGCATTTATGGATGATTCTGGACTGAATGCGTTATTACTGTGATGGTTGCCAGATAGTGATTTTTAAACAATTTTATCATTTCTTTTGTAATTATTAACTGGTATTTTGTTGCAAACAAGAGCTTTCTCTTCTCACCCACTTATTTATCCCTCATTTATCTCATCAACCCCTTTATTCACTTCACACCCATGCCTGCCGTTGCTCCCCATCCTACAGGCCTCATCCTGGCCTTCCCCCTCCCTCCGTCTGGTGATGAGGCGCCCGGCTCCCTCAGCACTGACTGGGGGGGGGGGGGGGGGCTCACCCTCCTGACCGCCTGCTTGCCCTGACCACCCAGCTGCCTCCTCGCTGGGCAGCTTCTCTGTTCCCTGCACTTAATTCGTCTTCTCTGTGCTCCCCCTTAGAACCCGACTTCTCGTACCTGGAGGCACTGGCTCCCTACCAGCCCTTGGCCATGAAATGCATTTACTGCCCCATTGATACCCGGCTGAATTTCATCCAAGTGTCGAAGCTGCTCAAAGAAGTGCAGGTAACCAAGGCAACCGTGCCGGTGTCTTTCTGTGACCTGTGTCCTGGCCTCCGGGGGGTACCCGTAGTGCGAGGGCGGGGCCTGTGGGGGCAGCGTCTGCAGAGCTGGGTCATTTCCCTTCCCACTTCACAGCGTGGCTTCAGCCCTGCAACACGTGTCCATCCTAACGAACCCCAAGCGGGAGGGGAGAGCAGGCGTAAGGACCGCCCTTTCTACGAGGACAGTTTGTGTCCGGTTAAAAGCCAGTTGTCCGCTCCACCCCCAGAAAGTCCTCACGGAGCTGAAAGGCAGCTTCCCTGGGACATGGCGTGGTGCATGTTCGGTTAGTGCAGCCGTGGGCAAACTACGGCCCACGGGCCGGATCTGGCCCGCGGAGCCGAAAGAACGGAGGGTTCTCTTGCTCTCCCCTCCGCTCCTTCACCAGCAGCCCAAGATGAGAGTGCCAGCATGGTCAGGTTGCTTTTGTTCCGGCCCTCCGGGTCCAGTTTAAGAACCCATGGTGGCCCTCGAGTCAAAAAGTTTGCCCACCCCTGGGTTACTGCCACACTGAGTCGTTTTGGTTTTCGCCGGAAGTTTGGTTCGGTTTGGTTTTTGTTCTTGCTTTCGCTTGCTGGGTGTTTGCATTTTGCATTTCCTGCCTCAGAGGAAGGGGAGAAGTTGGGTGAGGGTAGGTAAAAGGAATTCGCCTGGACAGAGGAGACTGGAGGAAGGGCAGGGAATGAGAACCGCGCTGGGCCAGCTGCTAGGGCGGGTGTGTTTTGACGTGTCCTCCGGCACCTCTCCTGACTCTGACTCCTCAGCCGTCGCTCAGCAGGGCGCGATGCCCCTCACGCCTCGGCGAGGTCAGGCATTCACTTTCCTCCTCTGCAGAGTCTCTGTCCTCCGGAGGAGAGACGCCATCACAGAACTCAGAGGAAACCTAAGGAGAGGCAGAGGCGGCTGAGAGCCAGGAGGGCCGGGGAAGAGCGGGCTTCTCTAGCTCAGCTTGGAGCAGTCACCGCCTTCGTCCCCCACCCCATGTGCCCGCTGCTGGGAGGTGAAGAGCCGGTGGTTTCCGTTCCTGGGCTTCCTTAAGCCAGGGTCCTCGTCCAGCCCCTCGGCCGGGACTGAACCTGGAGAGCCTCCTCGGTCTCCCGGGGAGAGGAGACGGAGTCCTCAGGCTGGGACTGGAGTGGATGGCTCCCGCAGCCAGAAGATGCTCTTGCCTGTCCCCTGGCTAGCGGCTCAGGGTTTGCCTGAAGTTTCTGTTCCTCCCCCTCTGCCCTCCTCTCCTGGCCGGTCACCTGCGTGAGGAAAGTTCACTGTGGCCTGGAAGTGCTGGGCCTTGTCCAGGAAGGGGCTTCTGAATGGGCTGCTCTGCCTCCTCACGCCTCCTCTCCCTCCTCCTCTCCTTCCTCCTCCCCTCCCTCCCGCAGCCCCTGCACGTGGTCTGCCCTGAGCAGTACACGCAGCCGCCCCCCGCGCAGGCCCACAGGATGGACCTGATGATCGACTGCCAGCCGCCGCCCATGGCCTACCGGCGGGCCGAGGTCCTCGCCCTGCCCTTCAAGCGGCGCTACGAGAAGATCGAAATCATGCCGGAGGTGAGCGGGCGGGATTGGCGGGGCCTCTGGAAGCAGCCTGGGCTCCTGCTAGGGTTTGTGTCAAATGTGTGTGAACCACTGCTGGCAGTCAGCAGGCAGCAGGCTCTGTGCTCCTCTTTCGGGCCATCCTGTCATGGCCAAGGGGATAAAGTCTCTTTTAGCTCTGAATGCCCAGTTGTCCTCTTCCATAGCTCACTAGCCCGGCTCCAGCTCCCCTACGTAGTTACAGTGACAGTGACCTGTCCATGGGCCTCCCATGGACAACACTAAGCATTTCCACGGACGATCACCGCTCTGCGAGGCGGGCGGTGCTCCGACGTGGCCTGCTCAGCGGGCAGGGCAGGGTCTTCTCTGCCCTGAGGAAGCCTCAGGGGGCCACCACCACGTCTGTCCACAAAGGCCACCCAACCCGGTCACAGATTCTGTCTTTTAAGTGGGAGTGGAGCCCCCAGATCAATTTGCACTGAAAATGTGAGCCCCGCAGAGGAGAGACCTGTCCCACGAGTACCAGTTCCCGGTACTGGAGGCAAAGGGAAGCCAGCATGTTGTGTTTGAGGCAGAAACAAAAATATTAAGGCGTCCACAGAGAAGCCCTCTTACTAACTAGTTTCTGGCATTTCTCATTCCCAAGCTTATCCCTACCCATGATTAAGCAGTCCTTGTTAACTTGCCTGTTCCCTTTCTAAGTCACCAAAAGAAAACAATAAATCTGCTGTTACACCTCTGACTCTGGGCCAGAGAAGGAAGGGATGGCGGGGGGAGAGGAGGAAAGGAGGAAGGCACCCCGTTCTGTTCACGAAGCCCCCCAAAGGCAGCAGGAACCGAGCAGCAGCCCTGGGCCTGAGACCCGCCCTGCCCGCCCTGCGCACCTGCTGGTCTGGGTACAGCCACGCCCCCAGGCCGCCTGCAGCCTCTGCTGTAGACTCCTAGCTTCCACCCCTTAGGTAACATTGCCAGTGTTAGTTTCGTTTCAGTAGTTAACATTAAGATTTTTATGGGCGAGAGGAAAGCGTGTTCCCCTCCAAAAAGGGGCAAAGTTTTTTGTTTGTAACACCGACGTGGAGCTAACCATCTGCACCTCCGGATGATAAGGCTGTTTAACATACAGGCGTTTGCTTTTCATTTTCTCTGCATTTTGCTCATCTCAGAGGGAGAGATGCTGGCCCAGGCCTTGGATCATCTTTGTCCGTATTTACTTTCTAGCTTTAGAGTGGTACAGTGGGGTTGAAGGGTTGGGTTTAGATTTCAACACGCTAATCCAGCAGTTCTCAAATTGTGTGGTATCAAGACTTGTTAAAAATTAGAACCCCAGCCCTAGTCAGTTTGGCTCAGTGGATAGAGCGTTGGCCTGCAGACTGAAGGGTCCCAGGTTCGATTCCTGTCAAAGGCACGTACCTCCGTTGCAGGCTCCCAGCCCTGGTCGGGGCATGAGGGAGGCAACCAGTTGATGTGTCTCTCACATTAGTGTTGCTATTTCTCCCTCTCCCTTCAACTCTCTCTAAAAATCAATGGAAAAAATATACTTGAGGATTAAAAAATTTAAAAAGCCCCAAAGAGCTTTTTGTTTATGTGGATGATATTGACTGATGTTTGCTAACTAGAAGTTGAATAAATATTTTTAAATTTCTCAGTTTTATTCTAAAGTAATATAAGCCTATTAGGTGTTAACATAATTAAAGTATCTTCTATGAAAAGATGGACGAGCAGGCTCTGCTTTGCATTTGCAAGTCTCTTTAGTGTCTGCGCTGGAAGCCCTGGCAGGTTCTGAGCTACTAAAGTAGCTCATCCGTGTCCTCAGAGCCGTCAGGGGGAGAGGTGAGGTGGCGGCAGAGGGAGAGGTGAGGTGGCGGCGGCTCAGACGCTGCCGACTCCGCTGGGGGTTGGCTAACAAAAGGGGAAGAGCAGGGTCAGCACCGGTAACTGCAGGGACCTGGGGAGGCCTCCAGGCAAAGCACCCGGACTTTGTACCTGGGACACTGGTCCCTTCTCTTCCTCTCCTCAGCCCGCTGACCCGCCACCACACCCCTGCCCTCTGTCATCTCTTCCTTCCTTCCTTCCTTGCAGTAGATAGAGAGGTAATAGATAATTTGCATGATGTATTTTGGGTTAAGAATTATTTTTAATTTTTTACCTTCTCTCTTCCCTAAAGTTATTGGGTCATTCGTTGTTGTTCAATCCTCACCCAACAGTATTTTTCCATTGATTTTTAGAGAGAGGAAATCAATTGGTTGCCTTCTATACGAGCCCCAACCAGGGCCCGGGCCAGGAAGAAACCCGAAACCCAGGTCCATGCTCTTGACCGGAATCGAACCTGGGACCTTTCAGTTCACAGGCCGACACACTGTCCTCTGAGCCAAACCAGCAAGACCCATTTGGTCATTTTAGACTGCAGTAATGTGAATAAAAATACAAAATAAAATAACGGTGATCATTAAAGGCTCAGCTTTATTTTTTTTAAATATATTTTTATTGATTTTTCACAGAGAGGAAGAGAAAGGGATAGAGAGTTAAAAACATCGATGAGAGAGAATCATCGATCAGCTGCCTCTTGCGCACCCCCTTACTGGGGATGTGACCGCAACCAAGGTACATGCCCTTGATGGGAATTGAACCTGGGACCTTTCAGTCCGCAGGCCGACGCCCTATCCACTGAGCCAAACGGGTCTCCGCTAAAGGCTCAGCTTTAGAGCACCTGCCGGTTGGTAGCATCCCAGCAGGCCGGCAGGGACACGGGACCTCTGCTGGAGGTGGAGCTGCAGCCTGAAGCACCTCCTCACTGCTGACGGTAACAGCACCGCTGCAGCCCCTAGTGAGTGTCTGACTGAACCCGTCTGCTTCCAGCTCGCAGATTCACTGGTGCCCATGGAGATTAAGCCTGGCATCTCCTTGGCAACCGTTTCGGCCGTGCTGCACACCAAAGACAACAAGCACGTTCTTCAGGTATCGTGGGGGGCGGGGGAGGGTGGACTTGAGCCCTGGGTAACTACAGGCCTGGGATGACTAGAAGCCCCTCCCCAAAGAGCCTAGCACTCAGCCAGCTCCCAGGACACTGCTCCCCAAACTGCAGCCCCGGGAGACCAGCCTCCCGACGGGTCAGGTTCGGGACCTAGAGAGGGCACTGCCCGTAGACTCCCCCCTCTTACTCTCTGGCCACGCACCTCCGAGAGAAAGGGAAGAGAAACTGCCACCCATCTGGCCAAGTGCGCTCACGGCTCTGAAGTCCCACTCAGAGCTCCCGAGGGTGCCCACCCCAGCACCGCAGGGCACTGGGTGGGTGCTGGGGGGTAGGGAGGGACATTAAAAATCAGCCCAGATGTCACCCTCCCACCGAGGCCTAGAAATACTAAGTACAGCTGCCATCAGCCCGAGGGCCTGGGCATCGCAATACAGGGTCCACGTGGACGGACAGCACCCGGGCCCCCCTGGTGGTGCCGCTGAGCCAGTCTGTCTGGCTGCCTCAGAACACCTGGCGGAGCTGGCCTGTGGGACCTCGTAGCCCTGCGTCGTGGGCGTGTGGAGGGTGCAGGATGCTGTTGGGCCCCGGGCTCTGTCCTCACAGACATCTCATCGCCGCGTCACAGGCACTTTCTCTGGGCCAGGAGGGTTCTCACCAGTCAGTGACCCACAGCCGGTTACCTGCAGCTGTGCTATTGCACCTGCAAGTGCCAGAACGGGTTAACAGTTTACTCAGAAACTCTGAACCGTGTCAGTTAAAGATTAAACAGGGCTCTTTGTCAAAGGAAGGTGTCTGCCGGCTAAGGAGTTAGGCTGTGTGGAGAGCGGGCATCTGCTTGTGGGCACTGAGAGCTCCAGGGGGAGCCCCGGTGCCCGCAGACTGGACTCCACAGGCCTGGGGTGCCCAAGGTGTGTGTGTCCTGACCCGAGTTCCCTCCTGCTCCAGCCCCCACCCAGGCCGGCCCAGCCCGCGGGTGGGAAGAAGAGAAAGCGGGTGAACGAGGACATCCCGGACTGCAAGGTTCTGAAGCCCTTGCTGAGCGGCTCCATCCCAGTGGAGCAGTTCGTGCAGACGCTGGAGAAGGTGAGCGCACGTCCGCCGGCCCGGGCCGCCCTCTCCCCTCCCTGTGCCTCCCGCTTCAAGGGGTGCTTGTTGTGCTGCTGCTGCTGCTTGCCACTTGGTTTGGTCTCCACTGAGCTCTGTCCCTGTGGCATCTGCCTGCCTGGTCCCAGGTCGTGTCAGGGACAGACGCGGGGGGAGGAGGGGGTAGAGATGCGTGGAGCAGGCCCCTTCCCATCGGGAACCAGGTAGCGCGATGACAGCCTCATCGGATGCCCCCTTGCAGCAGCACGGCTGAGGCCTTCTCAGAGGCCTGGGGCAGCCGGGCAGCCGGGGACAGAGAAGGGTCTGCCCTCCAGAGCCTCCCTTCTCACAGCCCCTGTCCCAGGGAGGAGTCACGGGAGGGTCGGGAAGAGGTTACCGGGTCCCCGCGAGCTCGGGAGGCAGGCCCAGCCTCTGCCAGGCAGGCGGGAGTTGTGCGGAGTTGCCCCGGAGAAAGGGGGCCCTCTCCATCGCAGCAGCCGGCCGTACCTTGTCCCGGTGGCTGCTCCTCCAAGGAACAGACTCCGACTATAATTATAAGAAAAACATAACCTTAAAGGTTTTTAGAATTTTGGCTTGTCACAGAACTTGAGATTCTAATGAATTACAGAATCCTTGATAGGAAGAGGGAATTAGCTAAACGTGTTATTCATGCTGCTGCTTGCGAGAACTGCAACCAACTGGACTAAGTTCCAGGCAAAGGTTTTCTTCTTTCAAAACCACCAGCTGCTGCCTCGGTGGCTGAGTGCTTCCACTTTATTGGGATTTGTTTCCTCCATTGTCATTTCATTGTCCCCGGAGGAAGGGCTTCCGCCAAGGTGTGCGGCCCCGGTGAGGACTGTGGGTGCTCCGCAGGCTTCGGCGTGGGGGACATAGCAGTGAGTGCCCCCTCCGGACCCTGCAGCAGCCCGGTCCTGGATGCCGGGACTCGCCCTGGACTTGTCCTTTAAACAACTTGCTTCCCCAAAAGACCTTTCCTCAGTTCTGCCCGGCTCACCGGGGCACTGAGCCCAGGACCTGACCCTGCTCCCTCCCCCACCTCTGCCTCGTCCCTTCTGCCGGAGGATGCTCACCTCTGCCCCACCCACCCGTGTGCTTGCTAGAACTGGGCGGAGCTCCTCAGGTCTGGTTCTCACCTGTTTGGCATCCCGTTCAGGCTAATCCGTCTTCTTTCCACGTCTTTTCTTTTTTTTCAACATTATGTCTGATGTGTGAGTCCAGTGATTCGCATCAGAGATGGCTAGAGGCATTTGCTGTGCTGCTTTATTTCCTTCTCCCTGAGGGGGATGTGCCCGGTCTCCCGGTCCCGTGGGATCTTGCTGTGAGGAATGGTGTTCCCTGGGGCAGGGCTGAGCCTTTCACCAGGGCCCATGGGCGGAGGCTGCTGACGGGGCCCAGTGTCCCAGCCCCCTGAGCTGGCACTGGGCTGTGCTCAGTCACAAAAGCTTACGCAGGTTACTGAAACTGTCTTGTTTTGCATGTGTGGGGGCCTCTTTTGAAGTTCGGTTGGCCTTTGAACAACACAGGTTTGAAGTGTGCAGGCCCACTTACTTATACATGGAGCCTTTTCAGTACATACACAGTCAAGCCTTCCATATCCCTGGGTCTTGCACCCACTGATTCAACCAGCTCAGGTCAAAAACAGTATTTTTGACCCACACATGGAGAGCATTGTTACTACACTATTTCATATAAAGAACTTGAACATCCAGAGATTTTGGTATCTGCAGGGGGTCCTGGAACCAATCCCTTGTGGGTACCAGCGGCCAACTGTGGCTAAGTTTTCAGGCCAGAGTTAATATGCAGATTTTCAACTGCACCAACAGTCAGCACCCTTAGCCCCTGCGTTGTCCAGGGCAGCTCTGTGTGAACTCGGGTTGAACTGCAGGTCCAGGTCTGAAGGATTTCATGCCGGTTTTAACCGCTAAGCGTAGCTGTCTGGGAGGGCCGTGTTTAGGGTCCTCAGTTGCTGAAATGCCCTCCTGCCTTCAATCAGCCGCTGGTCCTCAGATTCCCACCCACCTCCTCTTTTCTGTTGGCCAGCATGGCTTCAGTGACATCAAAGTGGAGGACACAAGCAAGGGCCACATCGTCCTGCTCCAGGAAGCGGAGACCCTCATCCAGATAGAGGAAGACTCGACCCACATCATCTGTGACAATGACGAGATGCTCAGGGTGCGACTGCGGGACCTTGTCCTCAAATTCCTCCAGAAGTTCTGAATGGAGCATGTGAGCCACGTCTGCTTCCCTGAGATCCCTCCGCCTGCCCAGCACAAGCCACGTGAGGAAGGGCACACGGCCAGGCCTTGTGCTGGTCTCGGGGGGCCATGTCTGGAGAGGGGGCGCACCTGCTGGTCTGGACTTGCAGCGCTGTCTCCGGCAAGAGCTTTCACTTACGCTTTAGACTCATTTTCTTCCGGAGCCTGGCTCTCTCGGGTAACCAGTGTGGCAAGACCGTGAGCTGAGGGGCACAAGAGTGACAGAGCAGTTTCCCAGGCCAGTGTGGGGAGGGGAGGACTCGAGTGGCCAGTGTCTGTTCTTCATCGGGACACAGGCCTCGGGCGGGCGGGGAACTAGTGACTTTGTGTTACTTGCTTATCTACTGTGTTCATCTGGTAAGACAGACAACCCAAAAAAAAGTTAGTAAAATTAATCCATTTATCTGTATTTTATATAGTGAGCCCATTTTGTTAATAAAGCTTATTTTTATAGGAGTCTCTATGCTCTGTTGAACCTACAATTTACAATGATACAGTATCTGAGAAAATGTGGAAATATTCAGACTAACATAAACTTAGAAAATACTATAGCAAATTTTTAATTTGGTGAGCATGTTTAGTCATATAACCTGGCTTTTTAAAAAGAGGGGCCATATTATTATGATCTCTGAATGTATAATAATCTGACCTATTAGTGTATATCCTATATAATAAAAGGCTAATATGAAAATTTTCCCCTCAGCTAGGAGTTTAACCAGCAGGTCAGGCTGGCCAGACCCCACCATGCATGAATTCATGCACTGGGCCTCTATTATGTGCCACACACACTGAGTGGCCATATTATTATGCATTCAGAGATCATAATAATATGGCCACTCAGTGTATAAAATTCAGCCCTAACTGGTTTGGCTTCAGCCTGTGAACTGAAGGGACCTGGGTTCAATTCTGGTCAAGGGCACATACCCGGGTTGTGGGATCGATCCCCAGTAGGGGACATGCAGGAAGCAATCAATGATTCTAATTGTTGATGTTTCTCTCCCCTCTCTGAAATCAATAAAAATAAAAATCTAGGAGAGCCACATTTAAATAAAATTCATAGTTTTCCTTAAATTGTTTGAAAAGGTGCTGAACTTTACCTGAGCTGTGTCTCTAATGAAAAACCCCAGCCATGACCTCCTAGGAGGGTCCTGAGCAGGGGCTGGACTCAGTACTAAATCATCAGTTGCCAGCTGGTGGTCCATGAGGTCCGAAAGGTGGGCCACCGCTGCACTACATGGCCTTTACCTGAGTAACCGTTCCCACAGATCCTCGGGATTCTCCACGGTAAGTTCAGACGCCCAAAGACCCACCAGTAACAGTAGTGCATTTGAAATCATGCTGCTTCTGAACGGTTTCAGACAGACAGTTACAATCAAACAGCATCATTTGCAGCGCACGTGCAAACTTTTCAGGTATTAAAACGTGGAGTGCAAGTCTTAGTCACGTACGGCAGTAGTCCCAGCTCAGCTGCCGTTCTGAACAAGTTTTTTAGACTGCCGTTCAGCCAGAAAGTCAGTCCTCCAACTCAGCAGCTAAACATCACAAAGGGATTTATATGTGTGTGTATATGTATACATACATACATATACAATATACAGCACCATAGAGCTGCTTGCTTGGGTTTTATGGAGAATTGAATATCAATTCTCCCTCTGGAATAAACACAGAGTGAGAATGAATTCTTCGTTAAAAGAAGAAAAAGACTACTTCATTTTTTGCCATTTCCAGCTTTGTCAGATTGGGGCACAGGAATGCTTACGTAGGTGTTTTTAAGGTATAGGTCATTCCAATCAAGGACCCTGGGATGTGTCTATAGAATAGATTGGGAGCCTCCAACCATGAGAGAGAATGACATTACGAAGACGAATGTGCCATAACCAGGAAACTTTCGTTTTAGGGGGAGAGCTGTAAATAGCATTTCATGTAGGGACACTTCCTAAATAAAACTTGAGAGAATCAAGTTAAAAGTTTTTTTAAAAAATAATGAAAGTACAAAACAGAGCTCAAAAGAAATCAGATCGGTTATTTTAGTTACAGGTCCTGATAATGATACGTTCAGGAGTAACTTGGATTTGTTCAAGTTTGCTTTCTGTTTAAGTGCTTGATGAGAGCACAAGGGCAGAGACAACCCGTATGTATATGTAAATTAGTCAAGTGGACAGGGACTAATCTAAAAATTATGACGGTTTTAATCAAGTTACTCCCACCTACTGACGGTAGGAGGGGAAGCCAGAGGGAGGAAGACGCACAGACTCACTCATTAGAGCGGAGAGGCAATCTGGAGCCGGCCTTTCCCCGAGCAGCCGTCCTCCACCCGAGCTCAGGCATCCGGATCCCACGCCGGTGGGGAGTGGCAGACCCGGAAGAAACGGCACACCTGTCTTCAGGGGCCACCCACACTGACGGAGAGGCAGCCCCCGACCACGGTGCTGACCTGGCGAAAGGTCTGACACCTGGAAAGGCTTGATTACAAAGTAATTCAAAAACCATTAAAAATACTGAGGAGGAACCTGATATTTCGTCTAAGAAGTAATACAGCTACTGACAAATAACACAGTACCCCAAAACTTAATGGCTTAAAACATCATCATCTCACCATTTCTGAGTGTCAGGAGTCTAGTGTGGCTTAGCTGGGTGCTCTGGGCTCAGGATTCTTTCCACTGGGCTACAGGTGAGGAAACTGAGGTACAGAGGTTAAGTAACTTTCCCCAACACATAGCCAGTAAGTGGCTTCTGCCTTGCCACAGTGTCCCAGGTGGGTATCCGGGAACAGGAGCCGGCCAGGAAGGGAAGGCGTACCTGTTAGTCCATTTCTTTTCAAGCAAAGGTAACAGCTCACCATGATCCCTGGAGAACGTGAAGCTTTTGGCTGTCAGTTGGCTGTCTGCCAAACTACAATGACATATCAACAGAAATAAGAGTGAAGAAGCCTCCCAAGTTATATGATAACTCGAGGCCAAGTGCATGGGTTTGCGCACATTGAAAGGAAATTACAAGGTGGCCGGTGGGGTGGGACTGGGTGAGACGGCCGGACACCCCCCGGAGCCAACCTCCCATGGTCCCTCCCCAGCCGGCCGCACCTGGAGTGGGGCTTGAAAGGCATCTGCAGAGTGAGCGTGCTCCCTCCGGCAGGTGGGGCTCCTCAGCCTGGCCTGCAGGGATCGGGCTGAAACTGGCAGTTTGACATCCCCCAAGGGGCCCCAGAATGCAAGAGGGGACTCTGCAAAGTTGCTATCACTCAGCAGCCCCAGCACTGAGCATCTGTCCCCTGGTGGTCAGTGCGCGTCATACCTACTGGTCAGTTAGCTGGTCGCTTAGCCTTTTACATATATATATAATCATATGAGCCATGTAAACTGGCGGGTAGGAAAGGGAGACACTCCTTTGGCACCATCCCATTTCCCCCTACAGTCCTAAGGAAAGTTGAATGTTGTCTCATTGTTTCATACCATACTGTGGGGAAGCAGAAAACATCAGATGGTCTTAAATTCACTGCAGTGGGATTACATGTAAATAATATAAACCCAGAATGAGATAAAAATAACCAACTATAATTCTGGAGGAAATACTAGTAAAAACTAAATCCTAGATAGGCAGTATGGAGCTGAGCCCAAAATATCTCATTTTAGTGGGGGTTAGAACCAACAATGATCATGAGTTGTTGTTGTTTTTTTGTTTTGTTTTTGTTTTTTGTTTTTTTAATATATTTTATTGACTCTTTACAGAGAGGAAGAGATAGGATAGAGAGTTAGAAACATCGATGAGAGAGAATCATCGATCAGCTGCCTCCTGCACCCCTCCTACTGGGGATGTGCCAGCAACGAAGGTACATGACCCTGACCGGAATAGAACCCGGGACCCTCCAGTCCACAGGCCGACGCTCTATCCACTGAGCCAAACCGGTTTCAGCATGAGTTTATTTTCTAAAGATTAAATGTCACAGTCTCCACTGCTTCTTGGTAGCCTGTTACAGATTTTAATTATATCATAAAAACATTATTTTACCATCTAACAAAATTCCAATGGCATTTTTCACAGTAATAGAAAAAGCAACCCTAAAATGTCTATGGAACCTCTAAAGACCCTAAGTAGCCCAGCAACCCTGAGGGAGAACAAAGGTGGAGGCATCACACTTTCTGTTTCAAGATTTATTACAAAGCTATATAGCAATCAAAATAGTATGGTGCTGTCATAAAAGTACATACAGAGACTAATGGAATCTAATTGAGAGCCCAGAAATAAACCTACATATATACAGTCAACTAATATTTGACAGGGGAGCCAAGACGACTCAAAGGAAGAGTAGTCTCCACTAAATAAATGGGGGTGGGAAAATGGGAACCACATGCAGAAGAATGAAACTGGACCCCCACCTTATACCACTCACAAAAATTAACTCAAAAAAGATTAAATACTTAAATGTAAGACCCAAAATTGCAAAACTACTAGAAGAAAACAAGGGTAATGTTTCTTGGTGTAGGCCTTATACATTTTTTTTTTTTAATGATACCAAAAGCACAAGCAACAAAAGCAAAAATAAACAAGTGGGGCCACATCAAATTAAAAAGCTGCACCACACAGAAAACATCAGCAAAATGGAAAGGCAGCAACCAAATGAAGGAAAATGTGTGCAAACCATCTCTCTGATCCTTATGTTCAAAATATATAAAGAGTCATACAACTCAACAGCAAAAAGATGCTCTGATTTTAAAATGGGGAAAGGACTTGGGTAGACATTTTCCATAAAGGAAACAGAAATGGCCAACAGTACATGAAATGTGCTCAGTAGCACTAATATCAGGGAAATGAAAATCAAACCACAATGAGATATCACCTCATACCTTTTAATGGCTATTAAAAAAAAAAACACAGATAATCAAGTTTTGGCAAGGATGTGGAAAAGGGGAACAATTGTGCATGCACTGGTAGTGGGAATGTAAATTGGTACAACCAATATGGAAAACAGTGTGGAGGTTCCTCAAAAAAATTAAAAATAGGGCTACCATATAACCCAGCAAGATACCATTAGTCATCAGGGAATGCAAATTGTGACTACAAGTTATCATTACTCACCAGAATAGCTAAAATTTAAAGGAAAGCTATATAGCAATCATAAAATTTTAAAATTTAAAATTTTAAGGACACCTTAGATTGGCGAGGCTGTGGGAAAACCGGAACCCTATTATCTGTGGGAGTACAAAAGTGTGCAGTCACTGGGGAAAGGTCTGGCAGCTTCTTATAAACCTTTTAGAATTTATAGATACAGATAACAGACTGGTGGGCATGGGAGGGGAGTGGAGGGTGAAAGGGGTGAAGGGATTAAGAAGTACAAACGGGTCATTACAAAATAATCACGGATACAAAGTACAGTCAATAATATTGTCAGTATTATTGTAATACTGTGTTTCCCCGAAAATAAGACCTACTTCATGGAAACATAATACATCCCCTGAAAATAAGACCTAGCGCATCATTGGGAGCAAAAGTTAATATAAGACACTGTCTTATTTTTGGGGAAACAGGGTAACTATATATGGTTGGTGCTAAAAATATCTGGGGGAACACTTTGTGAAGTATGATTGTCTAGCCAATATCCTGAAACTAACAAAAAATAATGTTAAATGCAAACTGTAATTGAAAGATAAAGTTAAAGAAAAACACTAAACATATATATACCTACCTAATCAAACAACAGTTCCACTCCTAGGTATATACCTCAGAGAAAAAACAAACCCACAAAAAGGCTTGCACAGGAATCTTTAGAGCAGTTTTACCCATAATAGCCAAAAATTGGAAACAGCCTGAGTGCCTGTCAACAGAATGGACTGATGCTGTTACTCTGCGTTTGGGAATACTACTCAGTAATACAAGGAAAAATACAAGGAACTAATACAGCATGGGCTGAGTTTCTTCAAGACTCGCTCAAAAGAGTAAAAATTGTACATCATTTATAAGAAATCTTAGAACAGGGAAAACTAATCCAAGATAAAGAAATCAGAATATTGGTTCTGGGAGAATAGAGATGGAGACTGATGAAGAAGGAACATGAGGGAACTTTCTGGATTTAATAGTAAATGTTCTATTTTTCCATAGGGGTTTGGGTTGCATAGGTGTATGCATTTGTCAAAACTCAAAAGAATATGTACTTAAGATTTTTGTATTTCAGTGTATAAATTTAATATGTAAATGTTACATTAAATGCATAAAAACTATCACTGACGTCCAGTTAATGGTGTGTGTGCTTACATTTAGAAGGAAATACATTAATGTAACTCACTTATAAATACACCAAAAATAGGATGAGTAGAAGGATGGATATAGAAATAACTGTAAAGAAAGTACAGTAAAATGATTGTTAGGCATACAGGCTCATTCTATAAAAAGTATTTAAGTTTATCAGTACATTTGAAATGTTTCATAATTAACTATTGGGACTAGTAGTTTAAGTAAATAGAATCTCAGTAGTTTAAATTCTAATATGACAACCATTCAATACCACCAGTATATGATTTCACCCATATGTGGGATATAAAACTAAACTCGGAACACAAACAGCAGAGTGGTGGTTGTCAGAGGAGAGGAGGTGGGGGGAGAAGGCGGTCCTCATATATGGATGGTGACCGGAGATTTGACTTTGGGTGGTGGGTACATGGTACAATATACAGATCTTGTAACATAGAAACCCACTCCTGAAACCTGTATGTTCACGTTGACCAATGTTGCCCCAAACAATTTAAAAGAGTAGATAAGTATCTCCCCACCACAGTTTAATGGACAACCTAGGATTTGAACCCATGTAACCTACTCCAGAGCACATACCCTTAATTGCAACATTATCCTTCCCAAACACATTTTCGTAAATATTTTGGAGCCTTCGATTTTATTGGCAAAACTATCAACCACTAACATTGGCCACTTTAGCTTACCTGGTTAAGTCCAAGCAGGAGCTGACAGGAGCCCGTGTTCAGTGAAACGCAAATTTCTACAGCCTCGTTCAACTTCCTCAAGGCTCTCTGGTCCCAGGACAAATTATAAGAGGTTGGAAGAATAGGAACTTGGAAGTCAAAACTCCAGACCCAAAGGAGGCATCCCCACCCTATGTGACATGTCTACCACCTCACCTGTGCAAACCTACCTGACCAACTGTCAGCACTACTTGCAGGTATCAGACTTTTTATTTTATTTTATTGATTTTTTTACAGAGAGGAAGAGAGAGGGATAGAAAGAAAGAATCACCGATCACTTGCCTCTTGTACACTCCCCACTGGGGATGTGCCCGCAACCCAGGTACATGCCCTTGACCGGAATCGAACCTGGAACCTTTCAGTCCGCCGGCCGACGCTCTATCCACTGAGCCAAACCGGTTTCGGCAGGTATCGGACTTTTGAGTCCCACACACACAGGACTGTCAGTGTGAGCCAAACGCCCAACCGAAGAGCTTAGGACAGAAGCCCCCCAACTCAGCTTGCCCCAGTTTCCTGTCCTCTTTCCGATTTCCAACATCTGCAACACCCCGACTCACGCTCTCTCCGAGGATGGCTTTGATCACATAGCCAAGCAGCATCGGGAGCCACGGACACCAAAGGACCGGGCTCTGACAGTTGAGAAGCACCCACTAGACACAGGTACTTTCAGCTACTCCTCGTATCTCAACAGAGCGACCTCTGGACCAGCCCAGGCCACTCCAGGCCAGCACCGTCCTCTCTGCACTGGCACACGCACACACAAGCTCCCCTGCACTCGCCACATCCACACATTTTAAAATTACCACAAAAAGTTAAAGGTGCGTGTATGCCACATGCCACCCCCTCCCACTCCCAGGTAAATGACACAGTTCCTCTCTGTGTAACTGAGTAATCGCAGAGGCAGATGCAGGCCAGGCAGCCCGGTCCGTGCGGTGAGCAGCGTCACCTGGGCTCAGGAACGCAGGCTGCGCCAGGCCGTGCCTGATGATGCCTGGAACCAGCAGGCACCTCTCTCAGGTCACTCAGGAAACCACAAAAGACCACCAAGCTGCTTGAGTTAGTCTCCATGTATTTTATTTTTTTTACAAAAATCCCATGTCAGACCATTGTGCTCATGACTAGAAAGGGTGGTGGATGGACATGGCACGGAGAGCAGAGAACTCCCCTCTAAGTGTCATCATCTCAAACCGGGAGCTTGAGCGCCCAGGCAGGCAGCTCCAGAAGAGGCCACCCTCCCGCACAGCGGGCCCGCGGCCCGTGCGAGGCCCGGCGGGAAGCCACCCGCAGCAGAGCCTGGCCGGAGGGAGGTGCGCGGTGCAGAACGGCCGCCGCCGAGGCCCTGGCGCGGGATTCCCCTCACTATGAAGAGCAAATGCTACCCGAGAGCAAGGATGTCCTGGGCCCACGGTGTTACCTTCAACAGAAAGGACCCACATGCGTCTTCGGAGCTGTTTCGTGTTCCAGGTGAGTCAGGGGCGGTGTAGGTGACATCGGGCTTCCCAAGGTGACGGTCAGTACCAACGGCCTAAGCACGAGGCGGGCCTCTCCCGAAGCCACGTGCAAAACCCACAGCCACGCTCCAGGAGCACCTGACCCGAAACCCGGAAGTCCGCTTGCCTGCTGCTTGCTGCTGGGTGTCAAGAACACGGCTGTTTTCTGAGCGTCCACCAGAGCCTGCCGAGGGGTCCTTCATGCCAGTGTCCATCCAGGTCCCAAGAGAGCATCCTTGTTTGAAGCTCTGGCATCACAACCTTGCCTACAGCACAGCTGACGTTCTCCACGATCTCAGCCCATTCAGCTATGCCTGGATCCACCAACAGCCTTCAGGGACCCAACGGTCTGGCTCCTCGGAAGGGGATCCTAACACAGACTGCTCATTCCCCACCACGCCCCACTGAAGGGCAGTATATTAGTTCCTCACATTGAAATAAACAAGATAAAAATAGCAGCCACATACATAGCTCAAAACACCACACTCTTTGGCTTCCCGAGGGAAGAAGGCTACCGCTAAAAAGAATACAGTCAAAAGTCAAGGAAAGGATGCTAGAAAGTTGGGGTGCAGGGAGTCTGGACCCTTTGCTGGGTTGCTGAGAAGTGTGACTCAATCTCCTAGGCTTGGCAGGAGGGCCATGAGAAGCCACCACTGAGGACCCCGGAGGACACCCCCGGCCCTGGGAGCAGCCCGGGTCCCGCAGAGAGGCCACTTCCGTCAAGCTAGCCCTACGGCTGGGTGGTAGCTACAGGGCAGAGCCTGGCTTCAAAATGGTACCTGAAGAAAACCCACTGGTACAGGCAGGTCACAGGAGAATGTGCCCCCAAGAAATAGAAGCACAGGTGTCAAGGTCTGGGGAAGACGGACTGGTTTAAGGCATGTGCATGACCAGGACAGACCTGAGCTTTTGTTCAGGTGCAGAAAACCAGCTACGCTCAACTTCACTGGAAGTGGGGTCCAGAGAAATGGCCAAAGGCATGGGCTGAATCCCTGCCAAGTGCCGCTAACACCCTCTTTGCTTATCCTACTGCCGTCACCACAAAAGAAAAATGGGCTTATTTCTATCTCAGCCCAGGGAATAGAAATGTAAGCCCAAGGAGAGTGAAAATGTGGGTGAAAATGCCTATGATATTTCAGTCAGAAGTCAGGGAAAGGGCGTTAGATCCTCCCATTGTTCTGGCACATACCAAACCTTGGGGTGTTCTGGAACAACCAGGCATTAGGAATCCAAAAACTACAGGTAACACACGGTGTAGGGGGAGGTGAATTTCACCCAGGTATTTATCCCAAGGCAGCTGCCTTGTTAAGACTCACCGGCCAGCCGGGTGGGGAGGGGCTACAAAGGTCGCTTGCTTATTCCAAGTCACAGGGAGAAGACCCACCTGCAAACCATTGCAGGCCACCCCTGGGCGGGCAGCCGCCAGCTCTGTTCTCTCACACAGGAGACAGCCCTCAGGAAAGCCTGAGCCAAAACACGTCTTTATGAAAGGAGGGCTGGACAAGGGCCACGTGGAAGGGCTGCTACGGGTCTCCTTCCTTCCTCTGGCTCCAACTTGGAAGAGAAAGACAGAGCAGCGACAGTCTGGGACAGCATGACCTCTCATGACTCTACAAACACCAATGATCCAGCACAAGGAAGCTCAACTGTCCCCAAATGCAGGGCCTCCCTCCCCGGGGACTCAAGGGAGAGGAGACAGGCGTCACGGAGCGCTGCTGGCAGTGCAAAGGGAGAAGGAACAAACCGGCAGGTCTTATCTCATCCAGGGCCCCATTAGACGGCCAGCCCGGCCCCTTTTCTGTTTCTGCACATCCTCTGGGAAGAATGGAGATGATTGTTAAGGATGAGCCTGATCCATGAGGCCAGGATCCATCTCCACCAAGAGAGAACGTTAGGAGCCTTGGTGGGTCCCTCACTCTGTGAGATAGGCAGAAATTTCAAATCCCCCCCAAATAGATATATGTATATGCACGTGAGTGTGTGTGTGTGTGCGCATATATATGTATATACATACACATATATATGTATATACACACACACACACACACATATATATATAAATAAGCCTCGAATGGCAAATCTGAAACATTTTCTTTTTAAATAATAATAATAGTCGTTACTGGATTTAAAAACCACAAACCAGCTGTCCTGGGCTTATGACCTGTGTGAGTGACTCTCCGGAGTCCCCATGTCCTCAGTGTATGCTATCAGTCAGTGCCCTGTGCCGGGAGGGAGCCCCCGTGTCCTCTGTCTGGGTTCCAGGCCCAGCGCGGCAGCTTCAAGAGAAAGGCAGCTATTCCCTTTCCGCTCCTCCCGCCGCCTCTCCCGGCGGAGGGTCTGGGCCACCCACCCAGCGGATGTGCGTGAGGTCCTTCCATGTCTAGGAGCCACCTCCCTCCCTCTGCTCGTCCTCTCCCCAAACCTGCAATGCCCCTAGATGAACTTGAAGCACTTGGTCTTGTCGTGGGGCAGGCGCGTCTTGAAGAGCACAGAGTCCACCCTGAACTGCGTGTACAGCAGGGGCATATAGCCGTACACCTTGACGAAGAAGTTGATACATTTGTGCCGCTCGTGAAAGTGGGAATCATCGTGGGACAGGGCCTGGGGGCATCCTGGGCATCGGAAAGTCCACCGTGAGGTCACCTGGAGCACAGAAGGAGGAGCTCAGTGAGGATCGCAGGTGCTAACCCCGAGAAGCCCCACAGCTTAACCAACCCGATGCACCCACGTCCAAGGGGAAGACATGGCCTCTGACAGCCACATGAGCTCAGAGTGAGTCAGGGCCAGTGCCCAGGCTGCCTGCCTGCCACAGACATGCCTACATCAGCAGTAAAGGGGCTCTTTCCAAACGGCTTACACTTGACAGGTATCAGAAGCTTTAACGTGTTCACTGTTACCTGTCTTAGTAACTGTTTTCTAGTATTCTCAGCTGCACAGCAAAATGTAGGTATAAAGTTGGTTCTCAATCTAGCCTAATAGAGTAACATGCAAATTAACCATCACTCTGCTACACACACCACACCCACTGGCCACATCCACCAGCCAATCACAGCAAGTATGCAAATTAACACAACAAAGATGTCGGTTAATTTGCATACTTGGAGGGCAGGAGGAGTGAAAACTGAAGACAGCATAGAAGGAAGAGGGAGGGAAAGTGGAAAGCAAGGTGGCTGCAGCTGCTGGAGGGAAGCACTGTAGTGCATGCGGGGCGGGGCAGGGTGAGGTGCATGGCAGCAGGAGCAGCAGGGGCATTGGGGGCGGCAGGTCGGGTGGGCGGGGCATGCAGCAGCAGCGTGAGGACAGAGACTGTGGCGGCGGTGGCCACAGCTGTGGTGGGGCAAGCGGGACAGTGGCCACAGCAGAAAAGGGGGGTGGGGGGGCAGGAGAGGTGGGAGTGGCGGGAGGGAAGCCCACCAGAAGTCTTGCAGGAATATTCCTGCAACAGGTGCCTAGTATCTTTAATAACAAAATGCTGGAAAATGACCCATCAAAAGGGGACTAGTTAAATAATTATAAAATACTACGCATCCATAAAGTTTTTAAGAAAATTACAAAAGACATGGGACCCTAGTCAGTTTATCCCAGTGGTTAGAGCATCAGCCCACAAACTGGAAGGGTTCAATTCCTGATCAAAGGCACATACCTCGGTTGCAGGTTCAATCCCCAGCACCATTTGGGGCACAAGCAGGAGGCAACAAATCAACCTGTCTCTAACACATCAATGTTTCTCTCTCTTGCTCTCTCCCCCTCTCCCTTCCCTTTCCCTTACACTCTTTCTAAAAATTAATGGGATGCTCTAACTGGTTTGGCTCACTGGAAGAGCATTGGCCTAGGGACAGAAGGGTCCAGGTTCGATTCCGATCAAGGGCATGTACCTTGGTTGTGGGCACATTCCCAGTGGGGGGTGTGCAGGAGGCAGCTGATCGATGCCTCTCTCTCATCAATGTTTCTAACTCTCTATCCCTCTCCCTTCCTCTCTATAAAAAATCAATAAAATATTTTTTTAAATAAAATGAATGAAAATAAAAATAGGAAAAATATCCTCACTCCTTGGGTGAGGCTTTTTTTTTAAAGAAAGAAAGGGGGGAGGGGAGGACTTGGGAAAGTAGTCATATTACAGTTTAGTAATTATTAGGAAATTATGAGCAATTAGAAAAGTATGGAGAATAATGTAACAGCTTCACTATCAACAATGTGCCCAACCATATGATATAAAACCCGTCAGCACAGAATACCTGGGGGAGAAACCAGGGCAAGATATATGAAAACCATCTCTTTAAATATATGTCTGAGCTTGTAATGAAAAATAAAATCCTCAGACGCCAAAAGAATGAAAAGGCCTGAATGTAGTGAGGCAGCCAGGAGCGTGGGGTCTTCATCAGACTTGGGAGGCAAAAGCTGTGAGTCAGACAGGAGACTGTTTGGAACTCTGGGACCCACTGGACACAGAGGCACCCACAGAGAGCGACAGTGAGGGCATGTTTTCTTCTCAGTCTTAGCTCTAAGCAGGTAAGGAAACAGCACTTCTGACCACTTATAAGCACAAGCCGGCCCTCACACATCTGAGGCTAGAATTTATGTTGCTGTGTGTCCTAAAAAGTCCCAAGATAGTCACTTAGCTTACACAGTAGACCTGAGGGATGTCGGAGAAGGAAATGTAAATCCTCTCAGGTACAAACTCAGACCTCAAAGAGACAAAGGCAAAGTCTCAAAGAATATCACCTCACAATCGAAAGCCACAAAATGTGCCCTAGCTGGTGTGGCCCAACAACTAGAGCACCAGCCCAAGCATCAGGTTTGATTCCAGGTTAAGGGCATGTACCGGGTTGTGGTTCACTCCCAGTCAGGGGAAATGCAAGAAGCAACCAGTTGATGTGTCTCTCACTCGATCTCTCCCCTCCCCCCTACCACCCCCACTCTCTCTGAAAAGCAATGGAAAACATATCCTCATGTGAGAATTAACAACAAAGTCACAAAGCCCTAACCAGTTTGGCTCAGTGGATAGAACGTAGGCTTGTGGACTGAAGGGTCTCAGGTTCGATTCCTGGTCAAGAGCATGTACCTCGGTTGCAAGCTCAATCCCTGGCCCTGTCTGGGTGCGTGCAGGAGGCAACTAATTGATGGATGTCTCTCTCTCACACACTGATATTTCTCTCTCCCCTACCCTTCCACGCTCTCTAAAAATCAATGAAAAAGTATTCTTGGGTGAGGATTAACAAGAAAAAAAATCACAAGAATGGAAATAAGCCACATAAGGAAGAAACAAACAGAATCAGACCCCAAAACACTGCAAAATAGGATTATCAGAGAGTGACATAACAATAAATGTGTATAATATGATGCAATTTTGAAAGATTTCTCCAAGTATAATGGAAAAAACAGGGACTATTAAAAAAGTCCAAGCATGTATGAAAAGAAACCAAATAGAACAACAGAAATGAAAAGTATATTGATTTAAATCAAACTCAATTGATAGGCATGAAGAAAATGTTAGTGATGAAAAGTATACTAAAATTATTATATGGAATATATGGAAAACACTGACAAAAAGCTTTTAAAATATGCAAGCAATATTAAGAGACATGGAGAAGTGACACTATGATTCCATTTATATAAAACTTAAAATGGGCAAAGTGATCTTGGAACAGAAAAGACACTGACTTCCTCCCCTTCTCCGAGCTGAACTCCTTCCTCCTCTGAGCTGCACTCTGCCCTGGGACCCAGCGTACCCTATACCTGCCCCCCCCAGTGGAGGTGGGGGGAAGACCCTCCCATTCTCACAAAGACTGCCCACTCACCCTCCGCAGAGAGCCCGCTGCCTCTGGCAGTCCTGGTTTATGCTTGAGGCTGGGAAGTTTGGGTTCAGAAGTGAAAGCTCAAGGCCACCAGAGGGCAGACCTAGAAAGCTGGTAGGCCCTGTACCATTCGGGCCAGGACAGCAGAACACACATATCTCCCCCTCCCACCCTCCGTGCTGGGCACTAAGGGGGCTTAGAATCTTTCACCTGCTGTGCCCACTTCTGGTCACGCTCACTGGTGGAACTCGTTTTGTACATGACCCTGTTGACGGATGGCCAAGCACTGGCTTACAGCAGCTCCTGGGCTGCTCCTCTAACCTCTCCGTTAGTGGGAATGTGGATGAGGACTGTAGGGAATCGCTCGGCCTGGGATGAGTATGTCTGCTGCAGGCTCTCCTGGCCCAGTAGTCCCCGCCAGCAGAGCCTCTCCGCGGGCTTCACTGGGGGAACAGGTGTAACTCATTCCCGGGTGTGGCCTGTGCTCTGGTGTGGGCTAGTTATGAAGAGTCAGCTCCTTGTGTTCTAGTCAGGCTTTCTACCCCAGAGAACCATGGAATGTGGACCAAGAATGTGGAAACTGAGAGTTTAGGGCACACAATTACTCACATATGCTCTTGGTTATACTTTACATTATTCTACTACAATTATCATTCTAGCAAAAACTAAGGAAATCCAAATGAAGGACAGCCTTGAGTAATATGGTGTATCGATACTGGTTCATTCATTGGGACCAGAGGACCACACTGATATAAGATGCTAATAACAAGGTAACTGCATGGAGTAGGTGGGAATTCTGTACTAGCTTCACAACTATCTAAATCTAAATCTACTTACACACAAAAAGGTTTATTTTACAAGTAAGCCACAGTGTTTAGGGATGGATGCTTAGGTGATAAAAGCATAAAGGAAAACAATGGTGTGAGCACCACTAAAGGCATGATAGCGACTGTATTAGGGTCCTAGGGCTGCTAAAACAAAATACCACAAACCTAGAGACTTAGAAAACAAACGTTTATCCTCTCACAGTCCCGGATGCTACAAGTCTGAAGTCAAGGTGTCCATCCTCTCAGAAGGCCCGGGGACCAGCTTGTTCCCTGCTCCCTCTCAGTTCTGGCGCTGCCAGTTCTTGGCTTGCAGTGTCATCTCCTATGCAGCAATAGTATGTTACTGCCCATAGTCATTACAACGTGCATTAGGTCTCCATGGCTTATGGACTACTCATCCTAAATTTGTACCTTAAACACCATTAATCTTACACCACCACCCCAAATCCTTATTCTGCATAAAGCCTATTTATAGTCTAGATCTTTTTCCTCCAGGAAAATATAACATTACAATATTCAAAGCAGCCATTGCTCTAAGAACATTATCTCCCTGTTCTTTAGTCAGTATTGTTAAGATATTAACATTATTAAAAAAAACAAAACAAAAAAAACACTGCTAATCTTAAAACCAACCAATCTTTCTAATTGTTTTTTGTTTGTGGTTTGTTGTTGTTGTTGTTGTTGTTTTCATTAATTCTCAAGCGAGGACATTTTTCCATTGATTTTTAGAGAGAGAGTGGGAAAGAGAGAGAAAGAGAAACATTGATATGAGAGAGACACATTGATTGGTTGCCCCTGCAAACTCCCCACCAGGGCCAAGGAACCTACAACCAAAGTACGTGCCCTTGACTGGAATCGAACCCGGGACCCTTCCTTTTGTAGGTCAACATTCTATCCACTGAGCCAAACTGGCTAGGGCCAACCTTTCTAATTTTAACAAGAGAGAGAACAGTTCAACAGTGTAATTTTGAAGTATTTAATGCAAAAAGAACTTACTATTTTAGAATACAAAATAGTACATATACCTGATGCTATTAAAAATAGGTAAGTTAATAAAATAGTTCTAACTGGTTCTATACTATAAAGTGCATAACTGGACTCAGAATTTGAAGAAATTAACACAAAATTTGAAGGCATTCTTAATTTATTGTGCCTTTGATTTTAAAAAGTTCACCCTGATATTGAATTCCTCTTATATTCTCATAAGGGTGAGAAAATTCAAAGAAAAATTACTTATTAAGTTTCACTTGGTAAGAGGCATGTGTAACATGTACAAATTATTTCCATCTCACTCTCTACATTGAAGAGACTAGGCCAGTGTTTAATTAGTCTAGTAATATAGACAAACACACTTTGATGAAGGTGAAAATTTCATCATGTCTATAAGAGTTTTAGGTGAGACCTAATCACTCAGAGCTTGACTTTTATGGCTGTCTCTGACCTCTGAGGGAGGTATAAGTGGAAGCACACTTCTGGCTGAAGTCTAGTCCCTGGCTACATAAGGATAAAGAAAGAATAGAAAATTTCACCAATCATTAATTTCTTTCTAGACCTTGTCTCCCAAACCTCAAAGTTTGCAAAGAAGTATGCTTTTCATTGATTTAAATCAGATTTACCACTGTACTTGGCAAACATACTACTTTTATGAAAATAACTGACTATTATCACTCACAATTTTTTAAAAACCCACAGATTGTGTGCATTATTTTTATAATTATTCTTTTGTGAGGCTTTAGCAGAAGACAGTAGGATAAAGGAAACTATGGGGTAATCAGGAGTTAAAGTTATAACCCTGAGTCATACTTGGAAAAAGGCTTGCTAGGTATAAATGGATGGAGGAGGCCCCAAATGCTCTTCTAGCTCTTTCGTGTTGTTGTTTTACATAAACTTTTTTTTATTGTTGACAGTATTAAAATGTCCCCTCTTTCCACCCCTCTTTGTCCACCTTCACCCAGCCCCACCAGTTACCCTTTGTTGCATGGATCCAATGTCCTTTGATTATCACAATGCTTCCCACCAAAGATATGATTTATTGTGTTTAGTACAGACTGCTGGTTACTTATATAAAACTTACCTTCAATATGTAAGAATAAAATATTACATACTCATGGCACTAATGATATCCATAAAGATAATGTATTATTTTATAATATTAAATATGCCTTTTAAACAATAATAAAATAAGACCTTAAGCAATGTTTCTAAGGACATCAGGTGATTCTATGGGATGAATACTGACAGAGCAGTCATAAATAGTGCTCATTTGGATTGACATGCAGACTCTCCAGTATTAATCATTGCGAAGGCCCTCACCAGGCCTCCCCCAGCCCTCACCAAGAGAGCGCTCACTCATCTGAACCTGCAGTGATGACAGGAAGGGTGATGGAAATGGTCTTTCTATGCACTGAGCATGAAATTGGGATACTCTGATCAAATTTATTCAGCAACTCAAATTTCTAGAATTCTGACGGCACTTTTGTTCTTGTTTTAAAGTAAATAACTTACATAGCATTAACTTACATGCCAGGCATTATTCTTAGAGCTTTATGTAATTTAACTCAGACATTCTTAAATTTTTGTACCACAGGAGTCCCCTCCACTCTGGCTTGGCAATCTGGTGAAACCGGTGGACTCCACCTCAGAATGTTTTTAAACACATAAAATTAACTACATGCGATTACAAAAGCAACAGTTATACTGAAATACAGTAATATATGTGTTCTTTTGTAAATGCATTAGGTAGCAAGATCTAAATACATTTGGTAGTTAATGTCTGAATACTACTGATGACAAATCACAATTACTGCTCTTATAAACTGTAGCCTATTAAGGCTATTATAAATTGTAGCCTGTTTCATAACTGATAAAAAATTCCAATTAGAGATTAGTAAAACTTAAAGATGTAACATTTTTCCCAACCGGGTTACAAATCCTCGAGTTCTATCCACTTTACCCTTAGGAGTGAAGAGTCACTGAATTGACAACTAATTTAGCCTTCAGACAATCCTCTTTTGGTTGATGGTATCATTATACCCATTTTACAGATGAGGACTGTGAGGTACGGTTACATACCGCACTACTGCCAACTGCCAGTAAGCAAATTCAGTATTCATGCACCCTAGACCGATCAGGAGTGGAACCCTCACCTTGATGGGGGGTTTCCGAGTGATGTGGGAGACAAGGAAGTTCATGGCAATGTCCTCACAGTTGATGTATTCATCCACCATGTCTCGGATGGCCTGGGGCATCACGTAAGAATACAGGTAGGCATAATACTGTCAGTGAGAGAAAAAGAATCACACTCTGTTAGAGGCCATACTTCTTTGGCTTTCCCCAAAAATATGAGCAGATGCCCTGGCCAGTGTGACTAAGGTGTTGGAGTGTCAGCCTCCACACCAAAGGGTCAAGAGTTTGATTTCCTGATTAAGGGCACGTACCTGGATTGCAGGTTCAATCCCAGACCCAGTCGGGGCACGTGCAGGAGGAAACCAAGCAATGTGTCTCTCTCACATCAATGTAAAGAATTCTGATACTGTAACTTTTGTAAGCCATCAGAGAATTGAGAAGGCAGACTTTTCAGAAGACAGATTCTCAAGATACTTATGAGCAGACACTGCTAAAACCAGTGGCTCTTTCTCAGACAACCAGTGTGAAAATAAAAGACTCCTAGGTAGCTTTTCAGCCAGATGCTCTCTAATCCCACTTGCAACCCCAGCCCCCCCAAAGCCCATGCACGTTTAGAAAATAAGCACAAGGGCAGGGCTCAAGAATGGGGTGAGCGTAACAGTTATGCTTTAAAAAGAAAAATGAGCTGCAAGTTTAACGACTTCCTAGACCGGTTCAAATGTCCCAAGTGAGATACCTTTCAAAGTCCTATTTGAGATAATTTGCAAGATGCCACTATCTGAGATATGAAATAAACGAGGAGCAAAGGAGTTGAGGGAATTGAAGTGGGTGGGAGATCATGGGCTTTTTGGAGGAAAATTCAGTTTGAAAGACCACAGAGATATACAGGGGAGGACCTGGAAACAGTTCAATATACAAGTACAGATCTCAAGAAAGGGCCAACGCTGGAATCCAGATACAGAAATCATCAGCTTATAGGTGCTAAGGAAAGCCACAAGACCTTGTGAGTATGAGAGAATGTCTAAGGAAAACACAAAGTAAGAAGAGCACTAGATGAAGTTAGAACCCTAAGATACTTCAACATTTATGGGGAAGACAGTATGGTGGGTGAGTCTTCATAAGGGCAATGAAGTCACCCAGAATGACAGACAGCCGGACTGGAGATTAGGATGACGGGCCAGGTACCAACACCCTGATGACTATGCGGGAATGATTATGAGCTGGCAGACAGCAGCAGCAAGACAGATGCCATGAGCCTTCAATGCAATTTTAGATGTCAGGTGAGACTTGTCTAGATATGTCATTGATAAGCAGTGAAAAGTTCTCTACACCTTTCCTGATCCAAAGTATAAATCTGGGGAGATGAGTAGCCTTAATCCCAGGTTTCCATCAGGTCAAGGAGACAGAGGAGGTGTTCTGAGGGTTGTAGGTGAGTTGGTTATCTGAGAACAGGGATTCTCCAGAGTTCAGAGGAAGGAACTTGAGAGGGAAGGTACAGAGCAGCACCAATGGAAATATAATGGGTCACACATGTCATTTTAAATTTTCCAGGAGCCACATTTTTAAAAGCAAAAAGAAGCAGTAAAATTAATTAGTAATATATTTTACTTAATCCAATATTTTACTTACATCCAAAATAACTGCGTTTTAGCATGCAATCAATATAAAAAATTATTGAGATCGTTTGCCTTCTTTCATGCTAAGTTTTCAAAGTCTGGTGTATACTTTACACACACCACATCTCAATACAGACCAGCCACATTTCAAGTGCTCACCAGTCACAAGTGGCGAGTGGCTACTTTATAGAACAGTTGAGAAACTGAGAGAAGATGAGTCAGGAGCAAACAAACAAAAAAAGAACAGTTTAGCAATAACAATACAGGTGAAGGTGAATAACTGGAGGGGTTTGCATGTTGGATAATCAATGAAAATTGGGATGTGAGTCATGAAGGTTATAAGCTCTAAGGAATCAAACAGAATACAGAGCCACAATAGACAGAGGCCTGTGGTGGGGCTTGGGAGAGTGGTGGCGAGCCTGAGTGAGAAGAGTGCCAGGCTCAGCCCTCTGTGCCAGGCTACATCTGAAATAGTCATGTTGAGACTGGATGTTAGTTTAGCACAATGCTCTCATTTTTACAAATGATGAGGTAAGATCCATAAAGATGAACTTAATTTTCCTAGTGGCCTACATGCAATTGTATAGGTAATTTTCTCATCCTAACTTTTTATTCCAGAGTTGCACTAAGCATCTTGATCACTGTCTTTAAAAACAGAAATATAACTTAATTCTAGCAAAGAAGGGAAATATGAGAAGCATAGAAGAGATACATTTAGAACAGTATTACTCTGCAACATAAAGGCTGAATTCTTACCAAGTTCATGCCATTCTTACCAGATCTTGTCTTACCTTGTGAAAGAAGGCAGCACCTGTCAGCACCATGGACAGCTCACAGGAGTAGTTGGAGTTGTAGAGCCAGGACTGATGAGGGATGTCCCACGCATGGTAACGGCCAGGGAAACCCACAATTCGGTCCCGAGCTTCTCTCCACACCCTTGAAAACACAAGTATGTGTACACACCTAAGTACAAAGCTCTAAGATTATCAGAAACATTTAAGATTACTGCCTATATCTTATAGGTTCTGGTTCTTAGGCTGTTACTTCTTTTTTCTTTGGTTGTTGTGTTTTTAATAACAAAATGAATCACAAGCCAAGTAGGATAAAAACAAATAATGAGTGACACTTGTAGCTTCCTTAATAAGCACTGTCTTATTATTATTGCTTCTCCAATTCCTGGCAGCCAGCATCTCTCCCACCCTTATAGAAAGAAAAAGCTGAAATAACTGGGATGCATAGCATTCTGCTAAGAAGCAGGAAGAAGATATAAATTTCTACTCCTATTTACTTTTTATCTAAAAATTTTTATTTTTAATGAGCATGCTATATTAGTACACTAGACATGCATGTATATAACTGATGTATATTGCATACTTAATTTTTCTTTTCCTAAGTGAATTTACTATAAAAGAAGCTCAAAGACAACTGGTCTAAATAGGAAACTGCTGCGTGGAATAATGTCCAACAGTATTTCTTGGTCAGCCATTAACTCTGTGTATGATATGCAATAAATGTTACCAACAGTGAATTGCAAGATAAACGATCAAACACCTGGATGTCATGGTACCTGTCAAATTGCTTTAAAAGTTTTTAAATGCTTACCCTCAATTTTAGAACTTACCTCTCAATGAACAGGCAACAAACTGTCCACAGGCTCGTATACCAGTCCATGACACACTTCTGAGTAGCTCTGATCTACTCCATTCTCTTTCCTATAATGTTCCCTCAAGTGGGAACATTCTCTTTTTGGGATATTTATGCCCAAACAAGAACCACTTAATTTTTTTTTTTAAGGCGTTTGAGTAGAAGTTGTGGAATCAGACAAGCCTGTTAAAATTCCAGCTCTGCCACTTCCTTTCTAGCTTCACGGTTTTGTTCCCTTGGATCTCAATTTACTTCTGGGTAACATGGAGATGACTACCACTTATACCAGGTTTTAGGAGAATGAATGAGATATGCCAAAGCGTTCAACTGGTCTCTGGCACACAGTACAGACTCAACAAATGTCATTCATCATAACCACTTCTTCCTCCCCTATTTTTTTCCTCCTGGATCTTTGCATCCAACCCCATCGTTGCTCAAATCTTTCAGGCAACAGGATTCTGACACTGTTCCATTGCCCCAATACACAGCAACATGTTTCTGCCTGCCTCACATTTCCTTTAGGGAACTACCCTTTGCCTCCATTCTTGGTCCATGTGGTTTTCAGTTAGAGCAGTAGTCGGCAAACTCATTAGTCAACAGAGCAGCAAACCGAGGCTCACGAGCTGCAGTTTGTGACCACTGAGTTAGAGGATGATCTACTCCAGGGACAGGCAGATAACCCTGTCCAGCCAATCACAGAATTCATCTCCCTAGCTTCGGAGGAAGAGCCTATATGAGAGCACAGGCAATACAGAGGAAAACAGAACCTAGAGATGAAGAGAAATGGAGTTCTCTGATCTCACCTAATACCCTGGATCCAGCATGTCTTAGACCCTTACTACCTCTAAGGATTTCTCAGCCAGCTACTATCAGCCAAGAAATACATTTGGCTGCCTGATTGACTTGGTTATCTTTCACTTGCAAATGAAAATGTTTCTTGATTGAAAATCAACTCCTCACCGAAACCCAAACATGATTTCATCATGGCGGAGATGGGCATCATCATCAATAGACAGGATGGCTTCTGTCTCAATTTCATTCCAGGGCAAAAATCGATTATTCAAACTGTTCTTCTCAGTACGGACCACCTGTAAAAAGGAAGGAAAAACACTAATGGTCAATGCCACATTATAGAATGCAAAACCAAATCTGCCCTTAGGTCAAAGGAGACTGTGGCTAAATTTACTGAATAATTTTGTCTGGTTACCTTCCACTTGTATAATCTAGCATATGACTTTCAGGGATAAAAACTGCCTTATAATTAAGTAGTGGGTGAGGAGTTCACATTTTAAGCCTTATTTGTTAACTAATTTCCTTATGAAACAAGCTAAAGCTAAGGATTAAACACATTCTAAGTAAAAAATTACTTTCCCAAGAGAACACAAGGTGGCAGAGCCAACCTGAGATTTGATTCCCTGATCCAGAATCCCCGTTTTGCTCCAAAACTATAAAACCAAACTTAGAAATCTCTTGAGTCTATGTCATCTCTGACAATTTTAAGGCCTTTTTTGGTATTTAAAAAGAAAAGGATTCCCTATATCTTACTGAGATGAATTACTTCACCTTTACAATTTCTACCTGTAACACTGACTACACATACAAAAGCTTCTTCTTTCAAGATGTACCTAAATTCACTAAAACTAAGTTTCTGTGTACACAGCAAATCCCAATTCAAGCAATCTCCGTCCAAAGTGACCCATATGTGCAAAGCAGTATTTTCTTCATAAAACAAAGATTAGTGCCAAATAGAACTATATTATAATTTTTAAAAATTGTATTTAACCCTATGTCAAAGAAACATAGTTTACCACAATGTAAGTAGTAGCTTTGTTATTCACCTTGTCCCCTAATATGCAAATAAACAAGGATAACCATTCTCAGTCTTTGATAGCTCATTTTATTTTTATGGTATCTACCGTATTTGCCGGTGTATAAGACGACTTTTTGGCCCTGAAAAATATGCCTCCAAGTGGGGGGTAGTCTTATACGGAGAGTATATAACAAACTGTATTTTTTAGTGGAAATGTTAGGGGGTCATCTTATACGCCCAGTCTCTTATATGCCGGCAAATACGTATTTTTCAGGGCCAAAAAATCGTCTTATACGCTGGCAAATACGGTATATCTAATTAATCCAACTAATGAGAAACTATATTATTTTCAAAAACCAGAAACAAAGAGAGCTTCTTGAGAGGTGATCTTTTTAGAAAGCCAGGATGGGTCATCTTATTCTCAACAGAAAGCTTTACTTGTACTGAGGAAAACTTCTACCTATCAACATGAATGTAATTATATTCAGGGTCTACAGGTTTACAAATGATTTCAAAGATATTTCCATAACCTCACGAGTATTGTTTTTTCAGCTTAAGATATTCTTTCTCCTATTTTTCTACCAAAATTATTCTCTCCCTGGAGACCCAGCTCAGAGGGGTCCTGCCACTACCCTCCCCTTGTCAAAATTAATCACTTCTATATTCTTAAAACAAAGTCCTCATAGTTCAATTAATGCATTCTCGCACACTCAGAATCCAATTAGTTGAGAGGTAGAAGGACCTCAGAGATCATCTGGTCCACCTCTCACTTTATACATGGACAATTAGCAAGTAGCAGAGTGAGACTCCAACTCGTACCTTCCAACTCCAAATTAGTATTTTTCTGCTGATCATGTATTTATAAATCTCATTAAACCAAAGCCCCAAGGCAAATGCATTATTAATTTCTGTAGCATCAAGAAAGAAAAATGCTGCTAAATAAGAAAGCTCGTGAAATAGTTTATGTGTTTACTTTATTAAAGAGCTTTTTAAAACTGCCTCAGCCCCAGATGAGTTTCTCTCAAGTCAAGACACGGAAGGATCTGTAATGGATTTGCTACTACACAGAACAGGGGTCAGAGCTAAGCATCAGACACAGAAATCCACCTTCCCTACGGCACATCTGACCAGTACAAAAATCCCTGGGCTTGTAGCCCGGAGCCCCAGGCTCCGATGCAGCAGTGACAGAACAAAGGCCCTGAAGCCTCAGTCAGGGGGAAGAGGAGGGGGAGACGGCCAAGTACACAGAGCAGCAGCTGCCAGACTCCGTTCTGCGGGGAGTGGGGAGGTGGCCAGAAGTGGCAGGAGCCAAACACCAAGCGTGGCAGTGATGAAACAACATCTATCTTAAGACACACTTGAGTTCAGAATGTTAAAATGTAAAATAACATTTACCTTAGAGTCAATGGACTATGTAGAGTGGGTGTTCACACAAACGCCCCCAACAAACCACCCTTGCTCAGAACACTCATTTTAACTCACATGCCTACTATTCACTTAACTACAGAACTTGAATTCTGCAGGTTCAGATGAACAAAGCTCCCCTCAACTCTAGCAGTGAATAAACACAGTTTAAAATCCAGTAGAGCATACACACAGTTTAAAATTAAGAAAAAAATGATTGAAAAATCCAATTCTTTCTATTAACAATGTTGTGGGTTAATCACCAGGAGGATTGGCTACAGCAAAATTAGTAACCCTGGAACATAGCACAGAGCTTCAGTGCGCAGGTGTGATTCACAGACCAGCAAGGCAGGCATCACCGGGCACTCTGTTAACATGCAGAACTGCAGGCCTATCCCCAAAATTACCAAGTGAGAACCTACAGTTTAACAAAATCCCCAGGTGACTCGTATGCACACTAAATTTTGAAAGGCACTGACTGGTACAGAGGATTTTAAAAGCCTGGCTTTGGAGTTAATCAGAAAAGCTTGAGTTCATATCCCAATTCCACTGCTTTCTAACTGTGCAAACATTTAAGTAAGCAGCCTTTTGCTAAATCAACACAGTCCCATGTTGTATGCAAAAACTGAAGTTGTTTACCAGCGAAACTTGACAATCTTATAAACAACCTAATTCTTAATCTAAAAGCAAGAAACAACAAACACCTAAAATGATCGTGATGTGCTACCTAGAGTGAATCCAGTTTTTGTCCAATTTACAAGGTAAATCATACCAGAGGACCTGTTTGTCCTTTGGAAGACTTAGGTCTAATACCAAAGTGTTTTGGCCTAGATTTCACATCCAGCTTACTGAGCAAGCTTATTAAACTCCATTAGGAACAACTGCTATGGGTTCCAGGAATTCATACAACGCTTGCCCTGGCACAGCTTCTCTGGGCTAGAGGACAGCAACTCTCAGGATTAGGAAGTGAAGCAACAGCCATCAAAACAACAAAAAAGCTTTAAGGATTTACAGAAATACAACATCAAGTACTGTAGCAGCTTACTTGTGGTTAGCTTACAAATAACTGTGGTAAATACGTTCACCATAAGAATTCAAAGCCGAAGTTCTCAACTAGAAGTGATTTCTGCCTCACACTAGATGTATGACAGGATCTGTAGACATTTCTGGTTATCACAACTATGGCAGCAGGGAGGTGAGCTACTTAAATTTGTAGGCAGAGGCCAGGAATGCTGCTAAATCCTACAAAACACAGGGCAGCCCCACACAACAAAAAATTATACAGCCCAAAAATCTCTGGTGCCACTGCTAAGACACTCTAATTTATAGTCAACCACCAGGAAACAATAAAGCAAACTTCCAAGAACAAAGGTAGCTCATTATTTAAGGACAGTCATCTTTCCCTCATAACAAAAAAGAGATTTCTAGCCTTAAAAACTGCAAATACAAACTGAAATTACTAGTAGGGGGGAGGGGGACTTTTTCCTAACAATTTTACTTCAAAGCTATAGCACTTAAAGGCTAGAAAAAGATCAGCAAACCATCATTATCATTATCTATTTTGGCACCAAAATCAGAAGGACAAAAAGACTCAAATATTTGTAATGCAGACATACAAATCAGCATTGGCGGCTGTTTGAAAATAGCCATCAGAATGTTAAAGAAATGAGTAACCAGAAAGGTAAGCCAAAGTAGTATATCACGTTTAGAAAATATTCTCATTTTTGTTAATATTTTATTTCTACTTAAAACAGTGCTCATCTTCCTTAACAATGCCTTGTGATTACACCTTAGTAATAGGACCATGAAGACTTATTTTCAAGTTACTAATATAACTACTGGTGTAACACTGACCAGAATGTATGGAACACAATGCCTGGCACACAGATATTCAACAAATGTTCTATAAGCGAGTGAATGAATGAATGAATCAGTAGGAAGCAGTACCTAATTCAGCCCTACACATTCTATTTTCAGAATGTGGAATAAAGATTTGAGAAGTTTATATATAAAAACCATAAACATTCAATATACTGACACCTCTTAGAATTGAGTCTAGTTTTTTATAGCAAAAAATCCATCAACCTACAACAATCAAGTCAAGAGCAAGGCTCACTAACATTCACTTTTTTTGTTTCATGTGCAGTGCTCCCTGGTGATGCTTCACTAGTTCTTCTGTTTAACTATCATTCATAAAGGCCACGATTTTCTCAGTGTACCTTTCTTCTCATCACAATGGACCAGTACAGCAATAATTGGCCAAGAACCTTACCATATGCAAATGTATACAAGTATATGCAAGATCAAGAAATTAGTAACTTTAGTTAACATTCAACTTGGTTCTTGAGAAATTCTGGAGTTTCTGAGTAATAAAATAGCTACTACTCTAACAGGGTCCTTTATGCTAGTATGTTAACAAAGCATTTCGGTTCTAAATCCAAGCAGAATCAACAAATCTACATTAATTAGCAAAGTATCAATTCACATCAGAAATTAACTACCATGATAAATCTGATTCCCAAAGATCTCTTAATATCTAAGGGGTAAAAATGTATCAAGAACAAATGAACATTTCAACAACTAAGTGATAGTTGCTCAAGTGAAGCAGAATGAATTTGGATTAAAATGGAGGAACCCCCTAAGTGAAAGCAGCTCATCCTTAGTCATAAGCAGGTCTAGGTAGGCAAGAAAAATAGAGCATGAAGAGATTAAGTGAATTAACCCTAGTCATAAAGTAGACCACAGACAGAAAACACAAAAATATAGAATATACCTGAGAAGCAATAAAATTAGAAAATGTATGTGAAGCCGAAACTGGTTTGGCTCAGTGGATAGAGCGTCAGCCTGTGGACTGAAAGGTCCCAAGTTCGATTCCAGTCAAGGGCACGTACCTTGGTTGCGGGCACATCCCCAGTGGGAAGTGTGCAAGAGGCAGCTGGTCGATGTATCTCTCTCATCGATGTTTCTAACTCTCTGTCCCTCTCAATTCATCTCTGTGTAAAATCAATAAAATATATTTTAAAAAAGAAAATGTATGTGAAAAATATAAAATCATACAAACACAAATGCCACCTACTAAATTCAGCAAATTTAAATATATCTACAATGTTCTTTTTTCTCTCTTAGTCAAATTTTGCCCAGCCAAATCAAGTCTCCAGTCTTATATAATCAATACACATAAATAATGGTAATGAATCCACTGCTGAGAATAAACCATACATCTTACAGGCAATAAAGGTAAACAGCTACTAATTTTGTCTTCCATCCTACCCTTTCCTATAACTTAAAGAAGTAACCCATCAAAGAGCTTGATAATCAAGAAAATGAGGTCTAGGCAGAAGCACATCACCCATCACATGTGCTTACTTGTGAGGTATATAAAGTAGAGTTTGAGGCAACTGGATGGAGAGGTGATACACAGAGAGGAAACAACTGAAAAGGAGCATTAAAACTCAATTTTTCAAGAGATTCATTCATTCAATGAAATGGTGGGAGTAAAAAGTTAGGAAATGCAAAGATAGAAGAGAAAGGAACAAGAAGGTAATACTGTGCATTGGTTTTCCATTTCTAACTTAGTTTAAATTTGGGTCTAATGCAGTAAAAAAAAAGGGGGGGGGAACATTTTAGATTATGAGATAAGTCTGCTTAACTTATAAGAGAAAAGGTTGGCAATGATCCCCATGAAATTGTAGGTAAAACAGGTTGGTTAGAGGTTCACCATCAAATGAGAGAATGCATATAAAGAGCATGACACTGTGCCTACCCAGCACATACAAAATGCTCAAAAACTGTAGTCATTTAACATGAGATTAGTATAACCTCTGAAAATCGAAAAATATCCAATGAATTATGGTCAGAAGTCCTAACACCTAAGTTCTAATTTAGGTATTAATTAGTCAAGTGGCCTAAAGCAATACAATTCTCAGTCTCTCTACTCTTAACTTTGAATTAGTAAAAAGAGCACATATAAACTAAGAGAGGGAGACATTGCCTAGAGATTGATTTGCTGCAATTAGTATATCATTTATACAACTTAACTTCAGCAATTCCTTTATACATCTAGAATTTTTGCTACTAATTTCTAATTTCTTTTAGCTTTCTTTTATATGCTTAAACAGAAGAGGGCCATAGCATTACCACACTATTAAATAAAATATTATCTCACATACACACACACACACACACACACACACACTCACACACACACACACACACACACACACCCAGATACATCAATATTTAGTGAAGTCTGGTAGTCCAAGAAGTATTTACAATCTTGGACCTAAGAAATTGGACAAGGCTTTTCCTCTTAACTTTGCTCAGAAATCATAAATTTAGGATATTATCATCTGATATATTCAAGCAATATTTTTAAAGTAGAGTAGGCACAGATAAAAAATAAAGCATATGCCCTAGCCAGTTTGGCTCAGTGGATAGAGCGTCGGCCTACAGACTGAAGGGTCCTGAGTTTGATTCCAGTCAAGGGCACATGCCCAGGTTGCAGGCTCAGTCCCCAGTAGGAGGCATGCAGGAGGCAGCCAATCAATGATTTTCATCATTGATGTTTCTATCTTTCCCTCTTCTTTCCTCTCTGAAATCAATATTTTAAAAATAAATAAAATAAAGCCTATCAACTTTCTAAGAAATGAGACTTTCAAATTCTCTACTCTTGCCTGAGATCTATCCAGAAGTAAAACCGTTAACAGCCTAATTGGCAGAAGCTCAACACTGAATACTAATGCCAACAAATTTACTACATAGCCAGTTTCTCTTCCAGTCTTTCTTCTTTTCCCTTAGTAGACTAATAGGGGAGATAGTATTAAAATCACTACCCTGGCATGACATCAAATTCCCCAAATGGAACTCTCCTTTTTGAATTCTAATATTAAGGGCTGAAAGAAAGGGAAAAGGGCAGTGAAAAGTAATTTCCTATCTCTATAGTTTTCATTTGGGAAACAACTGTGCATTGTGGCCTTACCACTTCCACAGAGACTTTAAAGAGTCTAACAGAAGAGTGTGATATGCTTATCTCTAAAGTCACCACCTCTACCACTACTGTGCTAGTCCAAGCTGCCAACATTCCTCACCTATGCTACTGTAATAATAGCCTTTCAATGGTTTCTGCTCTTTTCCCAATAGCCCCACATGTATCACTTACTAAAACCCTTCAATGGCACCATCACATACATAAAATCTAGATTCCTTACCATGGCCAATTATCATCTTATGTGTGCTGCTCTCTACTTTTTCCAAACTTCTTTCAAACTCTCTCCTCAATCACTCTACCCTAGACACCCTGGGTATTCTTGCCATGTCGTGAACATGACAAGCTTCTTGCACTTGCCATTCTCTGTATGTTCATCCAGAATTTAGAATTTACATGGCCCATTCTCTCACTTCATTCAAGCTTCTGCTCAAATATCACCTCTTCAAAGAGGCCTTCCCAGGCACCTGTGTAATTAGCCATACCCTTTATGGAGAAAAGAAATAAAAATTAAAAATCAAGGCACCAGCTGTGACAAATGTGAGAAATGAGTACACAGTGTGAAGACGGGTAATGTTTTGAGTGGGCAAGACAATACCGCTCATGTCTGTTCTAAAACTCCAAGAGGACAGATTCTGATGTTTTCATCTCCATAAAATGTTCCAATAAGGCAACCCTATTTATTGCTATTTTCCAGAATATCCAGCAGAGTGTGGAAGTTGTGTTAATTGGTCAAAATAAAGTAATAACTCAAATCAAAATTTTGGGTGAGACTATGACTCAACAGGAGATCACTTGGATGTTTCTGCTTCCAGGAATGCTGAACAGGCTCCTGCCAGACCCAATCTTCCTACAGATGGGAGCTACTAACTCTGGAAAAAAATATAAAAAAAAAAAAACAAGTACATGAAGGTACTAACTAGCCAGTGAACAGAAATTATAGAGGGGAGCTGAAATTTAGGAATTACCAACATGGGGATAACATTATTGCTTTTAGCTTGAGAGTAGGCCAGAGTGGTCACCATACAGAACAGCTTACACTCACATATCTTTCTAGTTTGAAGAATAAGAGGAAAAATTTGGAGCAACCACAGCTCCTGGAAAGAAAGTAGGTTCCAGAAAGGAGTGAGCCAAACAGGAGGAACTCCAACTGGGTATAAATTACCCAGTCTCTGGCCCACACCAAAACTATGCATGCTTGGTGCTATTTGTAAGTAGACCAGCTAAAGTCTAAATTAATTGCCTATTAAAAGTAAAATAGCAACACTTTCAGAGAAACAAAACAAATCCAAAGTCTCCACAAGACAACATTCACAATATAAAGTTGTTTGATGTATAAAGAACCAGAAATATGTGACCCAGTCCTCAAAAAAAAAAAAAATCAATTAAAACAAGTCTCCAAATAACTCATGTGTTTGAATTAGTTGTAATAGTAGACAAAGATATTAAAATATTTACCATTATTTGTACTCAATGAAGTAAAGTATACCCAGAATGGAAAAAAGACAGGAACTATCTCAGCAGAAAAACAGATACTATTATTTTTAAAAACAGGGAAATGTAGGAACTACAAAACATAGTATTTGAAATTTAAATCTGACTGGACTATCTTACCTGACTAGATTAACAGTGGACACAAAAATCTGTGCCTTTGATGATGGATTAATAGAAATTATCAAAACTGAAAAAAAAGTAGTATTTTAAAGAAATGAACAGAACCACTAAGAATTGTGGAACAATATCAAAATGTCTAACATATATATAATGAAGCCCTCAAAGAAGAGGGGAGAAATGGGGCAGGAAAAAATATCTAAATAAATAATAAAATTCCACCAAAATATGATGAGAAACTTAAATGGACAAATTCAAGCTCTGTGAACCCCAATCAGAATAAAAATCAAAGAAAACTATGCTAAGGTACATCCCCCTCACACTGTTAAAAAGCAAATACAAGAAAAAAAATTCTTGAAAGCAACCAGAGAAAAACAACACATTATATAGAAAAACAAAAATCTGAAACACTCTACAGCATCAGAAACAATGGTGGCCTAGAAACAGTGGAACATCTTTAAAAAAATAAAATACGATGCATGAAAGTGGTGATCCCCAGATATTAAGGGTTTTTTTGTTCTTATTTTTGTTTTGTTTTTTTCAAGACTAGCCTTCAAAACCTTGGCACAATACTACTCTCCATTTGACTTCCGTCAAGTATTCTCTGTCGTTACTCTCCAGGAGTTAAGGAATCTGATTCAACTGTTTATAAAACAGGCAAGAGACAGAGAAAGAACAGTCACCCTCCATTACCACCTGTGCTCAGAAGCCCCACACCATTCACATGAAAGATATACTTCAACTGGTGACACTACCCCATCTCTCTGGGTGGAATCCTGTCACCTTGCCCAGGCCCTATCCCATTTGAACTGAAATTCTCTTTACTTAAACCATTTGGGGCAGGAGGGACCAGGAATGGTGTCAGTGAATAACACCTTTACTCCAAGCCAGATTTGACTTAGTTCCCCCTTTGTTATGTAAACAATAGAAGAGAATGAACAATTTTACTATATAAATCCCAGTAGGTACCCCTAAGGCAATCTCCCTCTACTCAAAACACCTAGAGATCAATAAATTTCTTGCCAACAAAACTCTAACATTTGCTCCAAGTGCTTAGATGTCATAAGAGAAGCACAAATTGTTCAGCATTTTCTGAAATGGCATGTGGGTTCCTGGGTTGATTCATTCAGCCAATATGCTCACTTCAAATCATTTTCCCTGAAAGACTTAAATATGAGAGACTGCCTGGGAACCACCCTGCTGCTAATTTTAAAAAAGACCTGCTAACTATAATGCAATGGATAGGGTACATCTGCATCTTAGGTGGAAAAACCACTCTGATGCCTCTTAATAGCACCTTTTTCCACAGGAGAGAGTGTAGCAAGTCTCTCTTAACCCTGATACCTGGGTAGTGTTGACTCTATTCCCAGGAGGTCAGCAAATCAAGTGCTGCCCCCAAACCCCGCTCTCTTTAACACAAAACATAGTAAAAAATGTTTATAGAATGGAGTGAAAATTCTCTAGTTTGAAACTGTTTTCTCTTTTGAGAAAGTTTCTGGCATTTTCCCACTAGGCATTATATTGCAATAAGCTGCCCAGTAATCATAGAGGAATTCTTATTTCCTACCAGAGTTAAAAGAAAGGATTAGTTCTGGTAAGTTCCCTGACAAATTTCAGTCATTGTTAACGGGCTGGCATCAGCTTCTCTACATCCCTATCGAATTCAAAGAAAACGCAGAAAAAATGGAAACAAAGGCTGCTTTATTGTCCTGTTTGAGCAGCATCTACCTTTTACAGAACAATTTTTATTTAATTTCAATGACATTCAAAAAGTTGTAACTGAGAAAGAAAAAAGTGAATGGGTGGAAGTCTATAAAGAAATCTCTCCATTTATAATACTTTTCTTCATATACAAGATAAATTCTGGGATCAAAAAACTTTATTTATTTGTTTTTGTTTTTTTTAGAGGATGGGAGAGGGAGAGACAGAAACACTGATTGGTTGCCTCCTGCATGTGCTCTGACCAGGAGAAGCCTGCAACTGAGGTATGTGCCCTTGATTGGAATCGAACCAGGGACCCTTCAGTCCACAGGCTGACACTCTAGCCACTGAGCAAAACCAGCTAGGGTGAGATAAAAAAATTTTTAGAACCCTATGCAGTTTTGAATAGCCTTGAGAAACTATTGGCAGCAGTAGTAAGCAAATAGCAGCAGTAGTACTAGTAAGAGAGAAAACTTAAAACAAAGATTTGTACAGAAGAAAGGCAATAACAGCTATGAAACAAAGGGAAATTAGAAAGAGGCCACAAGAAGCCTTTATTAGCAAAGTTAAAGCTGTCCAAAATATAGGCAGAATAGCCATATTCCTTCAACATAAAGGAATAAACAGGAATCAATAATTGGACATCTTTCTAGACTCTGTACTTGTATTATCTTCTATTCTTCTTTAACCTTAAAGTCAAAGAAGTTAATTAATTTATCAAAGATCACAAAATGACTATTTAATCCCAGGTCTATATAGCACTGCCAAACTCAAACTTTTTTATTATATCATGCTGCTGCTTAGAAAATATTTCACAGAACCAATGGACACGGACACTGGGGCAGTGGGCGCTTGTCCTGGGGGTTGGAGAGGCAAGGGGGGGATTAATGGGGATGGGAGGGTGGGAAAGGAGACATGTAATAATTTAAACAATAAAAAAAAGAACTCGAAAAAAATATTTCACATGCATTAGTTCCTCGATGAAATAAATTTTTTTTTTAAATGGTCTGGCCCAAACATTTCCCTGCCAGCCAAATTCTTCCTAAAAATTACAACGATTTTCTTAAGCATCTAGCAACACATGGCTGATCAGCTCTTCTGCCTGTCTTTACTACCTTTTTTCTGGAAAGCACCTATGCTGCAGAATAAGTAGTTGAACGTTTACTTAAGACCTGCTCTAAGGCCTTAAATTTAAGAGAAGTGGGTAATCTTCCAGATTGTCAAATTTATATCAGAAGGTGGATAAACAAAGTACTCAGAACTAAAACCCAATCCTGCATGTTTGGCTGTATTTTTCCTGTAAAACACAGCATCCTACCCATGACAAAAAAGAAAAGAATAAGAACCTACAAGAGACCTTAGGAAATGTTCAGGACTGCCAACTCCGAAATATAAACCCTAACCTATCTTCCAAAAGACTTCTATAATATCCTGATAAATGACACAGGTCTTCCTAAATCCCTGTGGGAGGTGATTAAAACTGTAACTTCTGCAGCCAGACATACTAAAGCTCAGCTCCTCCATTACAAATCATGACTTTGGACAAAATAATTAATCTCTCTAAAGCCTCAGCTTCCACAGATATGAAATAAAATAGCAGTAAGTTCTATAAATGCTAAATTACATTGCCGAGATCACAAGTGCTTCTTAAAGGTTAGCTTTTCATCATCAATCTCATCATCTTTGTTATGATTAGAAGAAATCTATGGGATAACTGAAGGGGTTTCATAAACCTTCGAGGCCAGTATCAATTTTAGTTTTGGAGAGTCTTATAAGATTTAAGGAGTAGCAGAGACGAAATTGGCAAAGCCTGGAAAGAATGAAAAGGAAGCAAGCAGAAAACTCACGGGGAGGAAAAATCTGTATAGGTTAAAAAAAGGTGAAATGTATATTATATAGGCATTTAGAAAAAAGATTAGAAGTTAAACACTATTTCATGCAATAAAAAAACTGCTCGTTTTCTATTACCATGATGGGAACGCCAATGTCAGGCCACAGAAGGTCTTCCGATGGTAGTTTGGGAGAATTCCACACCACCACTACCTTGTTCAGGTAAGGGAGGCCGTTCAACCTCTCTAAAGAGTTCATAAGCACTTCCTCCCGCTCATAAGTCAACATCACAACTGTGAACTGCTCCCGTGGGACATTGCCTCCGAGTGCTGCCTGAAACTCCTTGCCTGAACCCCCAGCTCCTCCACCAATCGGCCGAAATCCAGTTCCTGAGCCCAAGAATTTGGCCTCTGAGGGTAACACAGGGTCAAAGGGCGTGTGGGGGAAAAGATGGAAAGGCCCCGGAGCAGAGTTCCAGCTGCGGTAAAAGTCGGTGACGGTCAAGGTAAAGTTGCGGAGGTATTTGGGCGAGGCATACGGCGGCTCAGTTTCCACTGGCCCCAGGTCCAGGTCCCCATTGTCAGCCATGTTGGGGTCTGTTCCGGCCGCCTTGCCTGAACGATGAGGGATCTCAGCCGCTGCCTCTTCCCGGATGGGGGCAGCTGGGATCTGTATTCGAGTCCTAATCATAGCCAGCACGGTATTGAAAATACTGTCAGCGGTGGAGAAGTAAGTCTCCCAGAGGAAGCGGCCTTGCCGCCTCATAGCCAGCAGATCACTGTCAGAAAGACTCCGTAACAGGAAGTGAACCTCAGTAACGCGTGGCTTGGGCACCACCAGGGCGGCCTCATTCCACTGCAGCATGTCATGGTAAGGAAGCTGGACTTGCTCCCCCAGCACAACTGGGACAGCACCAGCTTCCAGGGCTTCGAAGAGCCGTGTTGCACATCCGGATGAAATAACCAAGTGAGGGTCCCCAGGAGTGATAATGAGGGCAAAGGTGGAAAGCTTCAGTAACTCTAAGCGGTCCTCCCGCTCCCCACACAGTGCCCACTCAGTAGGCAGACTGGGCTTAGGCTGGTTTTTGCAGGTAAATTCTACCAGGACCTGATCTAGCTTGCTGTCCTGTACAGCTTTTAGGGTGGCAATGATGCGATCGTCATAGTCAGCTGGGGGGTCACCTTCCATTTCTTCTTCAAAGGATCGGGCCTCCTGAAGGCTGGATCGTAGTGATTCAATCTTCTCACCCTGGAAGGTGAAGAGATATTTCCGCTTCACTGGCACCTGTGGTGGGATTTCCATGAAGTTGGGCTCTGACATGGCATGGACTAGTGGCGAGACTACCAAGTCAAAGCCAGGCCTGTACTGGGCAGCATAGAAAGTAGACTGGGCCACCATGGCGCGGCCTGTACTGACATTGTACAGTAAGTTCTGTGTATCGGACTTCCGTGACAGATTGATGATGACATGATTGTGTCCATCTGTCCGCCAATGTGGTAGAGAATACAACTGCTTCTCAAGTTCAGCAGGCCGCAGCACGACTGGCTCCTGCATCTCTCCCACCAACACCACATAGAGGCAAGCGATGTCCGCGTTTTCTGTAACATAGACGTTGGCTCGTGCTGTAGCCTGAAAAGCCTGCTTGACCAAGGGATCCACGTAGTTGCCAAAGGCCAACTGGTCACTGTCATAAACAAAGACTGGAAAACCGGAGGTGAGAGGGCAGCGAGAATAATCAAAACAGTTGTGTAGCCGACAACCCCGGATGACCTTTGGGGGAGGGAGGCCAGCATCGTCCTTCTCTGGGAGCAATCTGATGGGCAGAGAAAGTTTGGGCTGATTCTGGGCCATCAGCTCCTTGTAAGAGTGCTCAGTCTGGCTAATGACGTTCTTCAGCTGAAGCAGGTCCTGCTTGGCATTCTCAATACTCTTCTTGCAGGCCTCAATCTTCAGGTTCAGCTTGGCGATTTCACTGTTCAGCTCCTGCCGTTTGGCTTCCAGCTGCAGCAGCTCCTCACTTACAGACTCACGAATTCGGCAAAGATCCAGTACATGCTTTACCTCGCACAGCTCGTTACCAGCCCGCGGGCCAAAGATCCTCTTGCCGGCCTCATCCGCCTCATCCAGGGTGGTGAGATAATAGTGAGCAATGAGGGGGAAGAAAACCAGGATGATGAAGAGCGTAAAACTGAGCCATGTAAGTCGGATACGGTTAGACCACCGTAGCATACAGGTTTGACCTCCATTCCCCACACCCCCATTCCGCAACATGGTATAGCCTGTCATGAGTTCCTTTGTGGCTCTTGCCCCCTCTGATCACGTTGGGTCACTAGCCATCACCATGAGTTTCTAGTAGACAAAACTCAATCTCTTTTTACTCACACGCTTCCATAAGAGTTAGTGTGCTCCCTGTACAAGGCACCAAATAAAAAGGAAATTTCATTTTCCTCAGCTGTAGTTGAAATGGTCTCTGACTCTATTCCAGCAGATTTTAAGTTCTGGCTGTTGACCAAAGAACATGTCCTTAATCTTTATCAAATGGTAAAAGGTTCCACATTGTTGAGATGAAAAGGAGGTTCTTGATGATGAAACGCAGGGAAAATAACCTGGAATCAGATAGACTTTTTCAACAGCCATAGCTCTTGTTCCTTGGTTTGGCTGACCAACAAATATGCATAATTACTATTCACAGTTATAAAGTAGCTGGTTAGGACAGAAATAAATGCCAGCCTATTGTCGATGTCATTGCCAACAACCAGGCCTACAAAAAAAAAAGAGAGAACTGTGTCAGTCTGGAAGAGATTATGTCCAACAACCCTGCCTGCCTTCAGTATACTTCTAGAAAATCCTTAAATCTTGTCTCACACACACACACACACACACACACACACACACACCCTTCTTATGTAACTGGATATAGAGCAGCATTAGAGCCTATAAAATGATGATCTCACTGATGTTTCTATCTCTCTCTCCTCCCTCTCTGAAATCAATAAAAATATATTTTAAATAAATAAAATGATGATCAACTACATTCAACAGAGGACCAAGATACTTGCAACATTTTGCTATTCTAGACTTAGAAATCGCCTTTAGTTGAGGAGAAACATCATCTTACCCAACCATGGTAGCTATGTTCATTCTTAACATGAAAGTGTCCTTTTGAGCTACTTTAAAAAAAAATCTATTAAGAAACTCAGTTTGTTATATTCAGAGATGAAAAGAGCTGAACTCCTCTGAGCTTTGCCCAGCAGTAGATGCAGTAATCCTGATACAAAATATATTTCCCAGTTTGCTTCTCTTTTATCATCTGTTAATAGACATCATGTGCTCCTTCTTAAAATATAAATAGTAACTTGGTCTTTTAAAAAGAACATTATACTTAGAAATGAGAGGCATTATTTCTTATCCTTTGGAGACAGATTTGCTCAGACCTTATGCCTCAGCTTTCTAATCTCTCAAAATGGAGATAAGTGTAGGGTGATAACAACAATATATTATGTTGCTATGAGAATAAATGATAGAGGATGTGAGGGTACTTCAGCCTAATAAATCTTGAAACAACATTCCCAATCCTGTTCTCTTATCAAACTTTACTATCACAGGCTACCAAAGTTCTTCATTTAGTTTTACCTCAAACTCAACATACCTAGAACTGAGTTCATAATATGCTATGCCAATGAATACTCCCAATTTAATTCACTGATTTCCCTCCAAAAAATGTTCACCCCATAGTCTTAACATATCTAAAGTACTCTAAGTATAACCATGGGAGATTCTAAAACGTAAAGAACTCCTTGATCTCAGAGAACCTCCTTTAGCCTAAGAAATAAGACAAACAAATAGCAAGGGTACTACTACAAGGCAATATAAAATAGTACTTCACAGATAATCACGCTTTATAACTTCTACCTTTGTCCAAGATGTATTAACTATTAAAGGTTTGACAGTCTTCTCTCCCTTTAAATAAAAATTAAAAGTTGATGACAATATTACTAAAAGGCTTGAGTATGTAGAGCAAGAGATAAGGACAACAAAAATATAGATCATGAAAAAGCTAAACTTGAATGATCTAAACTTGGATAATTAACAGCTGACCAAATATCCCAAAGGAATGGAGGGTAATATTTCTAAAGTATTATCCTTTTCATTCCAATGTTAAAATATTGTTGTTTTCAAAAGAATACTTTCTGCATTTATAAAGAAATCATAGCAAAGACAGAATGGATTAGAGGAAAAAAGGAAGGCATAATCCAGGGAGTCCAGCGTATTCATTCCCTCCTCACCATATGTTTAGGATCCTTCTTTTCTCTGACTCATACGGCATTATATCTTGGCATATAATTTCTTGATATAGTGAACTCCCAGGCTTGCGGTCCTGATAGAAAGTAAAAAAAGGACATGCTATTAGAAAAATATTCAATACTAAAGGTTCTGTTAAAGAATTTATTTACTGTCCACTATGAAGAGGCTTCCCTTATGTAAATAAGGTAACCATAGGATTTGAGGTCCAAACAAAGAGGGCCACTCTTATAAGTGAAAAGGGGCACTAATAATAAACAATCCATATATATGGTTGTCTATTTATATGTTCTAAGAGGCAGTAAATCAAAGCACTAAAATATATAAGTATATACCAAGACATTTACAGAGGATATGACTTATCTGGAATTGGCTTTAAAATAAACAGGATGAGGATGGTGAGAAGTGTTTGGAGATATAGATGAAATAAGATTAGTTGTGAACTATTGTTGACACTAAAATGAAGAAGATGCATGAGGGTTTATTATATACTATATTCTCTGCTTTTATATATGTTTCAATATTAAAAGCTCAAAAATAGATTACATAGGGTCTAAACAAAATTTTTTTAAAAGTCATTTGGAAACTGACTATAATTAATCTAATAATGCTAGTGCTACCAACTTATATATAAACAGAAGGAAATAAAAACAAATGTTCTAATGGAAAGCAGTATTTCAACACTGATAAAAAGAATGCATCCCTTCAGGTTTTCTCTAGGTGACTCCCATCCTTCAGACTTTATTTCTTGGCATTCCCACTAAAGTAGCCTTTCTTATGCCCTGACACTGGAGAGATGTTCCATGGCAAGACCACAGCCTGTCCTGCACACTGGACCTAGTCCAGAATGGAGGCTGCTTTCCACAAACCCCCACAGAGATTGTCTGATGGGCCCTAATTGGTTTGGCTCAGTGGATGGAGCATCGGCCTGCGGACTGAAGGGTCCCAGATTCAATTCCGGTCAAGGGCATTTACCTCGGTTGTGGGCACATCCCCAGTAGGGAGTGTGCATCGATGTTTCTAACTCTCTATTCCTCTCCCTTCCTCTTTGTAAAAAATCAATAAAATATATATATTTTAAAAAGAGATTGTCTTATGGTAACTGATGTTCATTTTGACATTAATCAGCATCCTTCCCTTGCCTGCTGATATGTGCTGATTCCTGGAATAGGCTGTTGTCCTGACCTGGTCAAGCATGTATAGTAATTTCTGTGCCTTGTAGCATTATGTACTAATACCTGTGCTATTTCCCCCTGTACTCCATATAAGTCTTTGGCCCCTGCCAAGCAGTGTGGGGATCCACTGCATCTTGCAGCTGCCCAAGACATGTCTCATATGTAGTTTCCTTTAATAAATTCTACTAATTACTCAAGTGGCCAGCCTCTTTCTTTGGTCTTCCCTGCCCTCCATTTACAGAGGTAGATTTTCACTCTGAGGGCTTTGCCCTGGGTCTGTGTGTACTAAAAGACACTTTCGGGGGGGGGGGGGAGGGTAGGGAGATCTGGGGGAGATAAGAGATCAACCGAAGGACTGGTATGCTTGCATATAAGAACAACCAATGGACACAAAACTCTGGGGAGGGAGGGTACCTATGGGGGGGGGGGCAATGATAAGCTATGTACACAGATAATACCTTAATAAAAAATATTTTTAAAAAAAAGGAAAAAAGAAAAAAAAAAGACACTTTCTGGCATTGAGCTATTGATTTTCTTTACAGTACCTTTTCATTTATTTATTTATTACCTACCTTCCTACCAAAACCTAATCCTTGAGAACAGGACCTTGTCTGCCTGGATCACCACTGTATCACCAGTGCCCAGCACAGTGTCTGGCACACTGTAAGTACTCTTTAAATATGTTAAATAAATGAATTATATCACTGATCACTTCTTTCTACAAACTCTCAGCTTTCCCTTTATTTTCCAAAAAACTGTACTTTCTGGTTTGTTGCACATCATCTTTGCTCTGCTCATGTCTGGCTAACTGCCAACTACAGTTCCATTTATTCATGAATGCATTTATTGATTCTTGTATGTGCCCTGTATGTGCCCTGACCGGGGATGGAACCCAAAACCATGACATATTAGGATGATGCTCTAACCAACTGCAAATCCCAGCCAGTATTTTATATTTTTACTGGCCCATTCTCTTGGTTCTCCATCCCAACAGCTCTTTCTCAGGTTCGTTTCACCCCTCTTTAAATACAGTTGTTCCTTCGTGGGTTTGTCCTCTGCCCTCTTCTCTCTCTGTCTTCACTTACTAGAGCTTGCCAATTAGCTTCAATTAGCCCCCCTAACTGGATAACTCTCCAATTTACCTCTCTAGCCTTGACCTCCCTCCTGATACATCTTTTCCAATGGTGAGCAACAAAGACATCCACATCTTAATATTACAAAGGCTGCAAAGGTACATCTCCTAGGAGTATAAGTTTATAGTAGTGTCTTCTCCCACAAAGAGGGAAAATTTTTTTTCAAAATAGTTGTACAATTAGAAATTTGTAATTCTATGTATGCCCTACTCTTTACTCTTTCCCTAATCAAAAATAATGTTTGCTCATAAATGGAAAGTAGAATTCTTAATCTGCTAACCACTCAAAGGCTTAAAATAAGCATGATCCTAGAAAGGTAAAATGGCAAATAATTCAAATGTCCAAGTGGTGAGCTGAGAAGTCAAGTGAAGTAGAGTTGCAATTCAGAAATTCTGCATATACTACATCCTCCCTTCATCTTCTCATCATACCAACGCCCTCTATCATCTCCTCTACTTTGCAGAGCCTTCTCTTTAACATTCCTTATCACAATGGCAAACTCTTTATTGCAGGACCTTATTTTGAAGAGTTTTTTGATATAACAATCATCCTACTGACTTTTCTTCTCTTAAAACTAAAACACTCTGATATTGAAATTTCCTATAATTAAGTTGGGATAGCTCTCTGTTTATTTAGGTGTTAATGCCTTTCAACAAAGGTGTATAACTTTTTTCATACAAAAGCAAAACTAAACTAAACTGAGTTGAATAAAGGTAAAACAATCCATGGACGAGAGAAAGAAAACAGAGGGAAGAAATAAGGGAATCGCTGCTTCCATCTGGTCTGCTGTTATGCATTGCATCTGAAAGATATAAAGGGAAATGGGGCAAAAGAGAAACTGGACACTTTCCAGATGTTCCCAAATGCAACCAACTGACTTGAATATTTTAAATAATTATAATAGCTAACATTTACTGAATGTTAATGTGTGCCAGGTTAAATCTATTATGTACCTTAACAGAGTTAATATTCACAACAATCCTATGAAGTAGGTACTATTATTATTCCAATTTTGTACATGAAGGAACCAAAGCACAAAGCTTAGGTAATTTGTCCAAAGTCATCCTTGGACGAGTAAAGCTTGGATTCAAATCAAAGCAATGCCAAATCTAAGGTCCACACATTCAATATCTTAATCATTATGAGCGAAAAAATGCCTATGATACCAACTCAAGGAACATAGTACACAGGCACATCATGCATAAATTACTTTTAGATTATCCACATTACTACTGCTCCACTGAAACCATGGACAATGATTAATTAAAATTAAAAGCACATGGCAATACTACTCCAAAACCTAAAGCATTTATGTGGACAAAAAAAATGACCACATACTAAAGCTCAGGGAAGGCCTAATTGGTGAACCTTACAAACTTGGAAACCAAAAGTTACCATAAAGAATGGTCTGAACATAACAATTCCTAACTAAGTGGGTCATGGCAGGTAGTCACATCCTAGGCCTGTAGGTTCATTTTCAGAGGTCAATCTTTACTTTAAGTGAGCCTGTCTACTGTCCTTTTGCATTTAAGACAACATACGTTTACTTTTTTTTTTTAATCTTTATTGTTGAGAATATTATAGTTGTCCCCTTATTGCCCCATTGATCAGCCTCCGTCCTGTTCCCACTCCACCCCAGTCCTTCACCATCCTACTGTCTATATCCATAGACAATGCATAAATGCATATACGTTCTTTAGTTAATCTCTTCCCACCTCCTTCCCCACATCCCTCTGAGATTCGTCAGTCTGGTCCATGTTTCCATGCCACTGGTTCTATTTTATTCATCACTTTATTTTGTTCATTAGAATCCAAATCTAGCCGAAGCTGGTTTGGCTCAGTGGATAGAGCGTCGGCCTGCAGACTGAAGGGTCCCGGGTTCGATTCTGGCCAAGGGCATGTACCTTGGTTGCGGGCACATTCCCAGTGGGGGGTGTGCAAGAGGCAGCTGGTCCATGATTCTCTCTCATCGATGTTTCTAACTCTATCCGCCTCTCTTCCTCTCTGTAAAAAATCAATAAAATATATATATATTTTTTAAAAAGAATCCAAATCTAAGTGAGATCAAATGATAGTCTGTCTTTCTCAGACTGGCTTATTTCACTTAGCATAATAATCTACAGGTCCCTCCATGCTATCTCAAAGGGTAATAGATCCTTCTCTTTTACAACTACACAGTATTCCATATTATAAATGTACCAGTTTTTTCTTTATCCCTCCACAACATATCTTTAAAATGTAAGAGTAACATGCCTTTAAAATGTAAGCATAATCTTCACTTCCAGACCCCTCAAGGCACAACCACTGCACCAGAGCGCAAGACCACAGAACCCCTCATCATTATCTCATTCTCCACACACCATCTCTGTGCTGTGATTAACTATCCTGTACCCACCAATGTAAAATAAGTGTTTCTCGATTTAGCCTTTTATCCAATCCCAGAGATTTCTCTGCTTTGCCTTCTCCTGTCCCCTTAATCTACCACCAATGGATTTCATGTAAACTTCCTTAAGGCTCCTCCTTTGATTCTAATGTATAAAATAAGCTGGAAATCTGCCATTTTCCAGAGCATTTTGTCAATCAGTTGAGATTTTACTTTCCAGCAATTGTCATCAGTTTGGCTCAAATAAACTCGAAAATTCTCTACAGGTTTGGATGTTTCTTACATCAACATCTACTAAACAAAACAAAAAAACATATACTCAGAGCAAATATCTTTGCCTGTGTACCTATGACCTACCTGTGTATCTGTGCATATGTAGTATTATTTTCTCTTTTTTCATTTAAATCAAAATTGGCCCCTCAAACGGACACAAATCCATTACCACCCAAATGCAGGTTCTATAGAACTGTATGCACATTGTTGCTGTTACAGCCACTGCCACAAGCACTTCAAATTAGAAAAAGATAGTTCGGTCCAAGAAATCATTTTAGTAAGGTTGTTGAAAGCAATATTTCAAATGTTGGTTATGTTTTTTAAATGCAAACATTCCAAAAAGAAAACCATTTCCTGATTTCCTACTAAGCATGACAAAGAGCCAGCTTCACAGTACCTAGTTCAAAAAGCAGGAAGCACTAAAACAAATTTCCTAGTGTTATCACTATTCCTAAGACTCTGACTTCTATTGTTCAAAACAACAAAAGGCACTTTCCAGGAAAATTAACTGTAGATAAAGAATGACATGTATTTATGTAATTCACAAGTTACAAGAGAGCAAAACAATGTGTTTTTTATAAATACAACCACCACAGTAGTTTATTTACTGGATAAACTTAACCTGGTTGTAAAATAAATACAGGCATACTTCAGAGATACTGCAGATTTGGTTCCAGACCTCTGGAATAAAACAAGTCGTAATCTTTTTGCTAGTGGAGTGTCTTGCCTGCAAATTGTAAAACACACACACACACACACACACACACACACACACACGTCTATGAAATGCAATCAATCAAAGCACAATAAAATATGTCTGTAGAAAACTGTCAGCAATTAAGAACTAGAAGCAGGTGAGAAAAACTGGTGACATACTGAGTTGAGAGTAAAGATTATGAGGCAATCACAGGACCACAGAGTTAAGCTATCCTTATTACAGGGCTTTTAAGAAAGGAAAAAGGTATTCTTTGGGCTCAAGAGCAGATTTCTAATACAAAGATGTTCCACAAATGCCAATAGCAAAAGAATCACAAAATACACAAAAGGAACTCATCAGTAAGTTATAAGTATTCCTTCCACTGCTCAGTTCTACATAGGTATTGACAAGTAAACTAAGATTATTGATTAACCTAGTCAGTGGTCAACAGAGCCAAATATCAACAGTACAACGATTGAAATTTCTTTTGAGAGAAATTTTTTAAACTTAAACTTCTTCTAACGCCACTTCTTCAAAATAGGCCGTGGTATTTTGTGGAAGAGCCACACTCAAGGGGCCAAAAAGCTGCATGTGGCTCACAAGCCGCGGTTTGCAGAACCACTAACTGGGTCATCTATTTAGTCAACAATAAACCTGAACCCAGAAGCCTCACCTCCCAGAATAGGTCCTCAGTTTAAAATTATGCCACTTCTTACCTGTTTCCCTTCCCATAAGTTTGATAACATCCTATAAATTCAAATCCTATTGTCTCTCCTGTTAGCTTTTAGCTAGTTACAATTCAGGTTCACAACTCACCTAAGAATTTTTTCAAATAAACCTAGATCCACCCAACATTAACTAAGTCAGAATTCTCAAAAGTGTGTGTGTGTGTGGGGGGGGGGGGGGCGCGCGCGCAGGTGCCTGTATTTTGACAAAGCCCACAGGTGATTTTAAAGCAGACCACAGAACTCTAACACAAAACCACTGGTCTAGCAAAGAACTAATGACAATCTCCAATCAGATTGATGACATCTGTATCAATGTAATTACAGACAACTGCAATATACCTTTCTCATATAGGACGCCTATGGATACCATACATCTGTGGAAGATGTGGGGAGTAGGAGGGATTTTCCACTTTTAATGACTGTATTTATATTTATAATGTAGCTGAGATAACACATTTTACATATGTTATCTCATTTAATCCTCACAGCAACCATCTGGGGGTAGATATTGCTCTTTCTCTTACCGGTAAAGACGAGTGAACCACTGAGCTTGGTAAATCTTATTCCAGGCCCTACAGCAAGCAAACTGAGGTGCCCAGGTACAAATCCAGGTCTATCTGGTCTGTACCCTGCTACTCACATATTTACTACTTATTTACTTAGCTCATTTTGTCTTCATTCGCTTTTCAATAAGCAGGTATTATTTTTGTAATTAAGAAAAATATTGATCTGGCCATTGATGTTTCTCTCTCTCTCTCTCTCTCTCTCTCTCTCTCTCTCTCTCCTTCTTCTCTAAAAAATAAAAACATTTTATTTAAAAATATATATAATCTTGCTGCAGTCACTTCAAAGTACAGCACACTATGCTCCAGTGAACACATAAAAGATACAAAACCTTGTTGCTGATATGGAGAGTTTTAGTGGTCTGGACAGAAGATCAAACTGGTTTTCTCACTGCTAAAGTCTTACAGATTTAGAAGCGAAGATCAGAATAACACCTATAGTGTTCCGTTGGAACTGGAGGCATCAGTGTGAATACCAGATCTAGTTAAGATTCCTTGAATAAGCAGCTGATTTCAGGACTGGACAAGTAAAGTAAAAATTAGCCTGAAAAATCTTCTTTTGCCAGAAAGCAAAGCAAAGATGTACTCGGTGGGGGGGGAAAGGGGGGAGTAGGACATACTAAAAAAAGGACACTGGATCCAGTTTGAAGGAATCCAGCTCCCACTGGATAATCTAGGACACTTTAGCTATCTAAATAAATAATATTACCAACAAATTATCTCCCAATAAAGGAGAAATCGTGTATTCATACAGAAATAAATGATTGATTATAAATATAGGAATGGCAGATGGAGCTTTTTTAAAGCTATCATTTAGTGGCCATCAAATTAATAATTATTGCAGGAAAGATTCAGCACTGGATAATAAGATTCATTGGTAAAAGGTTGATGAGAAACAGTGTAAAGAAATTATATATTGTGGGTCCCGAGAAAGAAGATACCAACTAAGAAGGGCTCCTGGTGGGTTTGTTGGTCTCAGAACCTAGCAGCTGTTTCTAAAGAGGGGCCTCCCCAGCAAAATGCACTTCAGAGAGAAAACCTGCACCGAACTCCTGCCTGCCCGCACCAGGCTCCGCACATCTCAACCAGCCTTACTACACAGTTCCTGGAACCAACAGGACTGACTTTCCCATCAAACCTGCAGCTGCACAGCTGTATCTCCCATCAGCATCTTCACCTACCTATCAGAATAGCTCCATTCTGACCAATCAGGACAGAGCCTTTTGTACCAAACTGTGAGGATTTTGAGTCCTCATTAGTACGAGGACAGATCAATCAGGGTCTATATAATATAGACTTCTATCTATGTTAGAGGCCCAGTGCACGAATTCATGCACCAGTGGGGTCCCTCAGCCTGGCCTGCGGGATCAGGCTGAAACTGGCTTTCTGATATCCCCTGAGGGGTCCCGGATTTTGAGAGGATGTAGGCCAGACCCAGGGACACCACCAGTGTACAATCAGGGCCTGGGAGGGACACGGGAGGTTGGACAGCCCCGGAGGAACCACGGGAGGGCTCCTATCTCATTCAGTCCCAATCAGCCAAACACCAGCAGCAAGCTAACTTACCAGTCAGAGCATCTGCCCCCTGGTGGTCAATGCACACCATAGCAAGCGGTTGAGTGGCCCTAGCATATCATTAACATATCACTTTGATTGGTTGAACGAATGATCAGAATGGGACACTTAGCATATTAGTGTTTTATTATATAGGACGAGTCAGCTGTCCTCTGGCTCAGAGAGCACTTTTTTCCCCTTCCATGCAAGACTGCCTTTCCCTGGCTGAAGCTGAAACACCAAAGACATGTTGCTGGACCAGAGCAGAGCAGGCGGAGCAGGGCAGACTGAGTGGAACGAACCCAAGCAGAGCTGTCTAGCCAGAGAGGGGCCTGGCCCAACGCTGCCTGGCAGCTGTGATGCTTCAGAATTGAGCTGTAACACTACTGAGCGGTTCCAGTCTTGTTCTTACAGCTGTGCTGTATCATAACTTTACCATAAATGTTAAATTATGTGAAAATAAAAAGCTACCAAAATGGGGGGGGGGGGGGGAGGGAGAGATAATAAAGTACAGCACACTAGGTTTTTCAATAAATAAGGTTACAGTGAGCTCTTGGGGGAAAATACAAGTCAGACTCCTGCACAGCAAACCAAATCCAAAACTTAGTCCCAGACAGAGTCAAGAGGTAACTGTAATAAATGACATCATAAAAAGAACAAAAGGAAAACATACAAGTAATTTCATCCCAAGTATAGCCACTTTTATAGCAATCCAAACAAAAGCAGAATCCATTTTTTTTTAAAAAGTTCAACAGATTTAACTACATAAGTATCAAAGGCTTCTATATATTTTTTAAAAGTTTAGATTCAATGAAAAGACTGGGAGAAGCATTTGTAGCATGACATTACTTTAATAGTAGTGAAGGCAATACAATAGTTGATAAAGGAAATAAACAGGAATTTAAACCAAAAACAAGGGGCCCAAATGATAAACATTTTTTAAATGTTCAACCATTCTGGCAATCAAAGAAATGTACATTTAAAACAAGATACAATGACATTTTCTATTTGTAAATCAATAAAGAATTATAAAATTCATAATATGTGGTACTACCCAGGGGCAAGGGTAACATTGCCACACTCTGCAGCTGGGGGTGAAAACTGGCACACCTTTCTGGAGAACAATTTGGCAATAAGTAATAAAAGCCCTGAAACTCTGCCTACCCTTTGACCCTACACTTCCATTTCCAGAAACTACTCTTAAGAAAGAATCATGAGTGAGAAAAATATTTGGCTTCAAGGATATTCACATTAAAACATTACAAAGTATACCACTTACTAGTAACAAGGCACAGTACAGGTGTGTACTATGTTGGCAGCTGCAGTGTAACAGATGTTTTTATACTGTATTAGTAGGAAGAGAAACTGAAAGATCATTTGCTACTTGTTACAAGTCTTTTAAAATGTTGCTATCTTCAACCCAGCAATTTCACTTTCTAGGAATATATTCTATGTGGACAAAGATTTGTATTACAAAGATTTAATCACCACTACACTCTTTATATTAGCCAAAAAGATTATAAACGTCCAAGAATTAGAAGCAAGGTTAAATATAAAGTATGACAAATGCATGTCATTAATATGACTATCATGCTGTTAAAATGATTTATTTTCAATCATTTTAAGTAAAAAGGGAAAAAGTTCACAATATAATAGTAAGTGAAAAATACAATTAATATGGAAGGGAAGAGATAAAAGCAGAATTTTTTTTAAAAGGTCTTCAGATGGACTGTCCTACTTGATGTGCAAAGTGTCTAGTGCAGTGGTCGGCAAATTCATTAGTCAACAGAGCCACATGTTTGCCGACCACTGGTCTAGAGAGTAAACTAGTGTAATTTCTCTAAGGTATCTGCTTCTCAAGAAAATGCGATTTTTATTTTATGCTATGGAGGCATACTATAACTGATACCATTAGTGCCCTAAGCCACCTACCCTAAATGAGATAGAAAATGAAGTTTGCTAAGCCATATAAAAACCATCTTTATGGCTCCTACTTCATCCTTCCTGGGTGACTTCAACTTGAGGCCTTCAGTTTTGCTATCCCTTTATCATTACCATCCTTCTGAGTCATCAGACTCCCTAACTTCACAATTCCGTGTCCTTTCTTGATGCACATACTCCTTATCCTTTCTTAACTCATAAAGGACTGGACTAAACGACCTCAAAGATCCTCTTAGAGTCTAGGACCCCACTGACTTACAACTGCCTTGCACACAGAAAGCACATACAAATTTGTTTTATTGGGGGGAAAACATTACCAACATGCCAACTCAAGGCAGCAAGGCGATTCCCAAGGCTATATTCCTTTTGTTTCATCCCTAAGGTTTCATGCATAGTGCCTTCCTTGAAAGCTCCCACCCCTTAATTTTCCACTGAATCCATTATTAATAAAGGTTTGGGTTCTCATCAACTATTTTCTCCATTCTAAGCCACGGTGTTTTCATATTTTACAGCTCTACTTCAGAAATAAAAGAAATCATGCTAGGAAGAGTAAGTCAAAGGCTGGGGAAAAGAAAAAAAAAACAGGAAACAAAAAGATAATTTTTTAAATATCTAAACAGATAAAATTTCATAGAGAAAGGCAAAGTTCAACACTTAGATCCACAAAATATGTGCATGGAAATGACTCAGTTTAACAGCAGCACATGCACACACAGAATTATGGCTTGAGTTGACAATTTCAGTGAGTCAAGAATACATGACTGTTTCGAACAAAACTACCACCTTATTTTTCTGAAGGAGTTAGGGTTACTGTCTATGCTGTACTCTTTTAGGGGGCACTGTATAGGGAATACTGTATTAACAAAGAACATGGAGGGCAGAGGACTACGAGGGGACTTAAAACTGTAAAATAAGAAACACCAGAAGGAAGTGGAAATATTTAGCCTGAGGAACAGAAGCCCTATGAAAAGAAGAGACATATGGCTAATCTCCAACATCTGAAGAACTTTAAAACAGAATATGAATAGACTTTTCTACATGGCCCTGAAAGGTGTCAATTGTGGAGGCGAACTGCAGCTCAATAAGGAAAAGCCTCCTGAAAACTAGTCTACAAATTAGAAAGGTTTGTCCATGTCACTGTAAGTATTCAAATAGGGACAGGCCAGTAAATACTATTGGTCAGTTCAAGAATTGTCACTTACTACATCTAGCCTGGTAAAATAATTAAGCCTCCCCAAGTTTCAGTTCTTTCCTACCTTCCTTCCCCTTTAAAAAAAAAGAGGGGGGGGGGGGCATTTTGGCCCTGGATGGTGTTGCTCAGTGGTCAGAGCAGCAACCCTAGCATCTGGGCTGCACATGTAGGAAGCAGCCAATGATATATCTCTCTCAACATGTTTCTCTCTCTCCCCCTCTTCTTCTCTCCCCCCCTCCCCCAACCCCACTCAATCTAAAAGCAGAGGGAAAATATCCTCAGGCAAGGATTAAATAAGAAAAAATTTTTGTAACATTTAGCCTCCTATTACTCAGAGTTAAAGATCAAAATCTACATGAAAAGAAATTATATAAAAGTACTATATGATGGCCCTAGCTCCGTGGTGGGCAAACTGCGGCTCTTTGGCCCCTTGAGTGTGGCTCTTCCACAAAATACCACGGCCTGGGTGAGTCTATTTTGAAGAAGTGGCGTTAGAAGAAGTTTAAGTTTAAAAAATTAGTCTCTCAAAAGAAATTTCAATCGTTGCACTGTTGATATTTGGCTCTGTTGACTAATGAGTTTGCTGACCACTGCCCTAGCTCATTTGGCTAAGCAAACAGAAGGGTCCCAGGTTCGATTCTGATCAAGGCCACATGCCCAGGTTGTGGGCTCCGTCTCCAGTGGAGAGCGTGCAGGAGGCAGATGATCAATGATCCTCATCACTGATGTTTCTATCTCTCTCTCCCTCTTCCTTCCTCTCTGAAATCAATAAAAATAATTTTAAAAAGAAAAAATAATAAATTATGTAAAAAATCTTTTAGAAAAAGTACTATATGATGGAAAAGAACTACAGTAACTTAAGACATTGTAATCTACCATCACCACGTATTTATGCCTTATCTCTCTTACTATACACAGGCTAATGGCATCTTCTCAACCTAATTCATGTTTTTATTCCTCCTTCAGTGTATCAAATATTTATTGGGGGAAAAAGTTTAAAATGAAGTTGGAGAAGTAAGTTAAAATGACAACAATATAAGATAACAAAAAGAAAAAGTCACTAAAGCAAATATCCAGTATGTTAATCATTAATGTCACTGATCAGTATAAAGGTATTGGACACAGTCAAATGGAGAAATAAACAAAAGTACTGACATGTATTTGAGGAGGTGATACTCTAGGGCATGGGTGGGCAAACTTTTTGACTCGAGGGCCACAATGGGTTCTTAAACTGGACCGGAGGGCCGGAACAAAAGCAACCTGACCATGCTGGCACTCTCATCTTGGGCTGCTGGTGAAGGAGCGGAGGGGAGAGCAAGAGAACCCTCCTCCGATCTTTCAGCTCCGAGGGCCCGGATAGAACAGTTTGCCCACGGCTGCTCTAGGGCAAGCACTGCCAAACTACATAGCCAGCTGCCTTGCTCCTTCTGTTATGGATTGTATGCATATATGTACTGTCTGTATTTATTAAGTATATGATGCTGCTCTCACTCTACAACAGCAGATCTGAATAGCTGCAAACCCTAAACAATTACTATTTGGCCCTTCACAGAATAAGTTACTTTCCTGTAAAAATACTCTCAGGTTATAAACCACAGAGGTGACTAAATGCTGAGATATAGTTCGTCTTCCTATGGCTCCATCCCTAGGATTCTAATGGGTCATATCGGTGTGTGTGAGCAGAATTCTGCCCTAACCAGTATGGCCTAAGTGTAGGGGAGGTACGTTTGTCACTAAATGGAGTCTCCATATTCCTCTTATACACTCGAGATTACAAAAATTTTAATCCTGCTTCTCTTCTACCTAGTAACATCACCAAAGAGATCTGAAAAAGTGGTACAAGAAATGTGGGCTGGTTCAGGTAGGAAAAGAGCATGCTTATAAGTGAGCCTATCCCTGTCCTTGAATTCTCAAACTCACTCTACCTGAGCCCCACCACTCTCATGGAACCTACAAATACCTGAAAATTCCTTTCTTTCCCCTTAGTTAGCTTATCATTACAGGTTTTCAAAGGAAGTTACCAAAAACTAAGAAGAAACAAAAATAAAATGTAAATAAACATGTTAAGACAATGGCTGAATGTGAAGTTTTCCAAGCTACACTTACTATCCAGGAGAAATTAGTGCACACTTTTAGGTCTTTACTGGTGATTCCTATTTCTTGCCTCACTCTGAAATAACTATCTCACCCAAATAACTAACCCAAATCTCTGCCAACAACAGATCTGGAGGGATCTTCATTTTCCCCCCTAAAGCCTAACTCTACTATTGCTTCAGGCAATGTTTCCAACCTGGGACTACTTACCAGTCCCACCTCAGATAGGGACCCCCACACACCCCACTGCCACCACCTCACACCCCTACCACTCCTCAGTGACTTTTCACTCAATAGCTGGCCCGGTCCTGAGGGAAAAGGCGTGTCCTTTCCTAATCCCCATGCATTCTTCTGCTGGTTTCCAAACCATCCTTCGAACTTTCCCCCCTCTCTCAGAACTCCATTTCTCAGAGTTAACCCTGACTCATTTCTCTCTAGCCTGTTTACTTCAAGTCTTTTCTGAGGCCTCATCATTAAGAGATCCCAACTACACACCAAACCTTTAATGCCAGTCGCCACCCCTCCAGAAAATGAGGAGTGGGGGAATAAACATACACGGTGGTCAATCTTTTGGTTTGTAGGTGTGCCTCCCGGGAGCATCAACCTTATCTTTGGGTAATAAATAAATAATGCTTCAAGTAGGCTGCAGATCCACAATTCTATTTCTCTTCCAGAAAGCATTTAAGCTTAGTTGCCTACATTACTTCCGAATACTTCTGAGGGTTCCTCAGGCTCCCCACAGGATAAGGTGTTTTTAACCCGGCAGATAGAGAGTTTAAGAAGCGAGCTTTTCTTTCGTCATGAAAAATTTAAAGGTCCCCCTCCCTGCTCAGTAAGCTGTTGAGAATGTTTAGCTTCTTCCACTCAAGGCTAACAGGGCCCCACAGTTATTATCCCAGAGCACTCTGATACCGGAGCTCTAATCAAGACTAACTGCTGGGCAAAACAGGAGCAAATGTAGACAATCTGCGTGACTGTAGCAACACAAAGACTTCCTAAAAAAAAAAAAAAAAACAACAAAGGACACATGGAGAGCCCGGCCTTCAAACGTGAACCTACCTAAATTGGAAGAACAGGATAAAGTAAGAAGAAAGCGAAAGATGCCTCTTAAGTAACTCACAGATGGAGGGAGAAGGAAAAAAAAAAAAAAATCAGGGCATGTGCTGTTCCGATTCCTCCTCCTCAGGAGTCCAACCAAGAGGACTTGCTGAAGCCCTTAGAATTTTTGAAAAGGAAAGAAGAGAAAGTCCAGGGGAGAGGGAGAAATCCACCAAATCCAAGTCCTTTGCATCGCCACAGGTCTCTGAAAAGGGAACTGAAACACTGGCTCAGTGTGGAGAAGAGATTCACACAATGCCCTGGCTGCAGTGAGGCAGCTGTGCCCATCTCCGGGGGGTCCAGACCAGGACGAACCCCCAGCAGCGCCGCGGGTCGGGGGACGGGGCTAGGGTGTCGGGAGCATGGACATGCCCTCACTCCGCAGCCCCTGGTCCTGCCCAAGCGGCGCCGGGCCCGGCGCTCCGGAGCCGGGGCCTGGGCCCCAGAGCCCCGAAGCTCCTGCCCCAGCAGCACCTGGACCCTATCGCACAGGAAGTGGCTATTCACCGGGAAAGGGGGTGAGCCGGGCGAGGAGGAGCCGGAGGAAGAGCAGCTGCAGGCGCCCGTCTGCATGCAGCGCAGAGCGGAGCAGAGCAGCCGTGGGAGAGTGTGCACAGGGAGCCCGGGAGGGGGGCGGCGGGGAAAGCCCCTCCATCGGCCGCAGATGCTCTACCCACGCCGCTGGGCAAATACAGGGAGGGGGCAAAGGTTGGGGAAACGGGGGAGGGGGGAGGTTTAAAGCGCATTAGAGGCTGCACGGCTGAAGCCGAGCTCTCAGAAAAAGGACTGGACGTGGGTGGAGGCAACCAGACCAGGGCTGTAGGGGGCGTGTGGGGGTGGGGAGGGCGTGTTCAAAGCCCCACCGAGCCCCGCCGACCCTCCCCGCCCGCGGCTGAGGCCCCGAGGTCCCCTCCGCAGGCCCCGAGCCGCCCGGGAAGGCCTACGACCAGACCGCGAGCCCCTCCCGCGCCGGGCAGCAGCAGCCTCCGCGGGCTCGGGCGGCCCCAGCACGGCCGGGGACCCGGTGCCCTGCGCATGGGGAGGGGTCCGGCCCCCACGTCCCCACCACGAGCCCCTTCCGGGCCGCCGCCCCCCGCGGCCTCTCCGGGCGCCGGCCGCCGCCCGGAGTCCTACCGGCTTCCAGGTCAGGGACGAGCCGCCTCCGCCTCCGCCGCCGCCAGCGCCGCCGGTGGGAAACTCGGGTTCCCCAAAGCCGCTCTCGCCGCCTGCCGCCCGCCTTCCAGGCCGCGCCGGACCCCCGGCTCCCCCTGCCGGCCGGCAGCCATTTCCGACCAGTGACTGCGGAACTTGCCGAAGTGCGGAGGGCGCCGGCCGGAAACGCCCGAAGCCGGGCGCTCGGGAGCCGCGGAGCGGGCGGCGTTCGAGACTTTCCGGGCGGCGCCCGAAGGGCCGCGGGGGCCTCGGCTGGCTCCGGAGTCTCCGTGCGGGACCGGCCGGGCCCGGGAGCGGCGGCCCCGCTGGGGATTGTGGGAAGCGCGATGGGAAGGAGGACGCCGTGCGTGCGTGAGCGGCGCCCGCCGGGGACCGGCCGCGCGGCGCCGGGCGCTCGGACCCGCGCCCTCCCGGCACCCACCCCGGCCCCTCCCGAAGACACCCTCCCCGGAGCGAGGAGAATGCCCCCGGCCCGGCCGTTCTGGAACGGGTTCCCGCCCCAGGGCCTCGGCCGCCGGCCCCGTTGGAACTCTAGCCTGGAAATAAACGCAGCCCCATCGGAGAGGCCTCCCCCAAAGGAGCCAAATAAGAGGACTGGGCTCCGGAGATGGTCTGGAGTGTTGAAACACTTTGAATGCTTAACCACAAGACAAAAAGGCTGCACGGCTTGAATGCTTAGGAAATACCCGGGGTGGTGCAAGAAAAAGAAAAAACCACCAACAAGCTTAATCCAGTCGTGTGGCAATAATTAACCAAAACGGAGAGGGGCCATGTGAAATACTTAGAGCCAACCCCTGTGAACCAAGCGGGCGGGCACCTTTCCTCCAGTCCTAAGAGATGTGGACGCAAGGGACCACATGCTGACCTGGCAAGCTCAGGGAGGGCCTGCATGTGGGTCTTGCAAACTCTGAGACCTAAAGTAACCCCAAAGGATGGTCTGAAATTAAACTTTAACTAAACGCAGTTAGGGTGGGCAGTTAGATCCCAGGCCGTTATCTTCACTGGCAAGGTCAGCCTCTACCTGAACTGAGCCGATCTGGCTTGTGGCATCTAGGATAGCATACCCTTGAAATGTCTGGGTAACTTGTAACTTCCCTTTCCCTGGAGCCCCTGGGGCACAACCCAATGTGGTGGGCTCCAAGACAGATACCACAAATTCCTTCATTATCATATTAATTGTTCCTATCCTCCCCCTTCACCCCCCCCCCCTTGCAAAGGAAGAGAGCCCAAGTGCAGGGGTGAAGGCGCCTTTTGAGGGGAGAAAAGGGAAGGGACTGGGCTTAGGGTACTCAGCACATTCTGATTGGTGGTTTCCTATAAGGCACATGATTAGGGACCTAGGGACTTAGGAATCCGGGGCTTAGGGTATTTGGCAGGTGCTGATTGGTGGTTCAATGTACGGTCCATATAAGGTGCCTGGTTAGGTGCTCAGGAATGTTCGTGCCGCAGGTGCAGTGTACGTCATACTCTGTCCATCAATTGGGGGAAGGTAGGATCTATCATTTTTAATTCCTCAGGGAATCTACTCCAGGGTTTTGTAACCAGGGAACCCAAACCACACCAGGACCAGCAGAAGCTGGGGAGGGCCAAGGCCACCGGCTGGCTCCTATCCCTGTGCTTGTGTGGTCTGCGGCTTTAGACGTTCTGCATGCTCCCCAGAGCCTGGCTCCACAGCTGCCATATCCCATCCACACACTCTTTTGCGGGGAGCTGGGACCCATGCCCTAGCCAGGAGGCCAATCAAACACGGAGGACTTTCCCACGGGGGACAGTCTGAACTAAGGATTCCATTTGCAAAACAAAACTTAAAAAAAACAAAACAAAAAAAAAAAAACACCCTAGCAACCTGTTTTCCAGAGCGCACTCTTCAACTTCCATCCCCATCAGTCCCTCCTCTTTCTGATGCTCCTTTTTCTTCTCTCCTTCCTGACATCTTACTCTCCCCTCTCATATTTTTTCTTTCCCCTCACACGTCACTCTCTTCTTTCCCCTTTATTTCTATGACCTAACTTAAAGTCCTACCACCATCACCTGTGTACAAAAACAACCCCTTTTTGTTGAGGAAAGTCAGAGGGAAGCAAATTTTTAAAAATCAAAAGCATTCCTTGCCCTTCCCAGTTTGGCTCAGTGGATAGAGTGTTGGCCTGTGGACTGAAGGGTCCCGGGTTCGATTCCAGTCAAGGGCATGTACCTTGGTTGCAGGCACATCCCCAGTAGGGAGTGTGCAGGATGCAGCTGATTGATGCTTCTCTCTCTTCCTCTCTGTGAAAAATCAATAATATTTTTTTTAAAAAAAAGGATACTCAACCAAAATTTGGTATATCCTCCACTTCACTGGAGCCCTAGTTGCCGCTGCTGACCACATTCTGCCTCCTCTGTATCTTGTGAGCCTGCCCTCTCCTGCTGCTTCTTCCTGTCAAACAGCTCTAGCTCAAAGGGTTCCTATCTCTAACTAGACAGGACGTGGGCTACCTTCTTCTTCCTCTCCACACTCTCTTCCTTGCCAATTTCAATCGGCTTCCTTGCATCATCATCATCATCATCTCCTCTAAGCAGATCCCTCACTGCCACACTCTAGTGCCCGTTTTCCAGTTGCAGGCAGACATCATCCCATCATCACCCTATCAATACATATTTTATACATACTTAATTGCCAGGCAATAAACGAAACCCTTTATTGGCATTGTCTCCTTTTAATCCCACAGCGAGGTAGCATCTTGCACTGTTTTTTAATGGTCGTATATGTAGATAGGTATCTGCTTCGAGGAAGCAGAAAAGACAAACCAGTGTGCCTTTGGTTCCTACAGCAGGAGCCTGTGGGGTCTTCTCTCCAGATCTCAGTCAGAGGGTACTGACTGGTTTGGTACAGTCAGCAGTACCCAATCTCTTTCTTTTAGCTACAAAAATTTTTAAAATATATTTTTAAAATATATTGTATTGATATTTTACAGAGAGGAAGGGAGAGAGATAGAGAGCTAGAAATGTTGATGAGAGAGAAACATCGACCAGCTGCCTCTTGCACACCCCCTACCGGGGATATGCCCGCAAACCAAGGTACATGCCCTTGACCGGAATCGAACCCGGGACCTTTCAGTCCGCAGACCGACGACGCTCTACCACTGAGCCAAGCCGGTTTTGGCTAGTTACAAAATTTTAATTTCCCAGAAAAGACATGATTGGCCTGGTTTGGGTCTCCTGTCCATCCTTCAATCGATGAGCTCAGGCTACCCAGCAGGTCAACCTTCTCTAAGCATGGCTATGGGAACCGCTCCGAGTATAGGGCTTGTTCTCAGAAAAAGAGGGAAGCATACAACACTCACCCGTTTGGCTCATTCATTCCACCAACAAACAGTTGAGCCCCTATCGAAATATGTCAAGGTTCCTTCAAGTATGCAAAATGTTTAAAATAATGCCCTGCCCTATCATGAAAGTCACAACATAAAATGATAAGAAATCACCAGATAAAATGCATAACAATATTCATCCACAAGAGACCACCAATTCAGTCATATGTGATGAAAGATAATTCACCACACCCTACATATATAAAGTATGTATAATATTATTACACATATTATAATATGCATAACCAGTAGCAACGTATACATATTCAACAAAACAAGTTCACGGCAGCACCATTAGGAACAGACAATAGCAGAAAACTGCCCCATGTCCATCAGCGGTAGACGGGATCAGGTATAGTGGAGCCACACAATGGAATACAGCAATGAGACTGAAAGCTCCACAAATATACACAACAATATTGATATATCCTACAAACAATGTTAATCAAAAGAAACCAGCCACACACAAAAAAAGTATATAGGGTATGATTCCACTAATATAAAATATTTTTTTAAAAAAACAGGCAAAACCACCCCTAAGGAGTAGTGGCTAGAGGGGAGTAAAAGGAGCCACATGGTTGCTATTAATTCCGTTTCTTGAGCTGGGGAGTGGTTACACAGGTATGCTCAGTTTGTCAAAATCATTAAGCGTACACTTGCCATACGTGTCCTTTTCTAGAGATATATTATCCTTCAATAAAATGGCATTTAAAAATAAGTAATTAATGGTCAAAGCAAGGGGCTTTTTAAAAATATATATTTTATTGATTTTTTTACAGAGAGGAAGGGAGAGGGAGAGTTAGAAATATCGATCAGCCGCCTCCTGCACACCCCCTACCGGGGATGCGCCCGCAACCAAGGCTCATGCCCCTGACCGGAATCGAACCCGGGACCCTTCAGTCCGCAGGCCAACGCTCTATCCACTGAGCCAAACTGGTTAGGGCATCAAGGGGCTTTTAATCGCCCTTGAACACTGTCACCATGATTCTCACTGGGTTGCCAATTATTCCCATCCCCACCGCCACCATTATACCACCTTCTTAGAGGCCCTGAGCACCATCAGCCTTAGGAAAGAGCCCTCATCCTATCATGGCCTCCTCCCCTCCCGCCCCAGCTGACTGCGCTTCCTCTCCTCTGGGAACTGGACTGTAAAGCCGAGTCGGGCAATGGGCAGTGGTTCATCTAATAACTTGTATAGATTTGGGGAAGGAACTTCTGGATAGATGCCCAGAAAGCTGGTCTGCAGGAAACAGAGCCAGCACACAGAAGGAAGGTAACCGAGCCGTGGGAGAGGGAGGAAGAGCCTCTTTGGATGCCTACTTTCCAGTTGTATGCATGTGTTCCAGCGGCCACGGGGGAGCCTGAGTCCTTGCCACTAAAAATAAGTAAGTAAAATTATTTTTTTAAACCTTATTTAGGCTAGTATGGATAGCTTTCTGTTTGTGGCCTACATTACTTCATTTAGTTCTCATAAGAACCCTACACAGTAACGATTCCCCCTTCACAGGTGAGAAAACCGAAGCCCAGAGTGGTTAAGTAACTTGCCCATATCGCACACCTGGTGATGATGATGGTGCCAGGATTAGGACCCAGGCAGTCTGACTCCAGAGCCTGAAATTTTAACAGCTTGCAAGGCAAGAGAAACGCTGGAAATGGCGATGTGAATTATATGTTGCCTCCATAGATTTAACTAGGGCATCTGCTTTTGTTTTAAATGAGTTCAAATGTAGGAAGTTTACAAACGACTAAAAGATTGGCTGTTCAAATAGGTTAGTACGCATTTCTTTCACAAGGGAACTATAGTTTGAGTTAGAGATGTTAAAGAAATATAAAAAGCATATAGTGCGACCAACTGTATTAAAGAAGACAGTTCTTATACCAGGAAATTGTTTAAGATTTAAGCAAAACGCTCTTTTACAGGGTCCTCACCAATTCTCCATTCTTCCCAAAAAATGTGACTACCCAGAAGGGGGTGTTAGTCCTATGGAAGGAGAAACTGATCAAAGTTACTTCAAGTCCTAGGGAGGGAGGTGCCAGTGGTCATTTTCCATGGTGACAGCTGCGAGACCCACAACCCACTCAGCAAGTCTTTCTAGATCAATCACAACCAAGCCATTGGTGACCCCCAGCAACCTTCAGAGAAGTGTGATTCAGGAATTATCAGCGAGTTAAAGTCAGATGAGAACTTGTCCACCTGCAGTGCTTTGATTTTAAAAGCAAGTGCTGACAGCCACTATGCCAGATCTTTACTATATATAAACGATTGAGCAATCTGTGGCTTATAATTAGAACAATGCATGACGATTTCTAGGTTAGCGTTCCCAGGTTACTCCTCCCTTTGGTCCACCTATACCAAAAAGACAAAAGGTCGCCTTGTAAGGCCTCACAGATAGCGCTCAGTAGCCTACAAAATGGGTCTCACTGAAAGTCCTGGTTTCGATGCTATCCTTTAAAGGAGGCTGTTTTTCAGCCAGCAAAAGGGAGGACAGTTTGGGCGGTTTGCGAATAATGTAGTAAGAACACTGAGTTAACATCACCTCCAAAACAAAGCACAGATTATTGCCAAAAATGGATTTGTTGCCCTAGCTGGTTTGGCTCAGTGCATTGAGCGTTGGCCTGTGGACTGAAGGATCCCAGGTTTGATTCTGGTCAAGGGCACATTCCTCGGTTGCAGGCTCCTCCCCAGCCCAGGCTCTGGGCAAGGTGCATACAAGAGGCAGCCAATCAATGTGTTTCTCTCACATCAATATTTCTCTTTGTCTTTCCCTCTCTCTGCCACTCTCAAAAATAAATAAATAAATAAGTAAGTAAATAAATAAGGGGAAAATATCCTCCAATGAGGATTTTAAAAAAACACACAAAAACAGATTTGTTAACTCATTACTACCTACCTTGCATGTGGCTGTGAAAAATAAGTTTTGTACTAGTTTCACATCAGGAAGCTTAGCCTGATTCAAACCTGTTATCTACATAAGATACCTAATTTGTAATGACCAATTAAGATTCTAAAAGTGAGTTATTGTCCCTGAAATATAATGTACCTGTCCCTTCTTCCTTCCAGAGCCCTCTCCCCTGTGAGTTTTTCCTCTGCCCACCATCTCAGCACAGCTTTGCCAAGGCAATCACACTTGATGATCAGTAGTTATTAAAAATGTCATCAAAATTTCCTAAGTTTGCTCCTAGAAGTTCCAAATAAAGATACAAATGTTCCCGCCCTAGCCAGTTTGGCCCAGTGATTAGAGTGATGGCCAGTGGACTAAAGGGTCCCAGGTTCGATTCTGGTCAGGGGCACATGCCTGGGTTGCAGGCTCCATCCCTAGTAGGGGGCATGCAGGAGGTAGCTGATCAATGATTCTCTCTCATCATTGACATCTCTCTCTCTTTCTCTCTCCTTTCCTCCCTCCCTCCCTCTCACTTCCTCTCTGAAATACAAATGTTCCCAAAGGCAACCATAGAGGCACCTAGCATTTAGCCCACATTATGCCAGTGAGTAGCTAAAATGTGTTCAGTTAGACACAACATGCCACAACATGGCAAGTCTGACTGAAGAACAATGTAATGAGAGCTATAATCAGAGAAAAGAGGGAAAACTATGCAGTGTGTTGATGGCTGAGTTCCAATGTCATATATATAGGCAGCTCTATGACTGCAGGGCTGTCACCAAAAAAGGTACCCATAGTCCCGAAAAATCAACTGCTCACTACTTTTACTTAAAAACATCTCATGTAAACAAGGCATTCCAACTGGAAAATTGGCAAGATGTCGTAGAAGTATTTAAAGAACATCAGTTAACTTCTCAGTTAACCAGTTTAGCTGTAAGATCAAAACTGAAAGTAATCATGATTCAAAAAGTAATCATGCTGATATATATAACTTTCCTAAATATTGTACAAAATTATTTCTCAACCTCCACGGTGAGAGCATGATTCTAGTGGGACCCAGTCAATCCCAAAGGAAAATAAATATTAATCCCTTCAACTCAAGCATTCAGCCTTGCCAATGTTATGCTACAGCTCAAAAATGGAACCAAATAAAAATGTGATCACATTTCTACTACACATCCATCAATGCTGAGAGCCAAAACTCACAACTCAAAACTCATTACCATGGGTAATATCATGTATTTTATACTCTTGTAAAAAGGGACATACATAATTACATTCTGTAGGTTATGAAGAAAAGCATGTTTATAAAGTGAAGAGGTAATTATTTAGAAAAAGAATGGCTGACATAAATTATGAGTATAATCCAAAAATATGTTAACTATATGAAATATACTAGCTCAATATAAAAATACTTTATTTTTAAATCTTTATTGTTGACAATATTACATGTTCCCCTTTTCCCCCATCAACCCCCTCTAGCCCCTTCCTGCCCCCCACCTGAAAATACTTGAAAAGCTCAGATACCACTATGCACTTGTATTACTTGCATTTAACTATGCTGCAATGATGCTCAATATTTTCCTCTTATGTTTCATACTAGAGGCCCAGTGCATGAAAATTCATGCACTGGAGCGGGAGTCCCTCAGCCCGGCCTGCCCCCTCCCACAGTCCAGGAGCCCTCAGGGGTGGGAGACCACCTGGTGATCACAGGAAGTTGATGCCCCCATCACACCTCCGCTGCTGCCATTGCCAGCAAAGCAAGCCTAGGCTGGCCCTCGTTAGCTGAGCCTCAGGCAATCCTGGGTAGCTGGGCAGCAGCATCCAAGGCTTTCCTGTGCCTCAGGCTGGCCTTAGGCGGCTGGGAGGCTGAGGGCGGGTCTGGCCACACTGTGGGCCTGCCACACATACACCCCCCCCAGGGCTGAAAGGACTGGGGGGACTCTGTGGGGCTGAGGGGACTGGACATCGCTATCTCGTGGCTATGGGTGCCACCATCTCTGTGACAGTGTGATGGTAAATTTACATATTCCTTCTTTATTAGATAGGATTTAACTGATTTAAACACTAAACCTCTAAATATTAGCAGGAACACCAATTAACAGCAAAAAAAAATCATAAAAACTAATAAAATATTTGCCAACTCTGTGGCTTTCTTCCAGCTCAAGAGCAAAATTTTACAAAATTATTACCTTCATATATTGATCTTTTCCATTTCTTCTGCTTTCACTTACTTTTGAATAGGCCAGTATGCATTTCCAACATGACTCTCATAATCATCTCTGAAAGTCCTAGAGCATTACAAGCCTGTCTTAGGACATTTTGTGGAGCAAGATAGGATGAAGTTCTCATCAGTCCATAGTTAAATGAGAAAAGCAAAAGCAAGTTAGGAGTTTTTAATAAAGCTGAATTTATTCAATTGAAAAGACTGTCCTTTATTATGAGATTATATTTCCCTCCTTTATTGTGTTAAAATGTGTGTGTGTGTGTGTGTGTGTGTGTGTGTGTGTGTGTTGGGGGGATGTTGTTTGTTTTTTGTTAATTCTCACTGGAAGACATATTTCCATTGATTTTTTTAGAGAGAGTGGAAGAGGGGAAAGGAGAGAGAGAAATGTTGATGTGAGAGAAAAGAGGGAACTTACACATCAATTGGTTGCTTCCTGCACATGTTCCAACCTCAGCTAGATATCAAACCTGCCCTTGACCGGAAATGGAACCCAAAACCCTTTGGTGAGAGGGCCAAGGTTCTAATCACTTAGCTACCAGCCAAGGCAAAATGTGTTTTTTATTAAATGACTAGAAGCCCGGTGCTGGCTCCCAATTGCTCATCTGCCTGCCTTCCTGATTGCCCCTAACCACTTCTGCCTGCCAGCCTGATCACCCCCTAACTACTCCCCTGTCAGCCTGATTGATGCCTAACTGTTCCCCTGCTAGCCTGATTGCTCCTAACTGCCCTCCCCTGCAGGTCTGGTCACCCCTAACTGCCCTTCCCTGCTGGCCTGATTGCCCACAACTGCCCTCCCTTGCAGGCCTGGTGCCTCCCAACTGCCCTCCCTTGCTGGCCATCTTGTGTCTACATGAGGGGAGCCATCTTTGACCACATGGGGGCAGCCATCTTGTGTGTTGGAGTGATGGTCAATTTGCATATTTCTCTTTTATTAGATAGAATAGAGGCCTGGTGCAGGGGTAGGAGCCAGCTGATTTGCCCTGAAGGGTGTTCCTGATCAGGATGGGGGTTCCCTTGGAACAAGAAATAAAACTCCTCTATCTTTTTCCAGCGGTGAGATGAACAGCTCTCCAGCCCCAGAGCAATGCTGAAACTGATTAACATGTATCTGTGCCTGTAGTGGGAAAAAGAAAGGCTTAGCAAGGACTGTGACCTCCATTACCCTGGCTTTGGTTTACTTACACTGATTTTGTCCTTCTCCATGGCTTTTTCAACTTTTCTCATAATGACTACAGCACTCGGCAAACTGAGTAATCCCTCTAGCAAGGGAATAGATTCTACACATTTGTAGGCTTAACAGAATCATTTCTATGTAAAGATGGTATTTTATGATACTTTAGAAATATGGTAAATTTCTATTGACAGAATCCCTCACCCGAGTTGTCAGATATTTACTAGACCCATCCCTACCTCAATAGAGGAGCATATATCATATACATTGAGAAAACAGAAGCTATAGGCATGACCTCCTACTTTCCCTCTTCCTATCTTTAAGCCTATCTATAAGTACTGGGGCAAAAATACAGATATTATTTTTATAGCTGATGCCAGAGTTCCCCTTAGGGATAGAAAATGCCTTACTGAGGAAATTACCTTGATATGACACTTGAAGTATAAAAGAACAAAGTTGACTCACAATAAATCTGTGAAACAAAGAGATAGCTATACAGATTACTTTTTAAAAAATGGGAACTGAAAGAGAGCAAAGAGGAGAGGAAATGGGGGGGGGGGTGTCAGGAAATGACAGCGTGGGAGGTTGAGTTTGGGAAGAGAATTCCAGTGATGGGGGAGCTGAAAGCCTGTTTAAAATAGAAATATCTGTTATTCGGCTTAACATTGTTTGTGTTGCTAAGGATCTGAAATCCCCTAAGCCCTCAGTAATATCACATGATAAATGCCTTATGTGAGTGATTTGGGGTAAAATCAAGTAAAAAAAAGATGGGGGAGGAAGCAGGTCTGAGTTCTACAACTGGGTCAGCATGGAACCAAAGGATAAGAACTGAGTTACAGGGATGGGAGCTGGCGGGGAGAGGTCAATAAGGGAAAAAGAAGACATATGTAATACTTTCAACAATAAAGAATTTAAATTAAAATAAATAAAGTATATAAGCAGAGAAAGAAAAAGAACTGAGTTACAATTGAGATGAGGGATTTAGTGGAAGCAGAAACTCAAAAGCCAAAGAAACCGTAAGAAGAGCTTCCAGGAATTAAGAGAAATCTTGGCATTTGAAATTCCCAATTGATATGAAATGGGGACGTAAGCCAATTGCACTTAAATCTCTAAAAAAGAATGCTACCCTAGCTGACACCTGGTCCATATTCATAGATTCTTCTCTCGGGTGTTCTGGCCTTTGACAAAGGAATGTTCAAAACTAGGCACTCTTTGTGTGTGTGTGTGTGTGTGTGTGTGTGTGTGTGTGTGTGATCTACCCGTGTTTTCCCGAAAATAAGACATCCTCCGAAAATAAGACCTACTTCATGGAAACATAATACATCCCCTGAAAATAAGACCTAACGCATCTTTGGGAGCAAAAATTAATACAAGACACTGTCTTATTTTCGGGGAAACAGGGTAATATCCATCCTTTAGATTTTGCTCCATCAGTTCATTATTCTCTTTTTGATACGTACAGTCAACATCCTCCTCACCACAGGGATTTCCCCCCACTGCTCATACTCAGACTCCAGCCCGAACTACCACCATCTTACCATACCGGCCTTGGACTCAGGAAGACTTTGAGTCCTGGTTCTATGATTTATTTGTGGTATAACCTTGGGCATATTACTTAACTCCTCTACACTCTCTCAGCCATAATTTTATCAGAAAATGAAGATAATAATAGTGCCTACCTCATATAAGTACTGTAAGGATTATCCTGGATAATGAGTATGAACTGTTAGTCCATTGCCTGGTAAATAAATAGCAAACCCTCATTAATGTTAACTGCTATCATCTTCATACACTAAAATTTCTAAAAGAATGACCTCTCCTCTGCATCCACACCCTCTACCATTCACTCTTTAATCCCCCAGAAGGCTGGCTCCTGTCAATCTATTGAAATTGCCCTCGTTAAGGTAACCAACCTCACTCATTAACCCCACTGAATCTTTTTCAGGCCTCTTCAGGAATTCTTCTGCAGTACTTGGTAGTTCCGGTCACTCACCTTGAAATGGTCCAATCTCATGCTGCTGCTCTGTCGCCAGCCTTTCTCTTTTTTTCACTAACTCTCCTTTCCCCGTCATCCTTTGCGAGTGAGTGTGTCCAAGATTCTGCCTTGGCCACCTCTGTTCTCACCCAGCACTCCCTGGGTAGACACACTCATGACTTAGCAGCTCCGTCTCTAACTTTAACCTTCTTCTGAGCTCTTGAGTCAAACTTCCCACTAAATACCTTATACTAGGTGTTTCACAAACCCAACCCAAACTGAACTTACAGAGCCTGCCAACAAAACCACCATTTTCTCCACCTTCCCCAAGTCTTTCCTTTCCCTAGTCATCAGTTAACATCAGCTATTATCTTCCTGTCTCCCTTGCGGTGTTTCCAGCTGGCTATCAGACAAGGCTTCCCCCAGAGTGCTATGGCTCCCTCGCAGTCCTGCTCCATCCCTCATGACCCCAATGTGATTCCCACTGGATTCTAATAGCAACTATGCCACAAACTTGCTATGACTGTTCTTGGCCAAATTACTTAACCTCTCAGTTTTGTTTTGTTTTTTGTGACCATTAAATGAGATATCATATGAAAAATGGATGGCACATAGTAGGAATTCAGCAAGCATCCCCTGCTTCTGCTTCCCCTTCCTCCAAGTCTTCCTCATCACCTGGTGTAATGCAATATCCACCTAGATCACGCATGTCAAACTCATGGTCCTCAGGCTTACATGCCTTATTTGGCCAGTGTTAGCCTTTGAGTTTGCCATGTTTGACCTAGATGGTCTTGCTAGCCCTTTCTCCTCCAAATTGCGGGAGAGTTCATTTTTCTAGAAAATAAATGTGATACTATCACCTATTTGCTTTAAAATCTTCAACATTTTCTTTTTACTTATGGAACAAAGTTCAAATTCCTTAACATGATAAGCCCCAACTGCCTTTTTGGTCCATTCTCCCCCAGCCCAATTACTCAGGGGAAAAAAAGAAAAAGAAAAAGTGACTGTTCACCTGCTAGTGGCTTACATCTCACACATGCTGATCCCTCTGGTTGTAATTCCCTTCTCACACCCACGATCCTTTGTTCAACTGGCAAGCTTTTTCATGCCCCTAACAATCTATTTCAAACACTGTCACTTACATGGCAACAAAAGCTCAGGCAACAAAAGCAAAAAGAAGGTAAAAAGCCTCTGCATGTCAAAGAAATCAACTGCTAAAATGAAACGGCAATCTCTAGATCAGAACATTTTTGTAAACCATATAACTGATAGGGGTTAATATCCAAAATATAAAAGAACTACAACTCAAGTGTCAAGATCCAAACAACCCAATTAAAAAATGGAGAAAAACCCAAGTAGGCATTTCTCCGAAGACAACATACAAATGGCCAAGTACAGAAAGGCAGAGATAGAAGGATAGTTGCCAAGGGTAGGGAGGGGAGGGAAATGGAAGTTATTGGATAAAAAATACAAAGTTGCAGTCATGTAGGATGAGTAAATCTAGAGACCCAACAATATAATGACTACAGTCAATAATAATGGATTTAATACTGGAAATTTGCTAAGAGGTGGATTTCAGGTGCTCTCACCATACCAAAAAATAAAATAAAATAAAATGGTAACTATTTTGGGTTGAGAAAATGAAAATGGTAATTAGCTTGATTGTAGTAATCATTTCAATATGTACATCTATACTAAAACATCATGTTGTACACCTTAAATATATACACAACTTTAATCTTTTAAATTCATTTAATTTTATGTTGTCACTTAAAGGGTGATACCTATTCTTAACTGGTTTAGATTTTAAAAAAACAAAACAAAACACTATTCTATACATGTACATACACAAACACACAGAAAGGGAAAGAGAGAGGAAGAGAGAACAATATAACAAATTCAGCAAAATGTTAAAAACTGGTGAATGTGCGTTAGGAATCGTTTGAAAATTACAAAAAAAAAGTTGTAAAACTATATGGTTCTGGCATTTATGTGAATCTGAAATGATTTCAAAAGGAGAAGAAAGAATGAGGCAGTGTAACCATGAGGTAACAATCCGACAAACCTAAGCTGAGGAACATTTTACCAAACTGGTCTTTACTCTAAAAATGTCAGTGTCATGAAAGAAGAAAGGAAGTTAGGAGGGAAGGAGGAGGGAGGGGAAGGAGGGGCAGGCTGAGGATCTGTGTTGGTGATCAAAGGAGACTGAAGAAGCTTGACAACTGGGAGCATTTGAGATCTTGTTTCCTGGCAATTGTCGTCACCTTTGGCTCAAATAAACTCATTAAAAAAAAAGAAGAAGGAAAAGAAACATGACAACTAAAGGCAGTGTAAATCTGAGTTGGATGTTGGATTGGGGGGGTTGGGGGGAGGGGACTACTGTAGAATACATTATCGAAACAAGTAGTGAAACTTGAAAATGGATTCATTATATAATAGCATGACAGCAATATTAAAGTTCCTGATTTTAAAAAATTGCACTGGGGTTATATGCAAGAGAAATGTCTTTGTTCTTGAGAAACACATCCTGAGGTATTTAGGGGCAAAGGATTATGTTGTCGGCAACCTCAAAAGGTTTCGGCAAAATTAACAGCAACAATAATAATGGGGGGATGGGGCAGGGACTGTATCCAGAGAGAGAAAGAACAAATACAGCAAAACGTTAACGACTGGTGAGTCCGAGTTAATGTGTACCACCATTCCTGCATCTGTTCTGGAAGCTTGGAAATTTTTTTCAAAACAAAAGAGTCTTTTTAAAAATCACTTATGTGAAACCTGTTCCCACTTTCTCAGAGAGAACTAATGCTGCTGTAAATGTTTTTATTTTACCCTCAAATGCTCAGATTGGGTTGTAATTACTTGTTTAAGTGTCTGTCTTATTCCATCAGGTTGAGAGCTTCCAGAGGCAGGGACTTGAATTGCCTCCTGGGGTTTAAAATGGGAGGAGTGTTCTAACTCGGGCCGCTTAATGTGGCTGGCGCGGCACGGCTGGAGGACTTTGATGCTCACAGTTTGAGCTCAGAGCAAAACATGGCTGGACATCTTGAAACGAGAACCAGATAGAAAATGAACCTTGACTTGGAGCAGAGCATAGTGCTGGGGTTAAATTAGCCAACATGCCACTCTGTCCCCTTATGGACTCTTCTGCAGGCAAAGCCGAAAGCCCATGGCGGGTCCCAGGCGGGGACACAATGGTGCTATGTGTATAAGGGAGAGGTCTCATGAAAGGCGGAGCCAAATTGCTGTTGATGTCTGGAATACAAACCCCTCAGAGTTGTCTTTTCATCCCAACGCGCCTACCACAGGAGGGTATCCCTGTCCTTGGTTGGCCAGAGGTCAACCCATGGGTTAAGTGCTCAAATGGTTGGACGATGTAAGAACAGCCATGCTCTTCTTGCTCTGATGAAGAAGATCACCAGCTCCGTTGGTTAGAAAGTCATCCTGATGTGCCAAGGTTTCAGGTTGGGTTCCTGGTCAGGGCACACACCAGAATCAACCAATGAATGCATAAATAAGTGGAACAACAAATCTCTCTCTTTCTCTCCCCCACCCCCCCTCCTCTAAATCAGTGTTTCCCAAAGTGTGGTAGGCGTACCCCCAGGGGTACGGGAAGAGTTTGGTGGGGGTACGCATTGCACCGGAGTTTGGTGGGGATATGCACTGCACTGTGCTTAGCTGCGCCTAATTCTACGTCCTCATGAGTCAAGTCAAGACAGTCTTGTGAGGCGTGAGATGGTCCGGTGTGCAAATAAATGTTATTTATAATATAACTTTTATTTATATTTTATTATGAATAATTTTATTTTTTATTATTATTTTGTGTATGCACCAAAAAAAGAATAAACATATTTTGATTATTAAAATGCATCCTTTTTTTGATGAGGGGTACTCAGTGTTATGAAAATTATAGAAGGGGTACACAAAAGTTTGGGAAACACTGCTCTAAATTAAAAATAAAACATTTTTTAAAATATAGGAACCACTTCACGGCTTTGAAATAGCTTCCATCCTTCCCTCTGCCCATTTCTCTTCCTTTTTCCTCCTCAAGGAAGAAAGCATTACTTCCATGGCTGATGAGAACAGGTACAGGGCCATCGCCCTCTCACCGCCCAGGCTGCTTTTGAATTTCTCCAGAGATGTCTGCCCCGCTGGCTGGATGCTGTCCTCTCACCTGGTGTGGTAAGGGATAAAACAGTTCCCCGTGACTCTCTCTACGTCTAGGCCCTTCTCCGAAGGCCTTAGGCCCTACCACTAGCAGGGTCGCCTAAGACCATCGGAAAACACAGATATCTACATTACAATTCCTAACAGTAGCAAGATTACAGTTATGAGGTAGCAACGAAAATAATTTTACGGTTGGGGTCACCACAACATAAGGAACTGTATTAAAGGGTCGTGGCATTACAAAGGTTGAGAACCACTGATCAAGGGTGTTTCTATCTCTCTCTCCCTTTCCTGTCCTCTTAGTCTCTCTCTAAAAAATATTTTTTAACCCAATAAAGACATTTTTTTAAAGGGAAACCTATTAGGCATCGGGTTCAAGCTACACTGTCTTGACCAGCTTTCGGCAGCAAGAAAAGATACTATTTTAATTCTGGGCTGTTTCCTTTAACTATTATCAGCTGGTCCAGGACTTTGACAAGAAAGGGACATGAAGGACGCCCCCCTCCCCTAACCCCCTCGGAATGCCAATGCTGTCGTGCTGAGCTGTGGGTCTCGGTGCTGACCATGGTGCCCGTTCTGGGACGGCCCTCAGTAACTTTCTGTTGTCTGGAACTCGGACAGTGTGGCTCACACAGGCACAGGGCTGCTCACAGCGGTCACAGGAATGGTGGTGGGTTTTCTTTTTCCCAAAGGGACTTCCGCAGCCTCTCCCGCTTGTCCGAGGCTTCAGAGAGCCGGGGAGAGCGGGCCGTGTCTTTGTTCCTCTCTCTGACTGCACTGCCAGGGAGTGGTGTCCCAGGGGAGCTGTCAACGAGCCTGCCGGCAATGCTCGCAAGAAGGTGGCAGGAGCACAACCCCAGCCGTGGCGATCAAACATGTTTCTTTTTGAAATCTCCCTTTATCCTTGAAATGCCTGGTGCTGCCGACAGCCTATTTATTCATCACTGATCACTCGTCTGTGGCGCGTCATCTCCTTCTGAGTCTGTGCGGGGATGTGACAGCCCCGGAGGATCTGGGCAGAGACCACGGCTCCTAGGCACCGTGGGGGAGCCGAAAGGTCGAGTAAACAGCAGCTCGAGGAGGCAGGAGATAAAAAGACACAACAGAAGGAGGAGATGCTGCAAGACAAGCATCTCACTCAAAGGGGCTTTGGTTTTTTAAAGTGGACACCACAGCCCTGTGCTGTTTGTGCTGTGACCATCCCCGGGGCCTCCACCTTCCTTTCGTGCCCTTCCTCTTATCTTGTCTGCGCATCTCCCTCATTCATCATCCCTTTTCCCTCCGGGGTGTCCGGGTGCCCTGAGTCCGCTACCTCCTTCACCTCAGCCTACAAACATGCCCAAGGGCTTTACATCCCCAGAAACTTCAGCCTCCCCTCCAGTGACCATTCTCTGGCCTACTCCAGTGTCACCCGGGGTGTGGCCACGGGCCAGCAGCGTCAGCATTGCATGGAGTGCATTTCAAATGTAATGCAATTCTCAGCCCGCCCCAGACCCTCAACATTGGGATCTCTGTGTGTGGGAGGCCATGATCTGATCAACACGCTCTCCAGCGATTCTGAGACACATACATTTGAGAAGTGCTGCCTGCACTCCATGTCTCTGCTTCCTACCATTCTGGATTGCCTTCCTCCGTCCCTCCCACCTCCAGCCCCCCCCCCCTGCTTTTTTTTCTTTTTTCTTTTTAATAATCTTCACCCAAGGGTAATTTTTCCATTGATCCCGTTCCATTTCTGTCCTTTGTCGTCAATCTTCTGTGTGTCCCACTACAAAAAGGATAGGGCGTTCTCCTCTCTGTTTAACCCTAATTTTGTAACACACGCACACCTATCTTCTCAAACTTCTGAAGCTTTTAGCTTTACTTTTTTGTTGTTAATCCTCACCCAAAGATATTTTTTTCCATTGATTTTTAGAGAGAGTGGAAGGGAGGGAGAGAGACAGAGAGAGAGAAGCATTGATGTGAGAGAGACAGACTAATTGGGTTGTCTCCTGCACATGCCCCATGGGACCAGGGCCAGGTATAAAACTTGCAACTGAGGTACGTGCCCTTGACCGGAACCGAACATGCAACCCTTCAGTCTGAGTACCAGGTATACTTTTGAAAGTAAAGAGGCCATGGAAGACATATCACTTAAGTTAGTAAGAGTAATAGCATTTTGTGGGAGTTGGTAACATGGAGAGAAGCATCTGATCAGCATGAAAGAGCAGACAGGCTATATACCTTAACACCATTTAATGTACTCTGATGCAGGCAACTACTTTAATAACTATCCTAGCTAATAAAAGAGTGATATGCAAATTGACCATCACTTTAACACACAAGATGGCCACCCCCATGTGATCAAATATGGCTGCCCCCATATGGACACAAGATGGCCGCCACAAGATGGCCGGCAGGGAAGGGCAGTTGTGGGCATTCAGGCCAGCAGGGGAGGGCAGTTGGGAGGGACCCAGGCCTATAGGAGAGGGCAGTGGGGGGGACCCAGGCCTATAGGAGAGGGCAGTGGGGGGGACCAGGCCTGCAAAAGAGGGCAGTTGGGGCAACCAGGCCAGCAGGGGAGGGCAGTTGGGGGGAGAACCAGGCCTGCAGGGGAGGGCAGTTGGGGGACCAGGACTGCAGGGGGCGCCAGTTGGAGGCAACCAGGCTTTCAGGGGAGGGCATTATGGGGGGAGACCAGGCCTGCAGAGTAGGGAAATTGGGGGGGACCAGGCTGGCAGGGGAGCAGTTAGACATCAGTCAGGCTGGTATGGGAGTGGTTAGGGGGTGATCTGGCTGGCAGGCAGAAGCAGTTAGGGGCAATCAGGCAGACAGGCAGGCAAGTGGTTGGGAGCCAGCAGTCCTGGATTGTGAGAGGGATGTCCGACTGACCATTTAGGCTTGATCCTGATGGGATCAGGCCTAAATGGACAGTTGAACATCCCTTGAGGTTAGTCCCAGATTGGAGAGGGTGCAGGCTGGGCTGAGGGACACACACCCCCTCCCTGTGCATGAATTTTGTGCACAGGGTCTCTAGTTCCATAATAAAATAATTTCCAATGGCCTTGATGTGCAACACAATTGGCATAAAGTTAGACTTTCCTTAGAGTCAATGCAGTGCAAGTTTACTTGTATATTCCTATTCAGAGTAAGGTTTTACACTTAAAAAGTGTCTCTGCTGGAGCCAGTAGGGCTGATGTATAGGTTTCTGGTACCTAGTGGATATTTGTCAATCTACCAGGCCCAGGTAAATTCATATATTTGTAATGATGCAGGGAATCCTGCTGGGGCTGGCTTACAAAGACCCAGATGATCTGATATACATTCCATTTATTGAGCGATGAAAATTACGGTAATACTTAACTCCAAGAAGAAGATAGTTTTAAGCAACCTGCCCAATGTCATACAGCTAATAAGTAACAGAGCTGACCCTAAGTGCTTCTGATTCCGAAGCACCTACTCTTAAGTACAATTCCCTTTTGCCTTCCAAAGTGTTTGAATGACTAATCTTTAAGGAAATATATCACCAATCAAGCCTCAGTGGGAAAAAAAAAAAAAGATATCACATTAGGCATGGGTTAACTATCAAATTAGGACGGTGGCCACTTGCCCAGGAGGCCAAGATCCCAATAATGAACAAAAATATTCACAGTATCTTTTATATAGAATGAGGGAGGGGCTGACAAGAACCCCATCTCTGACCAAACTTGGTTCAGCTCCTCTGAGCTCTATTCCTCTTTAGCCTGTGTCCTGGACCTACCATCCTCAGCCTGCTAAAGTCAAGTTCAAAAAGAATCCTGCCAAACCAGTTTAGCAAGGATCCCCCAACCACTGGTATCTAATCAAGTTCCTCTTGGTAACTGTCTATCTATGAATGCACCTTATCCAGTCCCTTGGCTACAAACCCCCAGCTACCCCTGTTGTATGCAGAGTTGAGTTCAATCCCTCACCCTGATTGCAACAGTCTTGACCCTATTGCATTACTGTAATCTTGAATAAAGTCTCCCTTGCCTATTTTTCTTATTCAATGCAATTTCGCTTTGTAGGGGCATAGGTAAGCACTGGAAGAACAATGTTAGTACCATCGTATTCTCTCATCCTTGTAGTGTCAAAGTAGCTGGTAATGAGTCAACAAAACTACCAGCACTGGGAGCTCCCAGTTCTTCAGGTCCAGTCGGCCAAGAAAATCGTCCAGAATGCTTCCTTCACCGAGGAAACTTTTCTGCAAGCGGGAAGGGAAAGGAGACAACTGGGCTACAATTTTGAGAAAGAAAAGAACCTTCCAGTTTAAACTGCTGAACTGAGTACAAGATCCCTCTCCTCTCCCATCCAAGGGCCCACTGAAAGGCCAAAAGAGATATTTTGAGGAAGAATGAAATTGTAGCAGCAGTGCAAAGGTGGCCATCGGCAGACCAGAAATCTCGAGAACTCCTAGAGTGTGAAGAGTGTTAGCGTGGGACCGACGACGAAGAAAAAGCTAAGGAAACCACAGCTCAAACACTTCAGGGAACACACGGGTCTCTAAAAGAGGTTCCCAGGAGGCTTCAGATTGGGAGGCAGCAGACAGAAAGCGCAGAAGTGCCCTGGAGACGATCATTTGGGCACTTGGTTAACCAACGGCTCTGTGAGCATCCGGGAAAGTTGGGCTCCCAGTGTCTGCCACCTAAACTAATTAGGCTTTTGCTATCTAAATAAGCACAAAAAACCAAACTAGAAAAGAACAACAACAAAAACCAGTGCTTCGTAATTAAAGTATGATTGGGGGGCGGGATGCTGGGGGAGCCAATAGGAGGACTAAGTTTATTAGAACATACACAAGCGAAGACTCGATCTGTAATCTGAAAGTAAAGGCCAGCTTCCAGAATAATGAGCGAATAGGCATTGTGAGTTTTAGTTGTATATCTGATACCGCTGTAATTAACCTAGTTATCAAAAATGGAAAGGAGCACAGGGAAGGCCAACTATTATAGGCATGTCATTCGTGTAGTTTTGGCAGGAAGCTGCAGAGTCTAACACTCCCCAGGGAGACACGGTATATTCCCCACGGATCACTGGGGAAAGGGACTGGACAGGAGGAGAAGAGGCACATGCCCATCAGTCTGGGAAAAACAGAGAAGGTTCTTGTCTGTTAGTCACACATGGGAACAGGCCATTGGCCAGAGTAGGCGTGGCCACTGCAAGCATGGGAAGATTTGAGGTATTGAATCCCTAAACAAAGGAAGTTCGCTCTCTTGGCCTCTCCCGGTTGTTCCCGGTTGTCTTGGGACTCTTATTGCAGGGGGCATGCTCTCTTGGCTCCACTGCATTCACTCACATGGCCCACAGCCACGTGGGCCCCACACAATGGACTACTGGACTGCAACTAGCCTATGCTAAACCAGACCTCATTCCAGTGGAACAGAAACTCTGGATACTGGATTTGCTTTTAGCTCTACTAAATCCCCACCTGCACGTCTTCCAGGACTGCATTAAGGGAAATAGGACTTTGGAAACCCAGGGATGTAATTCACACAAGTTAAAAATCACTCACCCTCCCATGGGAGTCTCAGAAAATCCTTTTTCTCGAGATCTCATAAGGAGCCCACCCCCAGCACCCAGTGGGGAAGGGAATATCCACTTCCACTGATAACATATCTACCATAATTTTAAATGTCAAACTCACCCTTCTGAAAATATCCATGGCTTAAACACACACACGCACACACTTGGAGATAATAAAATGTAATTTTACTTTTTACTGAGTATCAGCTCTGGGAATTCACTATAATAGACAATAAGCAAGCACATTCACCTTATGCATAGTGCTGAGGTAGACTGACCTAACACGGGGTTGGGACCCACTTGTACTTTAAAAGGGTAATGTTTTTTAAAAAGCAGTATTTTCTCATTTATTCTCTTCCTCTTTTCCCAGAAGTCTAGTCTCTTTGTAACTCCTATGCACTGAGCAGCCATCTTCTTGAGCCTTAATGTGAGAGAAAAGGGGGGTGGGGAAAGGCAATAGACCGATCTTGCTTACGTCACTATGACAGGAATTTTTACGATTCGGAAGAAGCTGGGCCCCCAGTGTCTCGGGTTCTGTGATCAGCCTATGACAGCCTGTCCTGGGCCTCTCACAGACAGGAAAAGAGAGAAGAGCATAGCCTCTCCCTGCAATGTGTCCCGCCCAGGGGAGCTCTGAAGCAGCAGTCCTACAAGGTGAGAGAGATCAGGGGTTTCGGTGAACAGTGGTGGTTCCACATGGTATGCAGCACCAGCTGTTCTAGGGAACCAGTTACCAGATAGTCAGCATAAATTCAACCATTTAGCTGTCTGAGCTCTTGCCTGGGATGAAGGAGCGAATTCTTCCTCCCCTCAAGGGGTCCTTCTTCCACTTTATGGAAGAGTACAGCCTCCTGCCCACCCTAATCTCACTGGGGCACATTTCCCTGTGCCCCCAGCAAAGAGGGTTGGAACGACCAATGCTGGAGCTATATTATTTCGTGTTAAAGCTCTATAATTTAGCATCTATAGTTTATATAACTATGTTTACATTTGAGATTGTATTATATACAACACGGTATTTATATAATCTACATATACAAAATAGACATATGTGTTATTTATATAATATACAGTCTGATAGAAATGTACAAAAATATATAGACACATATATTGCTATTATGTATCTATTCCTGTATGTACTATACATATATTCATATTAAGGCTTTCTATTTAGATGTGTGTATTTTAATACACATACATCCACATGCATGCATACCTACATATATGTACACTTATATTGATGCTAAGGCTTTATACCATCATAAATACATGCACCTATTGTGCATATATGCGTATGCACACACGCACACACACACACACACACACACACACACACATATGGTAAAGCCTCAACATGAATATACTTTTTTGGTGAGATTATACAATTATCTATGATTACCAAACTTCATCAAACTGCGTACTTTAAGTTGATATATTTTATTAAATGTAAGCAAAAAAACATAGAAAGGGAAACATCCCCATTAAAAAATAGCAATAGAGGGATATCTCTTTAGTATAATTGACAATATTCATGTGTGTATAAGGACTTAACACACACACATACACACACACATGTTTTCAACAATTACTTTTAAGGTCAATATGGACCATCCTATATAATAAAAGCCTAATATGCAAATCAACCAAAAGGCAGAACAGATGGTCATTATGATGCGCACTGACCACCAGGGGCACTCAATGCAGAAGCTGTCCCCAGCCCGCAGGCTCCAGGCCTGCCAAGGAGGGTGCCAGCGGGGGGGCGGGGGGGGGATTGCCTGGCCAGTCGCCCTACAGATCAGCCCTGATCACTGGCCAGGCCTAGGGACTCTACCCATGTACAAATTTCATGCACTGGGCCTCCAGTATATTATAAAATATGTGCTTTACAACTATGTGAGCTTAAAAAAAATTTTAATGTGTGAATGGGCATGTAATTTTACAAAATTCCTCTGGAGGACATGCAAGCCACATGGGAGACCACTGGATACCAACCCAGGGTAATGCGTATGGGTGAAGCCACTAGAGTAGAAACTGAGAGAACAAAGGCATAATTAAGTCCATTTCTTGCTACTAGGATGTAGGCAAACTAAATCACAGTGACTAAATGTTTACATTCATGGTAGACAGACTATGTTTAAAAGCAGCTCTTTGTTCTCCTGCTCACCATGGGGCAGGTGCTGGCACAGGCTGAGGAAAAGAGGTGACGGGACAAGCATGCGATTAGACTTGCTGATGCGGAGCCACTGGACTGAATCCGGATAGGAGCCCACACAGAGGCACGAGAACCTGTAAGCCCACGTCACAACGCCTCGTCCCAGCATTCACTCCATAACTGCCTGAAACAGGCCTCATAATGAACTACGTTGGGAGAGAAACCAGTTCTGTTGAACTCTAAGTATAAGAACTTTTTTTTTTTTTTAATCAGTGAGGTTTAATAGGCTTATTCTCCCAAATGACATTGGAAACAAATTTACTGTGCTCCTAGGGTGCCATGTTATATCATTTATAAATGCAATGCAAAGGCAGTAGAATGCTTGGCCCTTGCTCTCCATAAACTTGCCTTCTAATTAGAAGGACAACTTCCAAATTAAAACAACTTTAGAACAATTCAAAGCAACATGCAAGAAGCATATAATAATCCCCCAAGAGAAACAAGTATTCTCATTCTTTCTGGGTGGTGGTATGAATTGACACAACTCCCTGTGGAAAGAATTTGAGCACAGGGATCAGAATTAAAACTAAATACCTCCTTTGGCCCACTAATTTAACTGCTGGCCATTTATCCTTCTGCCATACTTAAGAAATAACATGATAGCCCTAACTGGGTTGAGTCAATAGATAGAGCGTTGGTCTGCAGACTAAAAGGTGCCAGGTTCAATTCCGGTCAAGGGCATGTACCTTGGTTGTGGGCACATCCCCAGCAGGGGGTGTGCAAGAGGCAGCTGGTTGATGATTCTCTCTCATTGATGTTTCTAACTCTCTATCCCTCTCTCTTTCTCTCTGTAAAAAAATCAATAAAATATATTTAATTGATATACATATATATATATATATATATAATTGATTTTTTACAGAGAGGAAGGGAAAGCGATAGAGAGCTAGAAACATTGATGAGAGAGAAACATCCATCAGCTGTCTCCTGCACACCCCCTACTGGGGATGTGCCTGCAACCAAGATACATGCCCTTGACTGGAATCGAACCCAGGACCTTCCAGTCTGCAGGCCGACGCTCTATCCACTGAGCCAAACCGGTTTTGGCAAAAAAATCAATAAAATATATATTTTTTAAAATAACATGATATACAAAGTTGCCCACTACAGCATTATTGTAAATAACAAAAGATCGGAAAGAACTGGTTAAATAAACCATGCTACATACGAGTATATAATGGAGTGTTTCGAAAGTATAAAAATACATGAGGAAGCTTTCAATGCACAGCTAAGTTTAAAAGTCCCCAAGATACATTCAGAGGGGATGGGGAGGAGACCCGCAAGGTGCAGAGAGCGTGTATACCAGGCATCCTTTTGTTTAGGTGAAAGGAAAAGCAAGAACACAGACTATACTCCTATTTGCTTGAATATGCATAAGGTAAACTGTAGACAAACACACTCAAAAGCTAAAAGCTAATGACTTGCAGTAGCTTGCCCCAGAGGGTGAACACAGGGTGGAAGGGGGTGGGGGCGGGGGCAGAAAGGAGACTTTTGCTCTATAAAACACAGATACAGTTTGAACCACGTGAGGATCTTCCTATTCAAAACAATTCAGAGGAGAACAATCAAAACAAACATGCCCCCAGGAGGCCTCGCCTCGGGAGGGGGAAGCTGGTTTCTGTGGGGATCCTCCCACCACCACCACCGTGGAGCCTGGACCTCAGCTCTGCCAACAGCAGGGGAATGGGAGGGAGGAGCGCACGGTTCCTGCACTGGCAGCGCGGGGCGGTTCCTGCCGGTGCCACCCTGTCCCGGGGTGTCGGAGCCACTGCCCGGCAGACAAGCCTCCCTGCCAGGTGCCTCTCCTTCACCAGGGCCATCCCTCCCGTCCGTCGCCGGGGAAGTCAGGACCGGCCAACCGCACCAGTTACCAGAACCCTCCAGCAGCTGGCTTTAATTTTTGCTATGGGAGGGCAGAAGGGGGCGGGCAGGGTCGATTAAGTAAACTTCTATTAAAGGAGGAGTGCAGCACGGGAGGTCAAAGAGTCTGGGACAGATGTCTGGCGGGCGGCCAAGCCAAGCTTGGAAAAGACTCCCCAACGATACCACAGAGAAAGCTGCCCGAATGTGAATGCTTCTGGCTTACACACGTTGTGTAATCATGGGTGCGATGTGTTTTTCTCCTGTCTTTGTGCTTTGATGTGCTTTCCAATGAAACATTTTAATGAGTATGGCTTACTCTTAAAAAACCCCCAAAATACTGCATACAACGTGTATCTAACAAAAACCAAATCAAACCACCGTTTTTAGGTAATGCAGAAACGGGAAGGGAAAGGAAGCTCCGTCAGATAGGCAGCATAAGAATTTTACATAGGTAAACAATAAAAGTAGGAATACTAGAATGCTGAAGATGCCACGGGACTGTAGGTGGGGGCGGCCTGCCGGGTGAGGCCGGGGAGGGCGGAACTGTCCAGGGTTCCAGGGCCGGAAGCACAATCTTTAAAGAGATGCCTCCACAGGTCAAGAGCCAGCACCTCCCCCACTGCTTCCTCCCACTGGGTTTGAAACTTGATATCCACCCCTTCCTTCACCCCTTCAAATCACTTTCCTCCACCCACTCTCTAAACCCATATGGCGATGATGGTCCTGTTCATGTCAGAAACTCAACAAGAACGTTTTGAAGCTTGGCCAACCTTTCCTCGGCTCCTTCGTAATCATGGGAAAAATAAACTACGGTACCATTCAAATGATTCAGTAGGTTTGGACATAGCTGAGGCTAACAACGTTTTTCAACATTTAACAAATGTCTTATTTAAAGGAAAGTCAGTCAAGTTAGATGAAAATCTGGCCCTTTGATACTTGGAAAACATATAGTGTACCTTGATACTTGCAAGGGATCTAAAACTTTCCTGAACCCCCAAATCCAAATGTAGGAACAGCACTATTGCACAAAACTTCCTTCTCTATTATCCGGGACACTTTTTTTTTTTTTCACATTGATTTCAGAGAGGAAGGGAGAGATAGAAACATCAATGATGAGACAGAATCATCGATTGGCTGACTCCTGCACGCACCCCACTGGGGATGGAGCCCACAACCTGGGCATATGCCCTAATGGGGAATTGAACTGTGACCTCCTGGTTCATAGGTCGATGCTCACCCACTGAGCCACGCCAGCTGGGCTAGCTGGGACTCATTTGATTGTAAATGATAGAAACTCAAATGACAGAGAGGGGAGTGTACTGGAGGACAGAATTCAAGGGATGGTTGGACTGCCAAATTTAGGCAAGGACAGGTGCTATAGGCTTCCACGAAAGCAAGACCCGGGGGCACATACCCCCCCAGGGCTCTGTCCAGCTCACCCCAAGGTTCTCACTGCCAGCCTTCTTCACTGTCTTCTCCACATGGCGGGAAACATGCCCGTGGAGAGGGCGAGAACCACCACCGGCAAGGAGCTGCTCACGCTTTTCCCCTCTGTGATACTGTGGAGTCTCTGATTGGCCAGTGAACATCAAGTGTCCATCAATCCGCTGAAAAACATGGCAGTTCCTGTTAGAACCACTCTATTCAAGCGAACCAGCAGCAGTGTGAAGAAGTAGGTGGGTGCTGGAGGGACCAAAAAAAAAAAAAAAAAAGGCTACTACACCACAGCAAAAAGGAATGATGTAAAACTGAACAATGCAAGTGGCATCTCAGACCTTCATGGGAGTCCTCCATTCAATTACTTATGCAGTGGGTTGAGAGGCTGGACTGGTGCCTGGACACTCTCAGAAGCCAGGCGCTTCCTTCCTGTACACCAGCCTCACAGCACACAGAATCCGAGATCATTCTGAAAGCAAAATGTGGGATGAGTCCAGTTCGTTGTCTCGCTGAGATCGAAGAATGAAGTTGAGGACAAAAAAAGTTTAGCGGGAGCAAAGTTTATTGAGGGCATCCCTGCAAATCAAAGTCCATTGGCCCATGAACAGAGGCCCATATGGCCATAAGCCATGTGGGCACGGGGACGCGCTCCCCGGCAATGGAACGTCAGGTGTCCATTGTGCGCTGCGCCAGGGAGGGCGAGAAGACGCGCTGGACTTTTAAGTTAGGGGGTAGACGGGCTTGCTAGTACCTGATTGATCAAAGAATTCTGCCTTAATAACATTCTTGGGCTTGGTTATAAGCCTCACTGCCTTGTGATTGGTTATCTGCAAGCTGTCTGTCTTAGCAATATTCATATATTTTAAAGCCCATGTCATACACACACACACACACACACACACACTCCTACCTTCCCAAACTTCTGAAGCTTTTAGGTACTTTTTTTGTTTTTAATTCTCAACCAAGGATATTTTTTCCACTGATTTTTAGAGAGAGTGGAAGGAAGGGGGAGAGACAGAGAGAAACATCGATGAGAGACAAGGTACGTGCCCTTGACCAGAATTGAACCAGTTACTCTTCAGTCTGGGCCACTGAGCTAAACTAACTAGGACAGGCTTACCCCCTACCAAACACCCTCCCCCCATTTTTAAAATTGATTTCATAGAGGAAGGAGAAGGAGAGAGAGAAGAAACGTCAATGATGAGAGAGAATCATTGACTGGCTGCCTCCTACAAGCCTCACACTGGAGATCGAGCCCACAACCTCAGGCAGGTGCCCTGATGGGGAACTGAACTGTGACCTCCTGGTTCATTGGTTGAATCTCAACCACTGAGCCACACTGGCTGGGCTGACCTGCCTTTTAAAGAACTTTAAGGCCCTCGATTTATAAGACAAAATTAGGCCAAAAAACACCTCATTTTCCATTGCAACACAGCATGGCCACAATATAAATTAAACAATCAGGAGGCCTGGCCCCAGAACGGCACCCTTAATTATAACTCCATTCTCCAGTTGTCCTTGCACTGCCACCCAGGCAAGTGGTCCAAGATTCCCTATGTCCAGGCCTTCTTGGAATTCCACCTCCAGGCTAAAGGAACTCTGCTCCTCCTCCTGCATCCTTTATGGCTACACCGTTAGGCCCCTATAACCACAAGACACCTCAGATTTTGCCTTTTTCTTACCCCACCCTTCCCAAAGAGCAAGCTGCTACTTTTTAACCTCTTCTTCGCAATAAAACTGCAAACACTTACTTAATAGCCCTGATACTACTATCAGCAGCGGAACTCATTATCACCCCAACCTTAGCTTGTTATCTCTGAGAAAGGATGTGGCAGTTTTAGATCCCAACAGCAACGGCCTGGGAACTGCAGGCCTGGGAACAAGCGGTGGGGCCTACCCCCTCCTTCCTCTGCCTCTTCCCCAGCCTCGAATGCCTGTACATACTTTCCCAAAGTTTCTGGTTACTTAAAAGAGCTTTGGAGCATTGCTGGGTTAAATGATAAATAGGTAGACATTTTAAAATAACAGGAACTACTGAAACATTGATTGCTAGGGTAAGTTTTAAGTTCAACTGCTTTTAGCTTTTATCACATCATTTTATTTTAGCTTGATTTGAAAAAGCAAATCAAGGATGTGTTTCTTGAAAATAAGAGCATGTTTAAAACGTGTTCATAAATGTCAAAATCATGTGAATGGTCTTCATGTGTTTGTCTGTGTATTGTATATAACCAGTAGCCCTGCACACAAACCCGTGGGCCAGTAGCTCTCTGCGGGGCCTGCCCGCTCCGCGCCCACTGCCCAGAGGCTCTCCGCGGCCCAGGGGCCCATCCGCGGTCATCGCCACGGCGACGAAGCAAGCATTCTTCCAGGACACTCACGATACCCACTCTCAGAGGCCACCCTCCCAGGACTGGGGGACTCTGGCGGGGCTGACAGGACTGGGCGCCACCATCTTGTGGCTATGGGCACTGCCATCTTTGTGATGAAGTGATGGTAAATTTGCATATTACCATTTTCTTAGAGAGGATGTGTTTTCTGCCTCCAGATGGCAACACTAGGGTATAATGTTTTATTGGCCCACAGAGATTACTTATATAAAACAAATAGGATCCTATGGTCTAGACAAAATATTTAATATTAAACCTGGCTTAAGTTTAATTAATATGCTTTAAAGTTATTACCATAACACATACATTTGTTTTACCTGGATTTGCAAAAGATTTATAATATAGTCTTTTGGTTAAATATAGTTTGAGAACCTTCCCAAAGTTTAAATTTCAAAAGACTTTTTTTTTTTTTAACAGAGAAATGACTTTCAGTTACTACAATGGACCCTAAAATTCCTCAAGGATTCATTATGTCTCCTAAGTTTTTAAACTAACCAGGCCCATTTAATATACTTGAAAAATTACATGGGAAGCTTTGCCAAGTAAGAATATACATATATTTTTATTAAAATTAATTTTCTAGAAATTTCAGTCTGCTCTAGGAAAAGAACTTGCAAAGATTCAAAGCTGAGTTCAAACAGGAAATTCTCAGGAGTAACATGGATATTGTCAGTGACACTGGACAAGCCTAGAGTAATAGTTCCTTATGGAAGGCACCTGGTAGTAGTACCCCAGATGTTTGTAACCCACACACTGGGGTGTTTATGAATTACTTCCTGTGCTTAATACATGCTTCCAAATGAGCCTTGTATAACATTTAAAACCTTGCATATTATTCGTTCTTTATGTATATTTTTAAACTCTGTATTGAATCTAAAAATATAAACTTTATATTATCCATTTGCCATCTCATAATAATTATTACTTACCAAGAAACTGTTATCTTTATGTGTTATATCTTACAGAAAAGCAAGGTTCTTTGTCAATTATTTTATGGTCAAGTCTATAGCCATGTCTTTTAAGTTTGTCATTTACAATCATTGTTTTGCTCTGATGCATTTATAAGTGTGTTAGTTAAGTCTTTGAAAGGATTCATAAGAAGGACTCTGACTTACTCTACATTAAAGGTTTCTAAACAGGTCATCTCTTTAAAGTAAGCAAAAATTTACAGAACTCTAAATAACTGAAAATGTCAAATACCAGCAAATAATCAGAATAAGCAAAAGATTAGTTATTCTGTTTTTCAGGTATATGAAAGCTTGTTTACTTCCCTAGAACAGTTCAGTAAATTATACTTCCACTATGAAAGCTTTTCTATTGTTCTCCTTACCTTATCCCTCCAGAATATGACAATTCTTCTTGAGTCATGGCAATGTGTTTCTTTGCATAAATTCAAGAAGAGCAGTTTCCAATTGTGGTTTTATTAACCAAGATTTTGACTGGGATGTCATATCTAAGAGAGACATGCCTGTCACTGGATGTCACCAGAAAGCCTTAAGAAGTCCATAAGAGCCCCTTGGAGAAAGCCCCTTGCTTGATTACATGGTTCACAGAAGTCTTTCCAGGTAAGGAACAAAGATTGCTTTCTCAAGACATGGCAAGGAAGGTACCTCAAGATATCACTGGGGAACATAAAGAACCTGAGGAATTCACCCAAGTCTACATACAAGTATTATAGAAAAACCTGATAGCAACTAGGTGGCTCAGCTCCTTTGCTCTGAGGAACTAATTAAAGCTCAATGATGAGATCCCAGCAAAGCAGGTTTTTAAAAGACTGTATAATGAATTGCTATTCTTATTGTGTTCATACAATCAGGCAAAATTGTAACTAGACTTAATTTGGCTCTTTAATAAAAACGAGGGTAATTTTAGGGAGGGTGGGGGAATGTGTTTCAATAGACTTCCATAATACACAGTTGTGAATTATGTCTTCAATTAATTGTCTTCCAAGTTTTCTTGCTGTTCTAGCTTTTGCCCCAATAAAAGTAAGATCTGTAGCACAGTCTGTCTCCACCAGGTTACAAGCCCTACTTTTACTTTGGAAATACCACCCTCAGACACCATCACAACCTCCTCCTGTGCCCAGGTCTCTCTGTCCCTCTGACAGAGAGCCAGGGTCTTTTGGCTCTGAAGGAAAGTGTCAGCCCCTTTCAGCAGGAAGCAGCTATAGAAAAGATCCTGTGCCCTTTTGCTCTGAAAGAATTCAGTGCCAAAAATCCTTGAGGGAGGCGGGGATGTTAGATAGACCCCCACAGGAAGGACAATGGGCCAGGTACAGACACTTGCCAGGGCAGAAAGCGCCAGATGCCTAGCAAAGGGCAAAACTAGGAAAACAAGAACCTTGCACCTAGGGTGGGACTTGCGGGGCTCAACAAGGGTGAGCCACATAATGTAGTTTACCTGTTGGAAATGGCTAAACGGCACTTCCCCCAAATCTGAATGGAATTGTCAGCTGCCAGACAGCTCAGGGCACTTCATTGCCTCTAGTTGGCCAAACACCTGAACAGCGGCAGGCTATTCCCCAAACTGACTATCTCAGTAAACCCTTTGATACCGTACCCTTTGATGTTTCTCTCTCATCGACATTTCTAGCTCTCTATCCCTCTCCCTTTCTCTCTGTGGAAAATCAATTTTATATATATATAAATTTAAAATAATTATATGCAGCATATAATCAAACACTGACTGTAACTTAATAATGCAGCATGTGTTAGGGATTTTCTGCCACAGGTCCACTACATCCCTTCTTAGCCGGAGACAGAGTTCTCCTCAAACCATGGAAGACCGGATCACCAGACAATCAACATGGCAGGAACCCTGGAACATGCTTCTCACCACTCCAACCGCTCTGAGGCTGGCAGGGGTAAAGCCCTAGCTCCAGCAGACCAGAGTAGAGAGCGCACCAGAAGGGAAGAGTGGTGACTGAACCCAGAAAGTGACCTTTATGCTTTGGGACCCACTGACCAGGAAAAGGATGCAGGGATGTTTTCTCTAAAGGTTGCTACAGTAGCTCCCTGTGGCAAATGTCTGACCTTTTTTAAAAATATGTATTTTATTGACTTTTTTTTTACAGAGAGGAAGGGAGAGGGATAGAGAGTTAGAAACATCGACCAGCTACCCCCTGCACACTCCCTACTGGGGATGTGCCTGCAACCAAGGTACATGCCCTTGACCAGAATCAAACCTGGGACCCTTGAGTGCACAGGCTGACGCTCTATCCACTGAGCCAAACCGGCTAGGGCAAATGTCTGACTTTTACCAGGTGTTCTAGTTATTGCCTTTTAGTACTCAATAACTTCAATATAAACTATTCTGATAATTCCACCCCCCTCCCCATAATAATGGACATACTGAGCTGTCAGCTGGTCAGTTTCTGACTCCATAAGAATAATTACTAGCAAATAGAAAGGGGGGCAGGGGCCGAAACCAGTTTGGCTCAGTGGTAGAGCGTTGGTCTGCGGACTGAAAGGTCCCGGGTTCGATTCCGGCCAAGGGCATGTACATTGGTTTCGGGCGCATCCCCGGTGGGGGGTGTGCAGGAGGCAGCTGGTCGATGTTTCTCTCTCATCGACGTTTCTAGCTCTCTATCTCTCTCTCTTCCTCTCTGTAAAATATCAATAAAATAAATTTTAAAAAGAAAGGGGGGCAAAGGGGAGAAATGTTAGGCCTGTAGGGCAATATGATTCTGAATGGCCATTGGTAAGCTTCCAGCCACAGCAGAACCAAGACCAGGAGGGAAAATAACAACAACAAAAAAACCTTCCTGGACACCAGGAATCAGATCACATAAGGAACTGAAATTTTCCAGAAGACACCTCATCACACACCTGCATTCCATCCGAATTCCAAGCCCGCTGACCCAGACCCACTAAGGACAAGAGCTTCTTGCCAATGACTGCACTTGCATTTGTGAATAAGGAAGAAACTGCAGCTCCTGGGAGCCGCCATCATCTACCCAACGCCCCCTTGGCTCAGTGCTGGGCAGCCCTTCCCTTTGGATAGCCCACCCCCAACCCCTTTCCTTAAATAAATTCAGTTTTTCTTTATCCACCCTCTGAGATGGTTATTTAGCCTGCCCGTGTACCACCATGTTAAGCTTTCATTTAATATTTGTCTTTGTGACTTACTGTGAAGATCAAATCAGGTGACGGGTTTTAGAGTGCCCAGAATGTTGTGGGAATAGTCAATGCATGCTGCTGTTATTAGAGGACTCACAAAGGTCAAGTCACAAGTGCAAGTGGGGTGCGGAGGGCCAGAAGACTGAATCTGCCCCCTCCTCCCACCTTGCTTGGGCTCCCAAAGATATGCGATTCTCTCCCTATAAGAATGTTCTCGGTGTTCCTTATTAAAACGTTGTCTGGATGTAGAACCACTATCTGAAGTGAAAGCTTTGGAGTCATTCTTTCTTGGGACTGGGTATAGCCAGATTCTGTATTTAAGGAGACAGAAAAGTTTAAGAATGCTAATTCCTTAAATATTTAGGGAAACGTAAATAACTTAAGTAATCTTCGTGGCATATTGTTGAACTTCATGATGAGGGGAAGGGTGTGTGGCATAAGCCAGTAAATTTGAAAGTTTGAAAAATTATGACTAAATTGGGGTATGGTAGAGAAGGTAGGGCTTCAGGAAGTCAAATCCCTGAAGTATTTTGCCCAATGTTATTATGTAATACAGGCTATAATATAAATATGATGATGGAAGATTGAATTAGAGAAGATATTGCAATATTATAACATGAGTTCAACAATAAAATCTTCCTGAAAAAAAATTTTTTAGTCGAATTCAGCAGCAGGTAAACTAATGTCATAGTGACCATCTGGAAACAATGACATCAACAAAATCCCCAAGAATATGCAAAGCAGACAGGCTTTTAGGAAAATACACATATGATTATGGAATGGAAGGAATTTTAAAAAAATAAGACTTGGAAGCATAAATAATAAAGAAAAGATTGTGAAATAGTTGACGATGTCAAAATTAAGTTTGTCTATACATCAAAATACATAAAAAACAAACTAAAAGACAAACAAGAAACTTGGAATATATGACTGGTAAAGAAGTAGCAACCAGAACACACAATAAACTACTTCAACTTAAAAGAGAGAGAGAGACAACACAATGAACAAAAAAAGCAAAGAACATAAAGATAATTCAACAAAGAGGTGCTACAAATGGCCAATAAACTCATGAAAAGATGCTTAGCCTCATTAGTGATCAGGAAACACAACCATCTGTGAGACACCACCTCACATGGATCAGATTGACAAAAAAATTTAAAAGTCAGACAACAGTAAGCCTGGCTGAGGCAGTGGAGAAGCAGAAGCTGTCATATACATCATTAGTGGGTACATCCATTGTGGAGAGAATTCTATGTGCATTCACTATGACCCCGCAACTGTAGCTAGATCAGGGTTGGGGAACCTTTGTTTGGCCAAGGGCCATACAAAACTATCAACTTAAGCCCTAGCTGGTTTGGCTCAGTGGATACAGCGTGGGCCTTCGGACTGAAGGGTCTCGGCTTCGATTCTAGACGATGACATATGCCTGGGTTGTTCTATCCCCAATAGGGGGCACACAGGAGGTAGCCAATCAGCTGCCAATCAGTGATTTCCCCCCACCCCCCTCTCTCTTTCTCTTCTCTCCCTTCCCTTCTGAAATCAACTTAAAAATTAGCCTGCTATATTTGGTCAAACATTTAATTAACTCACCTCTAATCCCTCGGCAGGGCCGGACCAAATGGTTTCACAGGCCTTATATGGCCCACAGGCTGGATGTTCCCCACCCCTGCCTAGATTAACACCTCAGAGAAAAATTCCTGCACATGTGTACCAGGACACAAGTACAAGGATGCACCCCAGAGCATCATGGGTAAGGGTATTTATCCATACAAATATATGTAGCAAATGACAGGAGGAAAGCATGCACAATAATGATAATTCAGGACAATGGTGGCCTCTGGAAGGGAGGGAGGGAGAAGAGCAAAATTGGGGAGAGCTACACAGGGGGTTTCCATCCACCTCGTTTTAGTTTTGTGAATGTGGTTGACACATAATATTATATTGGCTGCAGGTGTACAACATTGTGATTCAACATTTATATACCTTATAGTGATCATCACAACAAATCTAATAACCGTCTGTCACATTACAGTTCTCATGTTATTTACTATAATGTGATATTATTATTTACTATATTCCCATGTTGTACATTATATCCCTGTAAGTTATTTTATAACTGAAAGTTTGTTCTTTATTTTTTTAAAAAAAGAATGGTTTATTGATTTTTAGAAGGAGAGAAAGGTAGAAGAGAGAAACATTGATGCAAAAGCTAACAACATCAATCGGCTGTCTCTCGCATACCCGCTACTGGAGGTGGAGCCCCCAACCTGGGCATGTGCCCTGACCAGGAATGGAACCAGCAACCTCTCCGAGCACGGGAAGATGCCTACCCAACTGAGCCACACCGGCCAGGGCAGAAAGAAAGTTTGTACTTCTTGTTTTTTCTTTAGCTAAGTAACATTTTTAAAAATTTAAACTTCGTTTTATTTTTCACATCACCATTTACCCCTGCTGTGCCCTCTTCTACCTCCATCTACCCCACTCCAACCCCTCACAATCACCACACTGCTGTCCATGTCCAGGAGTTCTCTCTCTCTCTCTCTTTTCATTATTTTTTATTTTTCTGTTCAATCTCTCTACTTCCAGCCCCACAACACACCTCTCACTGGAACTGTCTGCCTGCTCTCTCCTTGTGAGTTTGTCTCTGCTTGGCAGTTCGGTTTGTTCATTAAATTCCATGCCCTTCCCCCCAAAAAAAATCCAATTAAAAAATGACATAAATAGACATTTCTCCAAAGAGGACATCCAGATGGCCAACAGACATATGAAAAGATGCTCAACGACACTAATCACCAAAGAAATACAAATTAAAACCACAAGGAGATATCACGTCACACCTGTTGGAATGGCCATTACCAACAAATCAAAACCATTAAGTGTGCCCTGATGATTGGTGCGGCCACTGTGGAAAGCAATATGGAGTTACCTCAAAAAGTTATAAATGGAGCTGCCTTATGACCCAGTGAGTCCACTTCCAGGAATTTATTCAAAGAAACCCAAAACACGAATTCGAAAGAATATACGCACCCCTATGCTCATAGCAGCATTATTTACAACAGCCAAGATATGGAAGCAGCCCACGTGTCCATCAGTAGATGAGTGGATAAAAAGGTGGTACATTTGCACAATGGGATACTACTCTGCCTTAAAAAAGGGAAGATGATTTTATGGAGGACATTATGCTAAGTGAAATAAGCCAGTAAGAAAAAGATGAGTACCAGATGATTTCACTCATATGTGGAATTTAGTAAAAGTTTGTGCTCCTTAATCCTCTCCCCCTTTTCCACCCATCCCCCCTACCCAACCCTCTGGCAACCATCAGTTTGTTCTCTGCATCTATGAGTTTGTTTCATTTTGTTTGCTTCTGCTTTTTGTTTGTGATTCCACATACAAGTGAAACCATATGGCATTTGTCTTTCTCTGTGACTTACATCTATATTTTTTCTTTTTAAAAAAAGTAACTGGAGCAAAAAGCAAGATGTTAAGACGTGACAACACTAAGTTATGAGCACATGGTATTCTTTGTACTGTTCTGAATGCTTTAAAGATTTCATAACAATAATTTTTCAGATTCCAGCATTTCTTTGACGGCATGAACATTCCAGATAGTTGGGCAACTCTAGAACGGGAGGAAGAGGGGTATTTGGAGCTGGAGGAGCTGTGTCTTTCCTCCAGACTCTGAGCTAGGAAATGAAGATGTAACACCGTGGGGTGTATACAGGAGGCATCAACTGTTTCCTTCAAGTTAGCCTGCTAGAATGGCCAGCACAACACAAGGAATTCCTCTGGGGGCCCCCCACCCATCCCCATTGATGCGCCTCTTTTAAGGCTGCATCCTGACCTCTCCCTTCAATTGTGACCTCTTTTCTACACAGAGAGGAGAGTCAGCTGGGATTCCTAATTGATTCAAAGAAACACTAAGCAGAGCTGTTATTCTTTCTCGGACCACCTCCTGCAGAGATAATGAAGCATTTTAATACAAAAAGAGAAACAACAAATTTCATTCCCTCACTGCTCCCACTGCAGAGCAAAACGTGTTGGCAAGAATGTCAAGAAAGAACCATAAGCAAAAATAAATACATACGTGCATACATACCGTATTTGCCGGCGTATAAGACGATTTTTTGGCCCTGAAAAATATGCCTCCAAGTGGGGGGTAGTCTTATACGGCGAGTATATAACAAACTCTGTATTTTGAGTGGAAATGTTAGGGGGTCGTCTTATACACCCAGTCTCTTATACACCGGCAAATATGGTATTTTTCAGGGCCAAAAAATCGTCTTATACGCCGGCAAATACGGTAGATATATTCTTACCACCAATGGCTCACCAAGTGAAGGTAGGAAGGTGGTAAAGTGAGCTTTATTATTTTTTAAACTTTTTTTCTTGATTTTGACAGAGGAAAGGAGAGAGAGAAAAACAATGTGATCGGCTGCCTCCTGCATGTCTCCTACTGGGGATCGAGCCCACAACCCGGGCATGTGCCCTGACAAAGAATCAAACCAGCAACCTTTCAGTGCATGGAAGGATGCCCAACCAAATGAGCCACACTGGCCAGGAGTGGTGAAGTGAGCTTTTGAGTCAGACAACCGGGGCTTGCATATTCAACTCCTCCACTTGTTCCTCAACTTACCCAACATATTCTCTCTGATGCTCACTTTCCATACTATGGAGTAACAACAATCATCCCTACCTCACAGGGTTAATGGGAAAATTATTATGTATGCAAATCACTGGCATATAATACATTAATGATCATAATAGTAATTCTTATCAATAACCATGGATTGGACAGTATTGTATTTAATCTTTGCATCTACTAGGATGCAAGCTCCATGATAACAGGGAAGTCTGTTTTGTCTATTTGTTCACTGATGTAAACCACACCTAGAACATTGGCCCAATCTAAGCACTCAATAAATGTTCGTTGACTGAACAAATGTGAATCTTAGTATTTGGCACATATTAGGCATTTAACAGATACTATTTATGGAGAGCTAACTCTGAACTGGGCATTACACATTTTGCATCTCATTTAATCCTTACCACCCTACCTAATAATAGAGTGGTATGCAAATTAACCATCCCTCCACTATACCCACCAGCCACGCCCACCAGCCAATCAGAGCAGGTATGCAAATTAACCCAACAAATATGGCAGTTAATTTCCTATGCGGAGGGAGGGAGGAGTGAAGACTGAAGACAGCATAGAAGGAAGACGGAGGGAAAGTGGAAAGCTAGGCGGCTGAGGCTGCTGGAGGGAAGCACTGGCAGCGTGTGTGGTGGGGCGGGGCAGGGCGAGGCATGCAGCAGCAGAGGCGGGAGGCAGGGGGTCGGCCTGTCAAGGCGGGTTAGGTGGGTGGGGTGAGTAGCAGCGGTGTGTGCGGCCCCAGAGGCTGCAGCGGCAGCTGCAGGCAGGTTGGGGCACAGGTCGGGTGTGGGGGGCAAGGCGTGCAGCTGTGGTGGCAGTGCGTGCAGCGAGGAGACACGGTGGGGCAGGCAGGATGGGCGGGGCACTGCCCACCACAGCAGGAGAGGTGGGGGGGCAGGGGAGGTGGCAGTGGCAGGAGGGAAGCCCGCCAGAAGTCTTGCAGGAATATTCCTACAACAGGTCCCTAGTAACAGCATATTAATTATACTACTCCTTTCTGGGCATTCATTATACATTTTGTATCTCCTTCAATCCTTACAAAAACAATGTATTACTCTATTCACTTTATAAATGAGGAAATTTCGGCCCAGAGAAGTTAACTTACTTCCCCAAGCTCACAGAGTTAAATGGGAGAGCCAGAATTTGAATCCAGGTTGACACCTTTTGGACATTTGTTAAATCAATGAATAAGTGACGGCTCAGAGTTAACTTGACAATTTGGCGAATGCTCACAGTAGTTAAGAGGGACAAGTTACCCTGGGTGGCCAGGTGAACTATTACTAATTAAACGATGCATGAATCACTGTCAATTTAGTACGTATGTGTATCTACGGCTTTGTAGCAGAGATCAGCCATGCTCCGGTCCACTCGTGAGGACACTGACATTTTCAGCACATCTGCTGGGGCAGAAATGAGCAGGGAGTTCTCCACCGTTGACAGAGTTACTGAGCAAAAAAGCTGAAAAGTAAACGTCCCAAGGTGACAAAGAGAATTAACGAGCAAACCAGAAATAAAACCCAGTCACCTGCTCTCTCCCAACAAGACTCCAGCTGAACGTGGCTGGGGATTTGGGGTCTCCCACGGAGAGGAAAACGTGGCATCAAGGCAAGAAGATAAAAGCAACGTTACCCTCTGGATACTTATTAGGCATTTTAACAGTTACTGTGTATGGAGAACTCAACTATTAGCATATTCACTTACAATCAAATACTTCTGAGAAAAAAGCCATACAAAATAATGACATTAATGGACACCCTGTTGTTTGGAGCAGATTTTAATTTAAAAATAACTTTATAGAAGTTTATTGCAGAAAAGTTTTATTGCAGATGAGGAAAACTTAATTTCATTACCACCATACAATATGTGTGTGCATCCTTCTAGTCATTTGGGTATATTTTTCTTTTTAAAAAATTGGATAAAACTGTTCACATCTGACAACTTAAGCTTTCCAATGAATAAATTGTAACCATCTTCATGTCAGTAAACACATTATTTTAAACTGAGGAATTCCATTGTGTTTATTACATGTTAGGTCCCCGGGGTTGAAAATTCAAGTTGTCCCTAATTCTTTCCCATTATAAACAAGGCTGAGATGACCATGTTAAGAGCTAAATCTTTTTGCCTGTGTTCAATTATTTCCATAGGATAGATTTCCAGAAGTAAACTTGCTAGGTCAAAGGGCTGCATTTGGAATTTTTTAATTTAAGCACAAACATCTGTTTCAAATATATTTTTAACTTGTCTTTCTAGTCTCTCTCTCTTTTTTTTTTTAGAAACAAAAACTATGATAAATGCATGGCAAGCCCCGATGGAGATTGGTTGATTGAGCATCTCCTTATACATTCCCTTTCTCTCTCCTTTCAGAAAAACAACATCCCCCAGTTAAGAAGGAGGAGGTACGTGAACACAAAACATGTTGACCCTGAGTGAGAAAGACTGGTTGGCACCACTCACATTCAGGAACATAAAATTCTATCATCAGAGGCATACACAGAACATTGCATTAGGCACCGTGGTAAGACTTGGAAGAAATGAAATAGGCAGGCCTAGTCCTAGCCCTAGAGAAGCTTAAAACTTAGTTCTAAAGCAAAAACATTAACTCCTTGACAAGACTCAGAAACAGATAACAAGTCCACATGCAAGAGGTAAAGGGTAGGTAACTCAGTTAGCTGAAATAACCAGGTAAAGCAAGGGATCATAATGAAAAAGTACATTGGACATTTTATTATAAATTAATGCCTGAAGCACATGTATGCATAATCTCTGAATTTTCAAGGAATTTTCTTTTGGAGTAGGTCCATTAGTTGAAGTCTTCTAATGCTTTGGTCAACAAGTTCCATTTGGGAGTTCCTTAAAATGCTTTTTAAAATTTTTAATAAATAAAAATTCAAAAATAAATTTTTAAAAAATTAACTAAAAACTGTCTCCAATAGTTACTCTCACCCCCTACCCAATTCTATCTTAATTGGTTTTAGAAAGTCACTCTTACTCAGCCTATTGCACACATCAGCTTGGTTTTCAGGGAAGCAAATCTCTTTCCACGCTCCTAGCTCATAACGGACATCCATCAGTGAGCCTTCCAGAGGAACGGAGTGAAACGGAGAAGTCTGTTATTTCTCTTACACAACATGAGTGTGTGCCTAAGATCAAATCCAGATGGCATCTCCCCAGTAATTACCCTTCTGAGGTGAAATGGGGGAACAACTAAATCAAATGTATAACTTCCAGGTTTTCGTGGTGGTGTTAGAGGCACAACAACATGCAGTGTCGACCCGACCTGACCTGGTCTGTGAGGACAAACTCTATGGCAGCCGTGGGCAAACTACGGCCCATGGACAGGATCCGGCCCACAGAGCCCAAAGAGCAGAGGGTTCTCTTGCTCTCCCCTCCGCTCCTTCACCAGCAGCCCAAGATGAGAGTGCCAGCATGGTCAGGTTGCTTTTGTTCCGGCCCTCCGGACCAGTTTAAGAACCTATTGTGGCCCTCGAGTCAAAAAGTTTGTCCACCCCTGCTCTGTGGGATACTTTAGACATCCCTAGACCAGCCAGCAATCTTCATCCTGAAAAACTGATAGAACCTATTGACATGTACAGGATCTGGAAGTACATTTTAAAAAGTAAAACATGTGCCCAGCTAGTGTGGCTCACTGGCTGAGTACTGACCTATGAACCAAGAGGACATGGTTCGATTCCTGATCAGGTAACCTCTCCAGGTGGCAAGCTTGATCCCCGGTGAGGGGTGGGTAGGAAACAGCTGATCAATGATTCTCTCTCATCAATGATTTTCTTTCTCTCCCTCTCCTTTCCTCTATAAAATCACTAAAAACACATACAATGTATTTTTAAGGTAAAACATGTGAGCTATAGGCATAAGATTCCTTTGAAATAATATAAAAATCATACTTACTAGTGCTGATATCATAAGCTGCTCTGGACTGAACGTCATGACCTCTGAGTTCTAATCCAATTATGTAAATAGCTCTGTGGTTTGGACAAGTTACTGAGCCCCTCTGAGCTCCCTCTTCCTAATCTGTTAAATGAATTAGTTCTAGATGATTTACTAAGGTCCTCTTCAATTCTAAAATGTAACTGTTCTTTAAGGAGGCCCAATAAGCATATTAAAAAAAAAAGAATGCAGTAGACATTATACTTTTAGATTTTCCAGTAGCAGATCGAATCTATCCAGATTCTACTAACTAGAAGAGAATGGGAAAATCACCTAGCACAATCACATCTCATTTCATCTTATACAAGACAACAAATATTCATGAGTGTCTACTCTGTGATGCTGGGGATATTTCACAAAACTAGGGAAATACCTGCCTTCACAGACCTTATTAAATTTAATAAGGAATTACAATAAAGTGTGCTAAGATGGAAAAGAAGAATATTCTAACAGCAAGAGTGTGTACATAATGCATTGTGGAAGGCTCTTCTCAATACAGTCATGGCTTATGTTGAGACCTGAAAGGTTACTTGGGAAAGGGGTCGGGAGGGAAGTGGTCCGGGAGGAGGAAGGGACATGTGAAAAGGTGTGGAGCTGGGAGAGAGCTGGCCAGCCTGGCACCTGAGGCCGAACTGTCCAGAACAAGGGATAAAGGGAGAAGTGGAAAGAGAAAAGAGAAGCCATTGCTGCGTCACTCAAAGCCTTGCATAAGAACATAAGTTTTGCTTTAGGCTTTCTATCAAAGGTTTGTGTAGGCAAGGGACGGGATCAAATACACGTTTTCAGAAAGATCACCCTGACTGTGATGTGAAGAACAGACTGTAGAGCAGCAAAACCCAAAGCAGGAAATCACTGGGAGGCTATTCCAGGAATCTAGACAAAAGGACAGTGACCTGAACTTGAATATGAACAGCAGGGATGGAGAGATATTTAGGAACTAAGCCCAGCCGGTGTGGCTCAGTGGCTGAGTGTCGACCTATGAACCAAGAGGTCACAATTCAATTCCTGGTCAGGGCACATGTCCAGGTCATGGGCTCCATTCCCAGTAGGGAGCATGCAGCCAATCAATGAGTCTCTCCTCATTGGTGTTTCTATCTTTCTCCCCCTCTCCCTTCCTCTTTGAAATCAATTTAAAAAAATATTTTTAAGCCCTAACTGGATTGACTCAGTGGATAGAGCATCAGCCTGCAGACTGAAGGGTCCCAGGTTCTATTCCAGTCAAAGGCATGTACCTTGGTCACGGGCACATCCCCAGTAAGGGGTGTGCAGGAGGCAGCTGATCAGTGTTTCTCTCTCATCAATGTATCTAACTCTCTATCTCCCTTCCTCTCTGTAGAAATCAATAAAGTATATTTTAAAAATTGACAATTAAGCAGTTGGGGGTGGTGGTGGTGAGGAATCAAAAATGATTCATAGACATCCAGCTTAAGAAATTGGATAGAATATGTTCCATTTTGCTTGCTAAGAGGATTGGAAATAAACCCGAAGTTACTGGGAGGTGTTCTGCCTTCACTCGGAAAGCAGCCACACAGAGGGAAACAAAGCTGAGAGACAGGGGTGAGGTTGCTTGTGACACCCTGATTTCATGTCTTGGGACCAGCTGTTCCTGATATGCCCCTGGGCTTTTCAGGCACATGAATCATGCATTTTCTTTGTTGTGGTTTTGGTGCTGGTGGTTTGGTGAGCTGGTTGTTTAGTTCACTTTGAGCTGGGGTTCTGTCACTTGGCACCAACACTGGGAAGAATGGGGGCAGTGACAGCAGAAAGCCCAGGATAGAACTACCCCTGGAGGCGTGACACTGAGGAAGTTGAGCCCAAAGAGAAAGCAAGAGGAGCAGCCCAAGGAGAAAGCAAGAGGGAAGGTCAATGCCAGAGAGAGGCACATGGTCAGCAAAGTCAGATGCTACTGAGAGGTAAGACAATTACTAAGACACAAGCATTGGCTTTACCAACAAGGCAGTAGTAGCTGGTGGCTTCGTGAGGAAAGTTTCCATGGAGGGATGGGAGTAGAAACCCAACTGAAGGAGGCTGAAGGGTTGAGGGAAGAAGAACAGTCAGTGAACAGAAACGGTCAAGAAGCTGTGTTGTGAAGGGGAGGGTTGCCCGAGGGAGATGTTTCCCGTTGGATGAGACAGAAGAATGTGTAAAGGCTAATGAGAAGGATGCAGGAGAGAGAATAATTTCCTGAGAGAGGCCCTGAGAAGGGAGGAGGAAGAAGGTCAAGAGAACAGGTCAAGGCACAGATTGAAAGGTTGGCCCTAATTCAAGGGAAAGATCCCTCTTCCGTTGGAATAGGATAAAAAAAAAAAAAAAAAAAAAAAAAGGATGGTTGTGGAATTAACAAAATGTCAGCTTAGCAGTAGGAACTTGAAGGTGCTACTGACAGCCTCTATCTCCTCCTTAAAGTAGCAGGCAGGGTCATTTGCCAAGAGTGAGAACATGATAGTGAGAGTTTTAAGGGGAATGGAGGCTATCTGAAAAATTGTTGTATAGAACAGGAGAGAGACTAGAAAAATACAGAAGAATTGGCTGGAAACTAGGAGGGCCCACCCAATGACAAAAAAAAAAAAAATCCCATAATTTTACCAAAATCTTAGAAACCGAAAACAGAACTGTGTGTAAATGTTTGGTTATCCCGAGACACTACTTTATAAAAGCTCTCTTTTTATAAATGAAAAATGTTAGCACATCTTCATATTTTTCATTACTGATCTAAAAGGGGAACTTCTCAGTTTGCTGACGGGACACTCAACTTTTCTGCACAGCAAACTGCCAACCTGATGAAGATAAGCCACACAGGGATCTCACAAATGGTGTGGCAGAGCCCAACGTGGCCGATGAAACTCAGCAGGCTAGCATGTGACTATGAATTGGTTTTAAAAAACAAAACAAGACTCAAACTGTGGCTTTGAGATCTCGGTGGTCATCCAATTAAGAGATCAAAGTTACCAGCAACAAGTGCTTAAGAGCAGATACAGCCCTTGGGTTGAGCGAATATCAAACACCAAGAGGCTACTAGATAAGGTCCTTCTCAGTGTCAAGACTCTCAAGTTTCCACTGAGAGTGATAAGAGTTCATGTGAGACATTTACACTTGAAAGATCTCATCTACTGGCCACTAGTCATGAATATAGGGTGGGGCAAAAATAGGTTTACAGTTGTTTGTATGGCAAATACAATAGCTAATTAATAAATAAGAATAACTATGTTTCAAGTACTCACAACTGTAAATCTACTTTTGCTCCATCCTGTATTTTCAAGTTGTATCCTTACATTTAATCAATAACAAAGTGTTTGAACCATACTGTCTCTTAAATGTCTTCTCTGAATTGCAATTTTTTTAAATCTTCATTGTTGAAAATATTACATATGTCCCCTCCTTCCCCTCATTGAGTTCTTCTAGCCCCCCCCTCCACCACCCCCACCCCGACCCTGTACCCCAGGCTTTCAGCACCCTATTGTCTGTGTCCATGGGTTATGCATATATGCATGCAAGTTCTTTGGTTGATCTCTTCCCACCCACCCACCCTCCCCTTCCTTCCCTCTGCAATTTGTTTGGAGGTTCTAGCATGGGAGCGCAGCTACCTGTATACCCTTGACTGAAGACCAGTCCTCTCCTCTTGGGGGAAAGTCGTCCTCTTCGACCAAGCGCGCAGCTTCGGGAGGGACGCACATGGATTAGTGAGGGAGGAGGGGGATACCCATCTAGCCAGCCAGATCAGCCGAATCAACCCTGGCGATCAATGGGGTGGCAGATGTCGCAGCCAGATCGCCCTCACATCCATGCAATTTGGCAGTCTGTTCCATGCTTCTGACTCTGGAGTCTTATGAAATCTACTTCAGAGAAGCATGGCATGGATACTCAGAATAGTGTCGTCTTTTAGAGAATGTTGAAATATCCAACATTCTTCACAAGGACAAAACAAACAAAATGAAAAACCCAGGCAGGAACTTTGCCATCCTAGGCCTTCCTTGCATGGATTTTTATTTATCTGTCCCACTTCTCACCTATCATTTCCAGGTTCTTGGGCTGGAAAGTTCATCACTCCTGGCCCTGCAGGGTACTCTGATTCTCTTTTTCAGTCTTCACACATTTAGGTTGCCATGTCCCACAAGTGAAGGGATGTGCTAAGATTACACCAGCCCTAACCTTGAAGGAGTCAAGAATGGATGCCAATAGAGTGACAGGTGCTGTGACAGCAAGTCGAGGAGCAAGGATGTTGACAGAATCATTCCTTCCAGGAAAGCCTCACCGAGGAGGAGCGGACATTTCAGCAGTGTTGAAGAATGAGGATTTCTCCAGGCAGGGAAGATGTATAATGCGGAGACTAAAACCAACAGTAGTTAGCATAAATGCAAAAAGACCCATTTGGAAGGCCAATGGACTTTGATATTCAGCAGGGCTGAAAATCAGCATAATATTGCCCTTACCTTGTAATCCTTTTACTGTTTACCAAACTTTACCTTTGATATGCCTGTATGCGTTGCTAAAGGGAAAATGTGTATTCAAGTGAATAAAAGCTGACAGGTCCAGGGTTTCAGTGAGCTTCTCCACTAGAGAGGGGTTTCCACCTGGCTCCCCAGGCCTTCTAAATTCATATTTCTTGTCTAGTGTTTTCATTTGTGCACGGCCCCTTCTCCAGGTCCTGAACCCTAGCCATAAAGGTTACGGCAGTGTAACACTGGAACGCAGAGGGAGCAGCAGAGTATAAAAAACACGAGATGTGGAACAGGAGGACTCCCAGGGGCACAGCATGAATGTAGCACAGGGAGGGCAGAGAGCAGTCAGAGGATGAGTCTAGACCAGCGTGGGCAAACTACGGTCCTCGGGCTGATCCAGCCCCTTCAGCTGTTCTATCCGGCCAGAGGAGCCGAAAGAGCTGAGGGTTCTCTTGCTCTTCCCTCCGCTCCTTCACCAGCAGCCCAAGATGAGAGTGTCAGCACAGTCAGGTTGCTTTTGTTCTGGCCCTCCGGTCCAGTTTAAGAACCCATTGTGGCCGAAACCGGTTTGGCTCAGTGGTAGAGCGTTGGTCTGCGGACTGAAAGGTCCCAGGTTCCATTCCGGTCAAGGGCATGTACATTGGTTGTGGGCACATCCCCAGTAGGGGGTGTGCAAGAGGCAACTGGTCGATGTTTCTCTCTCATCGACATTTCTAGCTCTCTATCTCTCTCCCTTCCTCTCTGTAAAATATCAATAAAATATATGTTAAAAAAAAAAAGAACCCATTGTGGCCCTTGAATCAAAAAGTTTGCCCACCCCTGGTCTAGACAAGCAAGAAGGAACCAGACCAGACACCATATGGCCTAAGAACAGTTAAGTTTAAACTTTAACTTGGCCCAGGTGTGAATCAATCATTTTTCCCCCTGGCTAGCTGAGATAAGATTAGAATGTTTGAAAGAGGATTTTTGCTAAAACACAAAGGGAAAAGCAAACATACAGAGGTACAAAAAGGAACAGTTTGCAACCCTCATTCTAGATGAAAGTGGACACCGTTGTTCACGGTGTCCAGAAATTGTTAATGTGGCTGCATTGAGAATACAGGTTATGTTTCCATCACAGTAGTTTTATTGTAGTGGGGACAATGAGATCTGTAACATAAAAAACAAACAAGCAAAAAAACCAGCTCACAGATCCCAGATTTCTTAGTCTGCTTCTTCAATAAGTTCTAGTCCCAGATTGGCTGAGCTCAAAGAGTTTGTAAATAGATGGTCCAGCCCACGCCCTCTCTCTCTCCTCAGCCTGTCTGTGTTGGCCCTGAAATCGCCTGCCACATCTTTTGTCCATGGGCCCACAACGGAGGTGCATGGGAATTTTGCTCCTTCTGGATCCCATCTCTTCATACTCACCTCTGGGCCTCCTTGCTTACACTGAGGTTGGCTTAGTTTCTGCTCTGCAGCTGCTCTGAGCCCTGGAGGCCTATTCTAGATAAGGGGTCAGAAAACACTTTCTATAAAGAACCACGTAGTCAATATGTTAGGCTTTGCTGGCTATGTGTATTTCTGTCACAACTATTCAACTCTAGAAAACAGCCACAGACAATATGTGAACAAAAGGATATGGCTGTGTTCCAATAAAACTTATGGACACTGAAATTCAAATTTTATATCATTTTATTTCCTTTTTAATTTATTAACGTGAGAGAGAAACAATGATTTTTTGTTCCACTTACGTATGCATTCATTTGTTATTTGTTGTATGTGCCCTGACCAGGGATTGAACTTGCAACCTTGGTGTAATTGGGGTTAACTCTTTCACCAATTGAGCTATCAGATCAGGGCTTATATATCATTTTCATATGTCATGAAATATTATCCTTCTTTTGATTTTTTTCAACCATTTAAATATGGAAAAACCATTCTTAGCTCAACAGCTATACACAGACAGACAATGGGCCAGATGTGTCAGTGACCTAGAGTTTGCCGACTCCTGTTCTAGACACTAATCCCCAGGGCAAATTTGGCTTCTTTCCCTTTTATCTGCTCAATTCATCATTATACCTGATACAAGTAATACCAATATGTACCGTGTGACGAGCATCTACCAGGTGCCAGGTGGTATGTAGCACAGAGAGCCGCTTTGAAGAATAAATGAACTAATGCAGGTAAAAGCACTTCACATAATCCTTCATCTGAGTTAAGCATCACTGATTGTTAGCTATTACTTTTTTTTTTATTGTTTATGTATCTTATCTCTGATCAGCAAAATGACTCATAAAAGGTAGACATTAACATCCTATTGAGGATCATAAAAAGTGAAATCACATGCCTATTTGAGCAGCAGAGCTAGGAGGAGTTGAACCAGATTTATCTGACTTCAAAGTCCACTACCTTCCCCCAAAAGACCTGATTGTCTGCAGCACATTCAGGGGCTGGTCGTGAGCTGCTGATCTACCCAGCAGCAGGCATTATGTCCCCAGAGCCTGCCATCTTGTGACCAGAGTAGCACAGGGCTTATTCTATTCTTGCTTCAGAGCTTAAGTGCCTGTTGGACCACTTACTTCTTGTTTCCTGCCCTGGGATCCCCTCCCCCAGGAGAACATTCAAGAGGACGGAGCTCTCAATAGGCAATTAGACCTCTTCCCGCTCGGCTGTCCTATTCTGCCCGCGTTTCCAGGTTCTTCTGACTCATGCTTAGGTAACTTCCTGCAAGTGACACTCCCAGAATCCTACCCCTGCAGCGTTCTAACAGAAAAAGTCTTTACACGCCCCGTGATAAATGCAGATACTTTCTGCCAAAGGTAGAAGCCGTTCATCTGTGTAAAAACCATTCATCTGCGTGACGTTTTTTAGAGTTGTCCATAAAATGTGACTAAAGATATTGGACGTAGCTTCAAAATTATATTCAAGGGAGCTCCTGTGATAAATCCTTCCTTGAATTTAGATCCAGAAGAAGAAGAAAAAAAGTGTCTCTCTATAATTGAATCTGTATATTTTATCTCGCCAGAAAAGAAAACCTGTTTCCTTTTATATCGTGGCTTCCAAGAAATCTAAAGCTACATCCCATGCCAAAATGTCTCATCTCGGGTGCCTGATTGGATCTATGTCTACTTCACTGCTGTGACCACTTTTATGTTTTATCATTTTAAAAATAGCTAGAATATATATTGTGTGTGTGTGTCTCCAATCTGCCAGGCACCACTGCACCTTCCCTGGTGAGCCCCTCATTCTCAAATGGTTTCAACCAGTGCCTTCTTTTGCAGGTTATGTTTTACCTTGCATCCTACACCTCAGGAAGCCGCTGGGGATATTGGATTTTTTTTTTAAGGGGCTTGCCCTGGTGGTTCAGTTGGTTGGAGCATCATCCTATTCCCCAAAAGGCTGGGGGTTCAATCCCTGGTTGGGGTGCATATGGCAGGCAATGGACTGATGTTTCTCACATCAAAGTTTCTCTCTCTCTCAAATCCTCAGGTGAGAATTTTAAAAGTGTGTGTGTCTGTGTGTGTGTGTGTGTGTGTGTGTGTGTGGAGGGGGGTAACTCTATTCACAATTTGCACATAGTTCTAAGAGCCAACGTGGCTTTCTCCTTAGAGGCCACCAGATGGGGATGTCATTCCACAGAAACCAGGGTTTTTCCACACTGCACTGTCCTCTATATCTCTTCCCCTTTCTTTGCCCCTCTGTCTGCGTGCATCACTCTGATCCTCCATGCAGGCATTAAGAACACCAGGCAGGCCCCACCTTGCTCTGTGCCAAGAAGAGTCACATGAGCAGGACTCCAAGCCTTCTGCATCTGTAGCCCTAGACATCGTCCTAATGAGAATCCTTGAGCTCTGGGTGGCTTCCTCATTGGAATCACAACTCTGTTCAGCATTTGACACCTTGTCACTTTACCTCGTATCATCTCCCCTCCGACTCTACCTGTTCCCCTAACACCTTTCTGGGAGACTTAACTAAGAGTTGACGTCCAAGGGTGACTGGCAAAGTGGCTAGAGTAAGGCTGGCAGACAGTTGTTATTAGACAGAAAAACTGGAAACTGCAGGGGACACTTGGCACAACACGGTCCCTCGAATATCTGAGAATGAATGAATGAATGAATGAACAAACTAACTATTCACCACTTTCCCCTAAATACCTAGACAAAGCCAGCAACCAGATACTGAATGCTAAGCACCCAAATTTCTTTAGCAATTGTAAGCCTATGAATCGGCTGTATCAAGGCTGAGAAAGATGGAAAGCTTGGTTTCTCTTTCTGCTTAAACTAGTGACCCGGTGCATGAAATTCATGCACATTAAAAGGGGATTAATTAGAGGATATTATTAAATATTGTTCTCTATAACAGAAGTGTAGAGATGAAAGAAAATTAGTAAAATGTATATGAAAACCTTCCTCCTGTCAGAGTCTGGTGCTCACCATGGGACCCAAAGTCAAGTCCCCGCCCACCCACATGCACCTTAAAATCACATGAGACCCAGACCCGGTGCCAGCCCACCCCCATTGGGCTAGACCCAGACCCAGCCAGTTCCACCTGTGTCAAGCCTTGCTGGGCAGAGGGCATAGCCCCAGGTCTCCTGGCCTGGTGCCAGGACATGGGGCATGGCCTGAGGTGCCCCAGCTCATACCGGGGCGGGGCATACCTTGATGTCCTATGTCAAGCCACCAGGTAGGGGATACGCCTGAGATCCCTTGTCAAGCCCCACTGGGTGGGGGACATGGCCTGAGGTCTCCTGTCAAACCCCACCAGGCGGAGGGGCACAGCCTGAGTTCCCCTGACTCAGCACTGGGAATGCACCTTGAGGTCCCCCATCAAGCCCCACTGGGTTGGGGGCACGGCCTAAGGTCCCCCGGCCTGGTGCTGGGACTGGGGGGAGCAACCTGAGGTCCCCTAGCTCAGCATCAGGACAGAAAGCGCAGCTTGAGGTGCCCTGCCCTGTCAAGCACCACCAGGTGGGGGGTGTGGCCTGAGGTCACCTGTCAAGCCCTGCTGGGCAGGGGGTGCAGTCTGAGGTTCCCCAGCCTGGTGCCAGAGCAGGGGGCACAGCCTGAAGTCCCCTGTCAAGCCTCACCTGGCAGGGGCAGGGCCTCAGGGCCCCTGGCCTGTCACTGGGGCCTGGGGTGCAGCCTGAGGTCCCCCAGCCTGACACCAGGGCGGTGCGGGGGAAAGAGAGGGAGGGCCTCTGGTCCCCTGTCAAGCCCCACAGGGGCGGGGGAGGGTGTAGCCTCAGGTCCCTACTGATTGCTTATTAAGACTCCTTGCCGAAACTGGTTTGGCTCAGTGGATAGAGTGTCGGCCTGCAGACTAAAAGGTCCCGGGTTCGATTCTGATCAAGGGCATGTACCATGGTTGAAGGCACATCCCCAATAGCACCTGATCGATGATTCTCTCCCATCGATGTTTCTAACTCTCTATCCCTCTCTCTTTCTCTCTGTAAAATAAAAAATAAATAAATAAATAAATAAATAAAAGACTCCTTAAGAGAGCTTGGCCCCAGCTGTGGGTGCAGCCATCTTTGAGATGGAGTGATGGTCAATTAGCACATTCCCTCTTTATTAGATACGATTAGAAAACCACCTCTGTCTGTAGACCCAAAGTTTTTGCTTTGAATTCTCCCTTTGCCTGAATTTGCTCAGTGGCTCTGGGGAAATTGCTCGATAACTCTGGGCCTCACTGTTTTCAACTGTAAAACTGGAGGCGTCACTAAATGGTGTCCCCGGTACCTTCCCGCCTGACGCTCTGTGGTCTGTCTCCTGGCATCCAGCGAGCATCCTTCCCTTGGGCTGGGTTTCACGAGATGTCTGTTCTACTTTGGGAAGGAATTTCCCAGTCTCCCTGCTCACGAATTTGTCACGTGCGCCTGGACTTTGGTCATCTGTTCACAACATAAAGTTTACCATTTTAACCATTTTTAAACGTACCGTCCAGAGGCACTGAGTACATAAACGTTGTTGTTCAAAAATCACCACCCTCCCTCTCCATGACTCTCTTCATCTTTCCAGACGGAAACTCTCTCCCCGTCAAACAGCGACTCCCCGTCCCCCCAGCCTCCTGGCCTCTGGCCACCCCCATTCTCCTCTCCATTCTATGACTGTGGCCACTATAAGTGGAATTGTACAGCGTGTCCTTTGTGACTGGCTGACTTCACTCAGCATGACGGCCTCCAAGTTCATCCGTGCTGTAGCAGATGTCAGAATTTCCTTCCTTTTCAAGGCTGAATTGTGCCGCCAGCACGGCCACAGTGAGTAGGGGCAGTAAAGGATTCAGAAAAGACAGACAAGAGAAGAAAGCCGGGTCTGGGAGAGAGGCTGCCCTCTCTGATGGAGAGAGACAGTGCCACAGCCTGTAAGCTGACTCTTTATTTTACAGCCTGATTCCACCAGGCAAAGTAAGGGCGTGGTTACAACGTTATCGTGGTTTTCGAATCTACTCAATGACATGCACCTGAACTCTATGGAGCCCGGGGCACTCAGCCACGTGGGGCCACCTGTTCGGACCACAGGTTCAAGCTTCCAGCTACAGCTGTTGGCTACAACTGGGCTGGGAGGGCTCTGCCCTCCGAGCTGGGCCTTGCCCGTGGCCATGAGAGGACTGTCCGAGGCTTGAACCTGTCCAAACACTGTAGCCGCCCCCCACGCTGAATAACAGTGCATTGTATGGGTATACCACATTTTGTTTACCCATTCCTCCACCGATGGACACCTGAGTTGTTTCCACCTCTTGAGTACTGTGAATAACGCTGCCATGAACATCGGTGTACAGATACGTTTGAGATCCTGCTTTTACTTCTTTGGGGTGGATACCCAGACGGGGAATTGCTGGGTGACATAGTGATTCTGTGTTCACTATTTTGAGGAACCGCCACCCTGTTCTGTTCAATGGGGCCCTTGCAGAGACGGAAGTGTTTACAGGGCACTGCGGTCCCACTGCCATGCTGGCCCCGGAGAGGTGTTTTCCCGGCACAGGTTTGCCTGGAAGAGTTGTCTCGCCTCATTCTTTTTTAAATATATTTTAATGATATTTCACAGAGAGGAAGGGAAAGAGATAGAGAGCTAGAAACATCGACCAGCTGCCTCTTGCACACCACCTACGAGGGATGTGCCCACAACCAATGTACATGCCCTTGACCGGAATCGAACCCGGGACCTTTCAGTCCACAGACCGACGCTCTACCACTGAGCCAAACCGGTTTCGGCTCGCCTCATTCTTTAGTGGAGCAGGACACACCCGCTCTTCAATATGAGTCCTGCACTAGACACTGAACTGAGGGCGCTCCTTAACCTGCCTCAGTATGCACGTCTGTAAAATAGGCTAATAATGCCTCATTTATAGTGTTTTTTAAAATATATATATTAAAAAATATATATATTATTGGGTTGTGTTTTTTTTTTTTTTTACAGAGAGAAAGAGAGAGAAGGGGACAGAGAGTTAGAAACATCAATCAGCTGCCTCCTGCACACCCCCTACTGGGGATGTGCCCGCAACCAAGGTACATGCCCTTGACCGGAATCGAACCCGGGACCCTTCAGTCCGCAGGCCGACGCTCTATCCACTGAGCCAAACTGGTTTCGGCTACAGGGTTTTTTTATAAAGGCCAGGGACGACGACCATGAAGCGCTGAGGTAAGCTTACAAAATGGAGGTACGAATATTAACCTACTGGCTGCGAAGAACCGTTATGAGAGTGGAAACTGGTAACGTGTTCTGTAAATGCTAAGCCCTCACATTTCTTTCCTAATCCCTGCCACAGCCGCCTAGCCGTTCTTCCTGTTCTTCCTGCCGCCTCGCCTCTTAAGTCTGTCCTTCCTGGGCTTCCCGGTGAGCTCCCCAAAGCCGCTCTGATCCTGCCCCTCTCCCGAGAAGTGCTCCTCGGCTCCCCTAGCCCTTCCCAAGGCCTCCTGTGACCTGGCTCCTACCGCTCTCTTTCATCTTACTCCTCATCTTCCCAGGCCTCACCTCTCGCCGCTTTATCTCCATGATTTTGTGAATGCTATAATGAGTTAATGTTCTAATTAGTATCCTAATATAATAAGCAGCTTTTCAAGTGCTGGCACCTTAAAGGTGGAAGTCAAAGGGGAACTATTTCTAAGTACTTTATTCCTTTCGCCCTCCCAAATAAGTTGTGTGTTTTTTCATTTGAGCTCCTCGTGTCTTCACAGTTCTTCTGAGAAATCTTGAGACATATCCTAGGCCCCCTTAGTTGTATGGTTCTGATGACACAGCACCCAATAAGAAGTCATACCCATGGCTATTTCTGGTTAGGAGTGGGCTAACGCAATGAGTCCAGTCTCGCACTCAGTAGGTACCTGCTCAAGCAGTGGGTAAATTATGAGTTGCTTGCTTGTGCTAACTCCTGTAAATGCCAGTCTGTGGCTAGAGGTCAATTGTGGGGTTTGTTTTAGTTTACCTGCTTCAGAAGCAAGAACTGGACCGGCTGTGCCTCTTTTGAAATAGTAAAGGAATTGAAAGGTTGTAAAAGCAATGGGCCAACAGTTTAAATTAATCCAATGTGCATGGTATTTACAGTTAATGTGGGAAACGTCTAATCCACTTATCCCATAAATTTAGGGAGCCCATAAATTTGTCTATACTTTTCTTTATATGGGTGTCAGTGTCTTTTCACATGAATCTCTTGAGGCTATGGGCTTACTGATGCTTGCAATCTACTGTGCAATGTTATCTTTAACGTGTTCTTAAACTGTTTCTATATATATATATTTTTTTAATTATTATTTTTTTTTTTTTTTTGTGGAGAGGAAGGAAGCGGGGAAGAGAGAAACATCAATGAGAGAGAAAAACACCGAATCAACTGCCTCCTGCACACCTCCTACTGGGGATGTGCCCACAACCAAAGTACATGCCCTTCACCGGAATCGAACCTGGGACCCCTCAGTCTGCAGGCCGACGCTCTATCCACTGAGCCAAACCGGTTAGGGTTTAAACTGCTTCTTTTAAGCTTCAAACAGTGCCCTCTAATTCTTATGGATGTGTTTTTTTCTATTAATGGGTTTCATCTTTTTCATTCATCTCCACTAACTGAGGATGGAGGATGTCTACTAGCTAAGACAATTTTTAAAAATATATATTTTTTATTGATTTCAGAGAGGGAAAGGGGGAGAGAAATGGAAACATCAATAATGATAGAGAATCACTGATGCTTTCTGCACACCCCTCACTGACCACGGAATCAAACCGTGACCTCCTGGTTCACAGGTCGATGCTCAACCACGGAGCCACACTGGCCAGGCAACTATTTTTTTCATGCTTTTAATCATTTAAAGGTTTACCTTTCTTACTCACAAATACACAATGCATTTAAATAAATATTAATGCCAGATGTAGAAAATATCTTCCAAATAGAAACTATTATACATAATAAGCAATTCATAATTTCATATTTTGATAGAGCACTGACACTTCTGAAGGAAAAGTACCCAGAGAGGGAGTTAGGGACCATTAAGAGATTCTACTACACAAAGAGTTGGAAGCCTAGTAACTCCTAGATTCTTCCCTTGGGACTATGTGAGGTGGTAATATCCCATTTTAAAATAATTTGAAAGAATTTCCTTACATCTGATTGCTCTCTCAAGTCAAGAGGTGCGTCCAGCGTTTTACAGTTGGAAAGAAACAATAAAGATAATTAAATCCAACCTCTTCTTCACGGTAGAAATGGTTTTGGAAGCAAGCTTGCCTTGATTTCCCACCTCCTGCCTTTTACTACAGCTCATTTATTTTTTAAAAAGTATATATTTTATTTATATTTTACAGAGAGATAGAGAGCTAGAAACGTCGATGAGAGAGAAACATCGACCAGCTAAGCTGCCTCTTGCACACCCCCTTCTGGGGATGTGCCCGCAACCAAGGTACATGCCCTTCACCAGAATCGAACCCAGGACCTTTCAGTCCGCAGACGGACACTCTACCACTGAGCCAAACCGGTTTCGGCTACAGCTCATTTATTAATCAGAATCATGTTCACCTGAGGATTGTATCAGGCAGTGTTCCTAATGATAGCCTTTATCACTCAACAACAAGAGTAAACTGCTTAGATTTCACACGTAAAAATCAATCGATATGAATATATTGGAATGACTATCTGGAGGGTGAGGGTTTTAAACGAAAAGCATGCCTCTAAACATGTAACTTCTTCTTCTACCTCGGGATAGAGATGGGAATCGTCCTGTCTTCTGAGCCTTTGGGAGCGGGCGGGCAAAGGTGGCGTCACCTTCCAGCTGCAGGCTGGAGCCTCCCGGCTGGGGTTACCGGGGACTGGCATCACCCCCGAGGGGTGCTGGGGGACCAGGAGGCGAGGCCGCATCCAGGGCGCCAGGCAGAGCGCCCAGAAACGAGCCGGGGAGGACAGACACCCGCGACCTCGGCTCTCCCGGCAGCCCCGCGCCCCGGGGCTCCCGCCGGCCAAACTTCCTGAGAAGTTCTGAGCGTGGAACCCCCAAACTGGGGCCAGCCGCGCCGGCAGGGGCTCTGGAGGGTGGCAGCGGGGACTTTGGGGAAGCAGAGTCCTGGAGAGGGGTGCTGGGGACGGCGCCTTTGGGTCCGGGAGGACCCGAGAGCACCCACTTGGCTAAGTCTCAGGACGGCCTGCACCCGATAGGGCGGCGCGGCGGGGCCCGGACAGCCGCCGCTCCCTCCGGCGCCGGGACCCCGGGCTCGGCCCCCTCGCCCGCAGACCCCGGCCCGCCGCCCCGCCTCCCGGCCCGCGCACCCCGGCCCGCGCCCGCACCCATAGCTCCCACCCATCCCAGCCCCGCTCCGGGCCGGCCTCCCCGCACGGGCGCGCAGTCACCCGGGCACCGGCTCCCCACGCCGGGCTGCTCCCCGGAGCCCCGCCAGGACGAGGGACGGGGAGAGAGGAACGCAGACAAAAGAGTTTTCAAACAGACTCCCCCCGCCTCCCCACAGACCCGGCGGCCCCAGCTCCAAAGGGAAGCAGCTTCAGACGTCCCCGTGGGCGCAACTAGTGAAAGTCTCCACACACGTCGCCCCCGCCCCAGCCCCTTACCTGGCCACAGCGCCCGGGGGCGCGGTCTCCGCTGCCGGGAGGGCGCGACCTGAGCGCCGGCCGCTGCCCGCGGGAGGGGCTACGGCGGCGGCGGCGGCCCTGGCCCCGCCCACAAGGCCCCGCCCCCTGGTCGCCCCGCCCCTCCGCAGCCCCGCCCCGCCCCCCGCAGCCCCAGCCGCAGCTCCGTCACCTTCCTAAGCGGGGACCACAGAGCCCGGTGCATTGTGGGAGGCCAGAGCCTCAACCTGAGCCTGCGCTGACCCCTGGCGGGCGCAGCCCCAAAGGGCGCCTGGCCCCGCGGCGGGGGGACGTGCAGGGACTGGGAGAGGGAGGAGAAGGCGGACTGCCCCCTTAGGGCGACCGCCGGAAGCCAGCGTTTGTTGCAAAAAAAAAAACGCTCCTATCTCAGTAAGATAGAAACATCAGCCGGGTGCTTTAAAAGTGCCTGGGGCCACCTCCCGCATAAGTATAAAATTAAAGCAAACTTGAAGACGAGTGGGAAAAAAAACTTTTTTAAATGGTGAGACTGGATGATGTCAAGATTATGGGGGGAATCTGCACCCTTAGTTTTATTTCTGGTGAAACCACAGGCTCAATCTGTGAAAAGAATAATGGATGAACATGTAACAGGAAGAACTACACTATGCAATCCAGGATTTTCTCTTCTGGGTATATACCTGAAGGAAATAGTTCAAGAGAAGTGTAAAAAAAAAAAAAGATAAATTATACAAAAATATTCATAGTGAAAAATTAGAAAATAAGAAATGACTAATAATATATGAAAGGCACGTAAATAACACGTCGCTATTTAAATAACACTATGACCGTTATCCCTATGTAGAAATATTTCTATCAAATAAGATTAAATGAAAAACACAACAACACAAGAAAGCACATAGCCAATGACTCCAAGTGTGTGAGAATATACATGTTGACAAATGTAAAAAGAAACTTTGGGACAATGTAAATAGTTTAGAGTTTAATGTGTCTTAAGATTACTTTACTGTGTTTTATTTATTATTATTTTAAAGCCTCACCCAAGGATATGATTTTATTGATTTTTAGAGAGGGGGAAGATGAAAGAGAGAGTGGGAGATAGATTAATGCAAGAGAAAAATACCAATTGGTTGCCTCCCATACGAGAGCCGACCAGAGTTGGAACCCACTACTTATGTGACCAAGAATCAAACCCCCAACCTTTTGGTGCACAGGATGACGCTCCAGCCAACTGAGCCACCCAGGCAGGGCTTAAGATTCTTTTATTTTAATTAAATATTTTTTCAAACATTTCTAAGTTGTTGGGACTATTTCTAATCTTGGGTGCATTGCAATATTTCCGTTTTCTTCTCTCTTGAATTTAAAAAATTATCTAAAAACAGTTATAAGGTTTTAGAGACATGACAATTTTGCTTGTCAGCAAATGCTATGGGACACAAAAAGGAAAGTCTATTTATTGGACAGTGTATTAGTTTGCTAGAGCTGATGTAACAAAACACTGCAGACTGAGGAGCGAACAACAGAAATGTGTTGTCTCACAGTTCTGGAGGCTGAAAGTCTGAGATCAACACGTTGACACAATTGGCCTCTTGAGGCATGGGAACAGGGAAGAACCTGTTTCAGACTGCTCTCTTGGCTTGCCGACGGCCATGTGCATGTTCACATGGTGTTCTCCCTGTGTTAGTGCCTGTGTCCAGTTTTGGGAAAGGCCACGGCCAGCATGGCTTTCGGGTTCAAAGGCCTGGGGAAAGAGCTGAGGTACAAACAATACACTCGAGACGGGATTAACTTTGATTTTATGGGGGGGAGGCCAGGGCAAACTCAACTCTAGAAGTCAAGTTCCACTGAGTCTCCTTTTCCCAGCTGGTTTTATTTACTAGGATACACAATTGCCTTTTAGGAATGCACACAGACACATCAGTGGTGATGCTTATAGGAAACGGTAAGAATATCAGGTTTTGGGGGTGTTTGCTTTAGGCCATTGAGCCAGCAGTAGGTCATAAAATGCAAATTCCCCCTGTGAACTTCAAAGGAGCCACTGGCCTTCCGGTGCCCTCCTCGCATTCATATTAATTTCTGTTGATCTTGGTTTCCAGCACAATTTCCTTCCTTTATAAAGACAGCAATCATGTTGGATTAGGGGTCACCCTTCAGTATGACCTCATCTTAACGAATTACACAGGAAATGACCCTATTTCCAAATAAGGCAGCCGTGGGCAAACTACTGCCCGCAGGCCGGATCTGGCCCGTTCGGCTGTTCTATCGAACGGAGGGTTCTCTTGCTCTCCCCTCCGCTCCTTCACCAGCAGCCCAAGATGAGAGTGCCAGCATGGTCAGGTTGCTTTTGTTCCGGCCCTCCGGTCCAGTTTAAGAACTCATTATGGCCCTCGGGTCAAAAAGTTTGCCCACCCCTGAAATAAGGTCACATGCTGAGGCACATGGGGTTAGGACGTCAACCTATGGATTTTTGGAGAAGTAACAGTCCAACCTATACCAGGGAACAAGAGCTTGGGATTCAAAGTGCAATCTTATGAAAATTGCACCCCTCAGATGACAAAGATAATCATCCTGCACATTATGTAATCTCAAATGCATCAGTACACTAACAACTTAAACACAGTGAAAGATGAGACAGGGACAGAGAACCAGGACACGGGCTTTATTAGAGGAGAAGGACCCCTGCCAGGCTACCTACCAAAGGAAGAAAGAGCACATGTGCAGGGGTGAAGGCGCCTTTGAGGGGAGGAAAGGGAAAGGACGGGGCTTAGAGTACTCAGCACACACTGATTGGTAGTTTCATATAAGGCACCTGATTAGGGACTTAGGAATCAGGGGCTTAGGGCATTTGGCAGGTGCTGATTGGTGGTTCAATGTACGGTCCATATAAGGTGCCTGGTTAGGTGTTCACGGAATGTCCATGCTGCAGGTGGAGTTTATGTTGTTCTCTGTCCAGCCTCCCTCTGCATATCAGTGTTTGGAGGGCATGACTGTGGGATGACCCAGGCACAATCAAGGTCCACACACAGCCTCTGGGCAGTGGAGATGGGGATTGGGCAAGAGGAAGTGAATTCTTCCAGAGGCAACAGGAGCTTGTCCAGCCTGGGTAAGAGAACAGGTAGGTAGCTTCAGCCCCCAGGTGAAGGGAGGATCTATCACACAGTAAATGTGGGGGAAGGGAGGATCTATCACACAGTAAAACCAAATCGATGGACTTCCGGTCAAGATGGCGGCATAGGTAAATGTGGTCCTCACCTCCTTCCACAACCACATCAAAATTACAACTAAACTGCAGAACAACCATCATTCAGAACCGCCTGAAATCTGGCTGAATGGAAGTCCTACAACTAGGGAATTCAAGAAGCAGCCACATTGAGACTCAAGTTGAAACCGAAGCTCAGAGAAGACAACGAACTCTCTAAGGTCACAGAGACAATCTACAGAGGAGCCAGGAGCCCACCCAGCTCTGTTTCCAGAGGTTCTGACTATGCCCTCAACAGGCCTTAATCTTTTCAAACCCTGCTAAGTTTCAAAGGTGAAAATGCTATCATTTTCTAAATTGTTTTTGGGTGATGTTGGATATTTCCTTATGTTTGCCAAGTTGATGACAACTTTCTTTCTTTCTGTTCTTTAACACCTTACCTGCCTTTCCATTTGAAACCAGGGATGTCAATGAGATAAGATAGCCCAGAGGCTTCCTATGAGTCAGATATCTGTGTCTACATCTGATATGTTGGCCTCCTGCAGGAAGAACTGAAAAGACATGCCCAAATACCTGGAGGCAGAGTGGTGTCTTTTGCATTTAAACTTGAGACACAGGAAGAGCGGACATGGGTTGAGAATTATAGGCAGGATCCCTGTCATTAGAAGGCACACAAATGCCCTCTCGCTCTCAGATTTAGTTCAAGAGGCCGATGAGAGCCTCTCTGCTTGCGGTGGGCGCCCTACAAGGGTGAAATCCAGTCTTCTGGAACTGAGCCAGCCTCTTCCAATCAGCCCTGCCATGTGGGTGGGAGGAGAAGCTTGAAATCTTCACTGAGCCTTACCTCCTGACTTCAGAGGTGACAGGGTCCCAGAGAATCTCTGGGAGAAATGAGGCCCTCCTAACACTTTTGAAGGGACCAGAAGCCCAGTCAGCAGTGTGCTGATGAAACAACCCCTGGCTCTCCAGGAAGAAAAGCTCTGCTCTGTGGTGTATGCCGATTTCTGTGGTGTAAATACTCCCATCATTAGCTGACTTCAAACTACCACAAGAGGTCACTGGGGACAGAGCTGGGGTTGCAGCACACTTCCAAGTCCAGGTAATTGCTCAACAGTCAAAGTGGGAAGGCTGTGGGCAGGAAGCCAGATCTGGAAGCACCCAGTGAGAAGCAGACAGAAGGGGCATCCTGGTGGGTTAGGAGCAGAGCCTCCCTGGATATGAGTGTTCCGAGGGCACGGCAGTGGGATGACCCAGGCACAATCAAGGTCCACACACAGCCTCCGGGCAGTGAAGATGGGGATTGGGCAAGAGGAAGTGAATTCTTCCAGAGGCAACAGAAGCTTGTCCAGCCTGGGTAAGAGAACAGCTTCAGCTGAAACCGGTTTGGCTCAGCGGTAGAGCATCGGTCTGCGGACTGAAAGGTTCCGGGTTCGATTCCGGTCAAGGGCATGTACCTTGGTTGCGGGCACAGTCCCCGGTGGGGAGTGTGCAAGAGGCGGCTGGTCGATGTTTCTCTCTCATCGACGTTTCTAGCTCTCTCCCTTCCTCTCTGTAAAATATCAATAAAATATATTAAAAAATATATTAATAAATATATTTTTATTAATTTTTTTATTTTTTAAAATTAATTTTATTAATTTTATTAATAATAATATATTAATAAAATATATTTTAAAAAAAGAGAACAGCTTCAGCCCCCAGGTGAGGTAATCAGAATGTTTCTCAAACTGGATGGAAACGCTGCTCTTTCATGTCCCTTATCGGGGCGTCCTCCCAAGAATAGGGATTCTCCTGAGAAGACCTTGCCTGGAAGAGAGACATTCAGATTAGAGTTTCCTGGGTGCACACACGTGATTCTTGTCACTGAGCTAAATCCCACATGGGCTCTGTCCCGGGTTAGGGACATGGCGTCAGGCTGAGCACAGTGGAGAACACACGTGGGCTCCTGTTAGAACAGGTAACACTTGTGCAAAGGCAGGGAACAAAACCAAGACAAGCTGGTGCATCTCCTGTGACTTAAACTGGATATTAGGACCCCTACTGGATATACATGCCCTACGAAATGGTGCAGATAGTCCCCCCTTATGCATGGAGGATACATTCCAAGACCTCCCAAGTGGATGCCTGAAACCACAGATAGTACTGAACCCTATATACACTAAGTTTTTTTTTTTCCTGGACACACATATCTATGAGACAGTTTAACTTATAAATTGGGCACAATAAAGAGTCTAAGAATAATAACTAATAATAAAATAGAATAATTATAGGAATATATATAATAAAAGTTATTGTACTGTACTTACCTTTTTTTTAAAAAAAATCCTCACCCCAGGATATGTTTTTATTGAGTTTAGGGAAAGAAAGAGAAATATTTATGTGTGAGAGAAACATCAGTTGGTTGCCTCACCTGTGGATTGAATCCCCAACCTGGGTATGTTCCCTGACCAGGGATCGAACCCACAATCTTTTAGTGTAAGATGACACTCCATCCAACTGAGCCACCCAGCCAGATGAAGGCAAGGTGGGATAGTGGGGATGCCCACATGCAATTTTATTCCATGTGCTTTTAAAATATATTTTATTGATTTTTTACAGAGAGGAAGGGAGAGAGCTAGAGAGCTAGAAATGTCGAGGGGAGAGAAACATCGATCAGCTGCCTCTTGCACACCCCCTTCCGGGGATGTGCCCACAACCAAGGTACATGCCCTTGACTGGAATCGAACCCGGGACCTTTCAGTCTGCAGACCGACGCTCTACCACTGAGCCAAACCGGTTTCGGCTCCATGTGCTTTTAAATGAACATAAGCAACATAGCATACTGAACGCAAACAATGATGTTCAATCAAGCATATGTTAAACGTCACGATCTGACTTTGGTCAAATGCAGCTCATTGCTGTTACTCTGCTGCCTAAGAAACAGTCACTGAAAAGCTCTTTGATTCTCTGCTCCTGCATCAAAGCTTTGAGGCCTCGTATTGGATTCTGTCAGCATGTGCTGGGAAGTTGTGAGATATTCCAATTTGTACACTCTGAAGTCCCCGTATGACTCTAGTCAAAGGCTATCCCCAAGCAAGATTAGAAAGTAAACAGCCAGCATCTTCTTCGTGTGTCTTTTCCTTCCAGACGCTGGGTAGGAATCAATCAGGGTAGAATTTTAGGCGTGAGTGGAAAAGGAAACTTTTGGATGTGGCAATCTTGCCACTCCTCCAATCACACCGTCAAGACACACCACGTGCCCAGCGTGGCTGGAAGGCCAGGCCTCCCTGGGCAGGTCCGCTCAGGGCGGAGGCCCTCTGGCAGCAATCGGGCTTGGAAAGATTGTCCTGCTTCCCGGAGTTGAGCTAACTAAGGCATCCCGTGCTACCTCCATGCAGCCTGAGCAGAAAGGGTTTGAGATGAGAAAAGTGGATGTGGCTAAAAGGAGGAAGCAAAAGGGTACCTTGGGGACTAAGCCTGGAAAGCAATTACCTCTTCCCCTCAATTTCCTCAGCTAGTGAGAGAAACCACAGCAAGTTCTAAGATAAACTCTGAGGGGCCACTAAAGAGTGTGGTCACTGGGTCATACCTGGGAGCCCTTGTGTATTCCTAGGTCCCTCTCCATATCTAATTCCACACTGGGTGCGTGACTGGTGATGAATTCACTTAGAAAGGAAAGCTCTGAGGCAGTGGTCGGCAAACTCATTAGTCAGCAGAGTCAAATATCAGCAGTACAACAATTGAAATTTCTTCTGAGAGCCAAATTTTTTAAACTTAAACTTCTTCTAACACCACTTCTTCAACATAGACTTGCCTGGGCCGTGGTATTTTGCGTAAGAGCCACACTCAAGGGGCCAAAGAGCCACATATGGTTCAAGAGCCGCAGTTTGGCGACCGAGGCTCTAAGGCATTCAGAGATTAGCCTTGTGCAGAAATTTTGAAGAGCATAAGATTTCCCTTTTATTTCTGGCTGCCTCTCCTTCCTCTCTGTGGGGCTTCGTCTCCCTGTCTCAGTTACTGACTCTTTAAAAAAAAAAAAAATTTTTTTATTGATTTTTTTTTTACAGAGAGGAAAGGACAGCAATAGAGAGTTAGAAACATCGATGAGAGAGAAACATTGATCAGCTGCCTCCTGCACACCCCCTACTGGGGATATGCCCACAACCAAGTTATATGCCCTTGACCGGAATCGAATCTGGGACCCTTCAGTCCACAGGCCGATGCTCTATCCACTGAGCAAAAACGGTTAGAGCTCAGTTACTGACTCTTAATCTCTTACAATTTCCCTATTTCCTTCCACATAAAATTACCTTTACCTGTTTATTGAAAGGATCTTATATCTTCACTAGAGGCTCAATGCACGAATTTTATGCAAAGGTAGACCCTTGAAGCCCCGGCTGCCTCAAAACCCCAACCCCACCCACTGGTCGTTCAGGAAGGTCATTGTGCCCCCTGGCATAATTAGCATGTTAGCTCTTTATTATATAGGATTATACTAAGGTAGGAATGATTGAGAATAGCCTATTATTCTGACTTTCTCAAGAATAGTTACATTTTCTAAAGTAATTATTTCATGAGTAATTACTTCATCAATAATTTCAAAATGTTACATCAAATCAATAATCCAATGTACTATTTTTAAAAAACCAAGAGATGGATAAAGATATATCATGCTAACACTAGTCAAGAGAACACTAGAGTAGCTATATGACTTTCAGGCAAAATGGGCTTTGGACTTTGGAGCAAGGAAAATTATCAGGGATAAAGAGGGGCATTATATAATGATAAACATATTGATAAAATGGTCAGTTCTTCAAGAACACATAATAATCCTTAATGTTTATACACTTAACAACAGAGTGTCAAAGTATGAGGCAAAATTGATAGAACTGCAAAGAGACATCAATGAATCCACTATTGTAGTTTAACAGCCCTCTATCAGCAATGGACAGATGCAGCAGGCAGAAAATCAATAGGATATAGTTGATCTCAACAATACCACCAATCAACCAGATATAATTGACATCTATTGACTTTTTCACTCAACAATAGAACATACATTCTCCTGAAGCTCACACATAAAGTAGTTAGTCACCACAATAGACCACATTCTGGGCCATAAATACATCTTAACAATTAAAAAATATTGAAACCATACAAAGTATGCTTTCAAAGCACAATGAAATTAAACTAGAAATTAATAACAAAAAGGTAGCTGGAAAATTAAAAAAAATATTTGGATGTTATACAACACACTTTTAACTAATACATAGGTTGAAGAAGTCTTAAGAAAAATTTGAAAATATTTTTCACTAAATGAAAATGAACATACAACTTATCAGAATGTATAGAAAGCAGTGATAGAGGGAATTTATAATATTGAAGGCATATTTTAGAAAAGAAAAAAGATTAAAACTAGTAATATAAGCTTCTACCTTAGGAAATCCAAAAAGAAGAGCAAATTAAATCCAAAGTAAGCAGTAGAGATGTCAAAAATTAGAGCAGAAATCAATGAAACGGAAGACAGGAAATAAATAGAGAAAACAAAACCAAAAGCTGATTTATTTTTGTTGTGTGGTTTTGCTCTCCATTATACTTCTTAGAACGCTTTCTTTTCTGTGTTTGTTTTCTTAAATAGAACCAAAAGCTGACTTTAAACAAGTCAATAAGGAGAGCTGACTTTGGGTGATGGTGGGCACATGATCATGCAACACAGGAACACACTCCTGAAACCAAATGTTCATGGTGACCAATGTCACCCCAATAAATTTAATAAATTTTAAAAAATCAATAAAATGGATAAATCTCTGGTCAGAATAACTGAGAAAAAAAAAAGATAAAGAAAAACCCCTAGCCGGTTTGGCTCAGTGATTAGATCATCAGCCTGCCGACTGAGGGGTCACAGGTTCATTTTCGGTCAAGGGCATGTACTTTGGTTGCAGGCAGGCTCAATTCCCGGCCCCAGCTGTAGGAGGCCATCAATTGGTGTGTCTCTCTCACATCGATGTTTCTTTCTCTCTCTCTTCCACTCTAAAAATCAATGGAAAAAATATCCTCAGGTAAGGCTTAACAACAACAAAAAAAGAGAGAAAAGGTATGAATTGCTAATATCAGATATAAAAGAGTCCATGTTCATTAAAAATGCATAAGTATGTTATTTAAATATATAAGTACATAAAAAAAACCATGAATACTGGTCCTAGGGACATTCAAAAGATAATAAAAAAATATTATGCCCTAACGTGCCTAAAATATTAAGGCCTAGTCAGTTTGGCTCAGTGGATAGAGCTTCAGCCTGCGGACTGAAGGGTCCCAGGTTTGATTCCGGCCAAGAGCACCTGTCTGGGTTTTGGGCTAAATCCCCAGCAGGGGATGTACAGGAGGCAGCCGATCAATGATTCTCTCTCATCATTGATGTTTCTATGGCTTTATTCCTCTCCCGTCCTCTCTAAAAGTCAATAGAAATATATTTAAAAAAAAAGAAATATTGTGAATAATTCTATGCCCACAAGTTTGACAACTTAGATGCAATGGGTAAATTCCTTGAAAGACCCAAGTCTTTCTGCCAAACTCTTTTCTACCCAAACTCACACAAGGAAAAACATATCATCTGAGTTTGTCATTATCTATTAAAGAATTTGAATCAATAATTAATAGCCTTCTAAAACTGAAAGCACCAGGCTCAGATTGGTTTCAGGGAATACTTCTAACACACATTTAAGGAAGAAATGATATTTATTCTCTACCATCCCTTCCAGAACACAGTCAAAGGGAACACTTCCCAATTCATTCTGTGAGTACCACATCATCCTACTACCAAACCCAGCAACAACATTGCCGAAAACCGGTTTGGCTCAGTGGATAGAGCGTCGGTCTGCGGACTGAAAGGTCCTAGGTTCGATTCCGGTCAAGGGCATGTACATTGGTTGCGGGCACATCCCCAGTGGGGGATATGCAGGAGGCAGCTGGTCGATGTTTCTCTCTCATCCCCGTTTCTAGCTCTCTATCCCTCTCCCTTCCTCTCTGTGGAAAATCAATAAAATATATTTTAAAAAAACAAAAACAAATCAGCAACAACATTTTAGGAAAGGAAAACTACAAACCAATATCTCTCATGCATAAAAAAAAATCCTTAACAAATTATTAGCAAATTGAATCCAACAATGTATAAACCCAACGTATGAATCCAACACCATGACCAAGAGGTCTTTACCTCAGGGATACACGGCTACTGCAGCATTCAAAAGTCACTGTAATCCAGCATATCAACAGGCTGAAGAAGAAAAATCATAGGATCATATCAATAGATGCAGGAAAGTGCTTGACGAAATCCAACCCTCATTCATGATTTTAAAAATTCACATTGAGCCTGATTTTAAAAAATTGATAAGAAAATAAATTTCCCCTGGGTAAATATTTGGTCAAGAATCCTGAGAGAAGACTATCCTTGCTAGAATTCTTAAACATGTTATAAATGGATAACTATCACAAGGGTATATAATATGAGATTAAAACCCCAAATAACTTTTGCATTCAAGATAGGTTTTGACCAAAACATCGCACCAGTAGGCTGGCGCTGCTTTTCCTTTGTGTCATCAGAATGCTCTCCTGGACCCAGGCAGGCAACCTCAATGAAGAAAGAGCCCTTTGCCCTTCGCCAAGTCTAAAGGAAGGGTGATCCCGGAATGCCAAGCCTCTGCGCTCACAATGGAGGCAGGACCATGAGGTCTGGAGTGACAGGGGCGCCTTCTGCTGCTAGTATTTAACCCTTGGTCTCCTTTGACATTCCTCGGGCAAGCTTCGTCTTCAAAGCATAAAGGGCTTAGAGTATGAGAAGTCTTTTCCAGACACAAAGAAAGGAAGAAATCAGAAGCTGTACCCAAGGGCAACAGAAAAGCTATGACAGTATCCTTTCTGTCTTTAGGTGGCCTTTCACTTCTGGGGTCAGGGTGACAAATCCCTTTGTGCCAGACATTCCAAGAGCGAGGTCATTATCCCCTCTTGCCACGCAGGGGTGACTGTCACCCGCTGGCATTTCAGTACAGTATGATACAAAACTCTCGCTTGAATAACAGAAAGACTAGCCCCACTTAAATGCACTTAGAATCCAGAATATGAGGAGATGAGACCATAAAAGTAACTTTTTTCATGCCCCATTTCTTCAATGAAAAAAACCCCAGCTCAGACAGGCGAAAAGACTGGCTCGAGGACACAGGACGGGAGAGGCAATGCAGGATAAGAGGATCAAACAGATCAAGGCTTGATGCCCAAACGAGAAGCAGTCATTTTATCAGTCTGAGCCCCTGTTTCTTCATTTGCAGAGGGGGGATCACACAAGCCATTTCACGGGGTCGGTGTGGAAATTAAGATAGGTAACTTGCAAAGTGTAGTTCTTGCCACACAATAGTGCTTACTAACTCTTTTCTTTCCATTTGGCTTCCAGGGTCAGAGCCAACACTCAATGCCTAGCCTGTGGAATCCTCTTTCCTCTGGTCCCAAGGACAGCCACAGACCGTGTCTCTGCAGGGATGAGGTCAAATTGGGGATGAGAAGGGTCACCGGGTGTGCACAGTGGCTCTGTGGTTCTGCCGTTCAGCACAGGAGACACTGACGTGGGCTTTGTTTCTGCCTCTGTCACTGAGAAGCATGAAAATCTAGATCCGCTTATAGTTCAATTTTTCATCTGAGAAATAGGGCAAAGGTCGTAAAAAACTGATCTTGTCTGGTATTCTGGAAGCCCTCCCAACTGTTAAATTCAATGAACTTTGCTTAATTGGTGTTTATGTCTACATTTGCTGGGGTCAGGGTAACAAATCAAAAATCAGTAAATGTGGCCAAAACCAGTTTGGCTCAGTGGTAGAGCGTCAGTCTGCGGACTGAAAGGTCCGGGGTTCGATTCCGGTCAAGGGCATGTACACTGGTTGCGAGCACATCTCTGGTAGGGGAAGTGCAAGAGGCAGCTGGTCAATGTTTCTCTCTAATTGACGTTTCAAGCTCTCTATCTCTCTCCCTTCCTCTCTGTAAAATATCAATAAAATATATATATTTTAAAAATCAGTGAATGTAATCCACCCGGAGTGTGTGTGTGTGTGTGTGTGTGTGTGTGTGTGTGTGTGTGTGTCAGATTGGGAATGAGGGGAGGTTAATGGGAACGGGAAGTTGGTCCTGTTCTAAATGGAAAATGATCAAGGTCCTCAGGTCCCCATATTTGCAGAAAGAAAGCCAGTAAGCTAAGAAAAGGTGGCTGCATGAGCTTGAGAGAGTGAGGTTCCAGGGATTTAGAAAGAGAAAAAAATGTTGCCCTAGCCAGTTTGGTTCAGTAGATAGAGCGTTGGCCTGTGGTCCAAAGGGTCCTGGGTTCAATTCCAGTCAAGGGCATGTACCTCGGTTGCAGGCTATTTTCCAGCCTGAGCCCTGGTCAGGGTGCATTCAGGAGACAACCTATTGATATGTTTCTCCCACTTGGATCTTTCTCTCTTCACACTCTTTAAAAATGGAAAAATATCCTCAGGTGAGGATTAAAAATGTTGGCAGAGGAAGACTGAGGCAGTGGCAATCAACAAAGAGCACTAGGAAATTTTCCCTATGGCTCCCCAAATCTATATTTTTTCAGCCCTGACCTCTGCCCAGACCTCTATAATACTTGGAATGTTTCTGTGCCTCAGATACACCCACTGGGTCCTGCCTCAGAGCCTTGGGAGGAGCCGTGTCTCTGCCTGGATTGTTTTGACCTCAGATCTTTTCATGATGGGCTCCTTCAGAGCTCAGCTTCTTTTTCTTTCTTTCTTTTTAAACATATTTTTACTAGAGGCCTGTTGCACCAAGATTTGTGCAATAGGCCTTCCTTCCCTTGGCTGCTGGCACTGGTTTTCCTCTGGCACCCGGGATCCAGGCCTTTGCTCTGGCCGCCGCCTTCTGTCTTCACTCCAGTCAGAGCCTTCAGTGTTCTCTGCTCTGGCAGGAACACCACTCCTGTAGCTCCCTCTGCCTCCCAACCTTCCCTTCATAGCAGGTGTCCTGACCCACCCAGCCTCTCTGTGCCCACATAAGCAAATTAACCCACTGCCTTTGTTGGGTTAATTTGCATACTCACTCCTGATTGGTTGGTGGGTGTCACAGAGGTATGTTCAATTTACGTATTTCTCTTATTGGTGTAGATTGATTTCAGAGAGGAAGAGAGTAAGAGAGAAACATCAGTGATGAGAGAATCATTGATTGGCTGCTTCCTGCACACCCCAAATTGGGGATCAAGCCCACAACCTGGGCATGTGCCCTGACCAGGAATCAAACCATGAACTCCTGGTTCATAGGTTGATGCTCAACCACTGAGCCACATCAGCTCATTGAGCTCAGCTTAATGTCACCATCTCAGATGACCCTTACAAGAGGCCAACCACTCACTCACTATCATGTCAACTTATTTTAATTCTCTGTGCAGCTCTTCTCACTCGTTGAAGTTTTCTTGTCTTATTTATTATTATTATTTTAAAAATATATTTTATTGATTTTTTTACAGAGAGGAAGAGAAAGTTAGAAACATCGACGAGAGATAATCATCAATCAGCTGCCTCTTGCACATCCCCTACTGGGGAGGTGCCCGCAACCAAGGTACATGCTCTTGACCGGAATCGAACCTGGGACTTTTCAGTCCACTGAGCCAAACCGGTTTCAGCAAAGTTTTCTTATTTTATTTTTTTTAGTTACTATCTGTCTTGCTCCACTAGAGGGGAAGCTCTAGGACACAGCAGGGATCTTTCCAATCTACTTTATTTACTGTATCTTAGTGCCCAGAAACTGTTCTGGTATATAATAGGCAATCACAAATATTTGTTGATAGGATAGAAGAATGAACTCTAAGCCACCAAAAGTGAAGTAAAGAGCATTATTTGAAGGGGGTGGGGTGGGTGTTCATTTTAATTTAATCCCCAGATTGTCTCACATGCCTATGTTCAGAAGCTCACCAGGTAGCCATTCAGGAATGAGGAAAGAGTGAGCAAGAAACCCAATTGGCTGGGTATCTTTACCAGGAGATATCTGGAAATGGAGTTTTCTGTGTCTTTCTGTAATGAGATGAGCTCAAGTATCTGTTCTAAGACAGTTAAATTGTGTTCCAGATGCTCTCTCTTTTGCAAGTGCTATGATCTATTTTTTATCTAAGTCCATCTGGATGGGTGTGGCTGTCTCTAGCCGGGGCTTAGCAGTTGCTAAGAAGGATCAATTAGGTGTAGCAGATGTGAACACTTGCCTTTACTTGGGCTTTCTTCTGCCCCATCCCACTCTCTACCTACAGAAATCCTATTTCTTCATCTTTAAGGCACAGCTAATAATGCTACAGCTTCTGAGAAACTTGTGATAGCCTCCAGTTGAGATTAGCCCATAAATCCATATATTATCTTTTTTTTAAAGAGCAACTCTTTTAAAAAAAAAACACAAAACACTTTTGTATTGATTTCAGAGAGGAAGAAAGGGAGGGAGAGAGAGAGAGAGAGAGAGAGAGAGAGAGAGAGAGAGAGAGAGAGAGAGAGCCATTGATTGGCTGCCTCCTGTATACCCCATACCAGGAATTGAGCCCACAACCTAGGCATGTACCCCTACTGGGAATCAAACCATGAACTTCTAGTTCACATGTTGACGCTCAACCACTGAACTACACCAGCTAGAATATTCTTTCTTTTATTTATCCTATATTATAATTACGCTTATACACCTAGAGTTACCCTTAAAGAACGTTAAGTTCATTAAAGGAGGAATCATACCATTCCCTTTTTTCATCTCCTCTCAACAACTTTCACATTTATGCAGAGGCAGTACTCGATACGTGTTAGTGAAATGAATAAACCAGTGAGAGAGGGCAGAGTTACTCCTACTCAGCTAAACACCATGTTATGTCTGAAGAAAACAGAGAGGAGCAGGGATCTTAAACTCTGACAGCATTTACACATGTTCACGGCTACCTGGTCTCCTCTCAGCTTGGGGAGACTGAAAAGGTAAACCGAAGTCTTGCTGAGATTTGCTCAGGAAACCCTTAATAGGTACCCCAAGGTAAACGATGTCCAGTCATCCTAAAGGCTGAAGATTAACAGCTGTGAGTGTGCAAAACAGAGTTTATTCTTGTATTATTTATTAATCATTGTATTATTTTTCAGATGGGCTGTAGGTTTGATCTCCAGTCAGGGATCAGGGCCTCTGCAGGATGTCACACATTGATCTCTCTCTCTCTCTCTCTCTCTCTCTCTCTCTCTCTCTCCCTCTCTCTCTCTCTCCATTCTTCTCTTTCTAGAATCAATGAAAATATCCTTGGGTAAAGATTTTTAAACATTGTAACCTTTTTATAAAGCATTGTCTTCTCCATTTTATTTCTTTGGTGGTAAGTTAGAAAATATTCAATACTGAAGAGCTATCTGAAAACTACCAGGGTCCTCTCTACCACCCGCATTTCCCAGACCTCAGCATTCTGTAGCTAAGTCTGTGCTGGAACTGTCCTTTTTCTTCCTTTCTTTGTTTCTTTCCTTTACAATTTCCTTATCTCCCTCAGTACTTCCCACGCTCTGGCAACTGACCAGGTCTCCTATAAACCGATAGGAATCTCCGTGGAGGGTTCTTCTCCCTTCAAGGCACTTTGGATGAAAGTAGCCAGGGGTTAGTAGGTTTGGTACCTACTAAAGCTGAACACACATGCACCCTCGGCCTCAGTCATCCCACTCCTGGGTACATACAGTAGAGAAATGAGTGTCTACCCAAGACATGTACAAGAATGCTCACAGCAGCTTTATTCATAACAACCCAAAGCTGGAAACAACCAAATGCCCACCAACAACAAAATGGATAAACTGGGATACATCACATAATGGAATGCTACATAGCAAAGATAAGGAATGAATTGTTCTATATATAGAACACTATACATGATGAGTCTCAAAGGCAATGATGAAAAAATAAGCCAAACACACACATCCCTATCTTTCTATTTCTCCATATGTACAAGTCAAACAGGCAAAGCTAATTTATAGTGATGGAGACTGGAAAAGTGGTTACCTTTGCGGGGGAGATACTGACTGGGAGGGAGCATAAGGGATCCTATTTTATATGGTTTGCAGTGCCCTGGCCAGCGTGGTTCAGTTGGTTGGACGTCGTCCCATGCACTGAGAGGTTGCTGGTTCAATTCCAGGCAGGGCACATGTCCAGATTGTAGGTTAGATCCCCTGTAGGTGGTGTGCAGGAGGCAGCCGATCAATATTTGTCTCTCTACCTCTCACTTCCTTTCTCTAAAATCAGTAAAAATATACTATATATATATATATATATATATATATATATATATATATGGTTTGCAGTTACATGGTCCTGATATACACGTAAAAAGTTGTCAGGATTAATGCACTTTAAGTTAGACCTCAATTAAAACATCAGGAAATATATTAAATTTTAAAAATAAAGTAAGCCATGTGTTACCACAAATTCCCAAACAGGAAACAAGCTGTGCTCCCCACTACTCCCCATATTCTAATTCGTCTGCCTCCTCTGTGTGGGTGCCAGGATGGCATATGATGGTGCTGTGAGCATATGATTTGAGGAAATGTGCAAAGCAAGCAGACAGCACGGCAGATGGAGGCATACTCACCTTGTGAGATGAAGCAGTGCAGACCTTCCTTTGTGGCTTCCTTAGCTGCGTATCTGGAAGATGAGCGTATGCCCTGTGATAGACGGTGGAATAAACAGTTTCTCCCCGACTTCACCCTCACATTCAACCTCAGAGTCAAGGGACATCCTCCCTTAAAGCTCCAGCACCCATGCTCTCATTTCTCCTGGTTTCATTCGCCAAGGGCATGCAGTATACAGTACCCATCATGCCTCTGTTCTCTCCCTTTCCCTCTTCATCACCTATTTTATCCTCTTCACACATCACTCTCCATGTTCTCCTTGTTATCTTTCTGCTTTTTCTGCCTCTCTGTGATTCCCTCTCCCTTCCCAATCTTCTCTCTCATTTCTTTCAACTAGCATGCACAAGACAAATCTAAGGGTTTTCTACAGCATTCTGAATTATTTCATTTATAAAAGGAACTTTGGAAAAGCTAGATTTTGTTGTAGAAAACACCTTTCCCAATAAGGTAAACTCATGTGTACATTATTACATAGAAATTGGACCCTCATACAACATGGCTGTCACTCTAAAAATTAAAACACACACAAGCCTGTTGAAATTATAATACGGTGGTTTCATGATTTCTCCTCAGGAAAACCACTTCCAGAAACACTGTTCTCTAGTTCTGAATAGATTTACGCAAAGTGAAGTTTTTAAATGACCTCACCTTATATGCACATTAACTTACAGAATGCCTAATAATAGAAAGGCAGTTATGGGAGATTTGTTTCACTGATACTTGATGGCCCACAGAGAGAGGAGTGGGAGGGGGGTGTGGGTGAAGAGAGGGCCAGACTAGACAAATGAAAGGAATGTGTGTAGAGACTAGGCAAGTGAGGGCAGATGGAGCCAGGGCTGGACCGAAAGAGGCTGCCCATTGCCTCGCCTTTAATCCCATAGTCCTTTTTATTTTAATTTACAGATCCTGCCTCAGGTTTATATGCACAAATAGCACAAGAGGCCACACCGGTCCTTCCCTTCTCACTTTAGCAGGCAGAGGCCTCTACGCTAGAGCCTTCGTGGAGCCCTGGGCGTCTTTGGGAGCCAGAGCCGGAGCCGGAGCCAGAGGTGCAGCTGCAGCTTGGGTCTAGGTTTGACCCTTGGCCTTTGGCCAGCAGGGCCTGAGGTCCTGGGGCCTGTGGGCACAAGCACATTTCCCACGCGTGGGGTGAGTGATGTAGGCAAGTTGATAGAACTTACGGCTGGCTGCTGCCCTTTGGGACCTTGGGCTTGACCTCCCTGGGCTTTATTTACAAAAGGGCTTCCATACCTCGGCACGTGCGCTCATGGCCTTGGTGTGGTTGGCCTGCATCTTCTTCCGGCCCTTCTTGTGCTTCTTGGCAAAGTGCACGTTTTTCAGGAACTTGGGGTCCATTCCATGAAGAGACTTGCATTTTTGTGCTGAGGGTGTCTTGATACCATTTCTGTGCCATTTGCGGAACTGGTTCATGCGTGGTGTGATTCTTGGGCGTGGCTGTGTTTGCACCCAAGCCAGCAGCTCCCAGAGCACCTGGGACCTGAAGAGCTCAACTACCTGCCCGCCGCTGGGAAGTGAGGCGTGCCGTGGAGGGGTCAGGCCGCAGGGAGGGAGGAAAGGGTGCTCTCCTGGCAGCGGCTCAGCCTTTCCTCTGTTGTCATGAAGAATTCAGCTTTGTCTCTAACAGTGCATACCAACTCACCAAACCAGAACCGCATGTGAGCCTCCCCCACACTAAGGAAGGCCAAGAGAAACGGAAATATAATTCTACCCACCTCCCGCAGCCCATCAACTAGTATTTCTTACACCTATTCACTCTGCCTCTGCCCACAAGAAGTGCTGGGAATAGAACGTTCTCCATCTCACATTTCCAGGAAGGTCTGAGTACTCTATGGAGACTCATGTCTAGGCAACGACAGTGGCCTGCCTTTGGTTCAGCCCTTCAGGGAGCTGCTGTGGGACCATTTAGACAACCCACAATAGGAATATTTGGGGGGGGGGGAAATCCTGCCATTTAACCTGATTCTCAGTTCCAAAATCTTCAAAATCAGGTATGATAGTGCCCACCAGCAGGGTTGTTTTGAGGGCTCGGTGGGATTCAGTGCCAGGCTTATGGTAGGTGCTCAGGAAACATTGGTTCCTTCCTACTCCGGTCCCTCATCCCTTAAAAAAAAGATGAGTTGGTAAATCTATTTCCTCCAGATTACTTGGCCAGCAACCAAGATATACTGCCCCCTGTGGGCAGGGCCAACTCGGTTCAGGCCTGCTGACCCATCTGTCACTCCCCATTCTGTCAGGTTTGTGACAATGTGGCACAGCTGCTTTGATGGAGGAGCGTTTTGATATGGCTTGAAACACCATCATTTTTTTTTTAAACCATAAGAAACATTACTGAATAGTGTGAGGAGCAGTTTTAGGTGCAGACAGAGGGAAAGGCTGAATCTCATTTCTGAATCCTGGACACAGGGCCCTTACAGAGTGAGCTAAACCAGTGGTTGGCAAACTGTGGCTCGAGAGCCGGCGGTTTGCCGCTCTGTTGACTAATGAGTTTGCCGACCACTGAGCTAAACCAATGGTGGAGGCAGAGGCTAGAAACAGGAATTTACAAGAGGCATTCACACCAATTTTACTTGGATCCTCACCCAAGGATATTTTTTTCCCATTGATTTTTAGAGTGAAAGGGAGGGAAGGAGAGAGGAAGAGAGAGAGAGAGAGATGCACCTTGTCCAAAGCCAGGGATCGAACCTGCAACCCAGGTACGTGCCCTTGACCGGGAATCCAACTGGTGACTGGTAGGTCCAGAGGCCGCACTCTAATCACTGAGCAAAAACAGACAGGGCTTATCTGGATCTTAAGGGCAGAATTATGCCAGGATTTTTAGACCAAAGATTCCAAATCCTAAGTACTCAGGAGCAGTTTTCTATCTCAAATAGAATCTCTGCCAGAGAAGAGAGATGTCTGAGGAAATATGGGAAGGTGGAGAGTCCCTGAAAGAGAAGGAAGGACTAGTGGTCAACAGACTCAGGGGCTCTTATCTGGGGAAAGGAGTGAAGGGTTGAAATTGAGACCAGATGAAAACGTATGAGGATGGAGAGAATATGTGGGACAGATAGGGTAGGAGAGAGAGGGTGGGAAGACATGATGGTGAAGAGAAACCTAAGGAGGATGAAGATTGAAGAAAGGGGAGTGTTTGGGGGCAGAGAAATGAAGGAGAAAACAGGTGGAGCGTGAAATGGAGATTTTCGTTTATGGCATAAAAACTGTCCTTAGACAAACAAACAAGAGACTCTCTCAACGTGGGTTATCACTTAAATCTCTGAATGTCAAGGTAACATTTTGCATATGGGCTGCAGGTAAAAGGGGAAATGCTTCACTAGAGACCATGCCCCTGGGGCACAGGTTTCTTTTTTTCCCTCCCCATATGCACTGAACCTGTGATAGTGCAAGCACTCGCTAGTGATGCAGGTGCTGATACATGCCACACAGGAGCCATTCTCAGGTTTAACATCTGACTCCGTGAGCTGCCCTTGGGGTTCATTCTTCACAGGGATGATCACTCCCTTCATCAGAGGGTAATTGTTAAGAATAGATAAGATGGCTATTACTCTATATGCCCTTATTTACTTGCCTATAAACTTCAGAAGCAAATCTCTCAAGTATTGAACTGATGATCTATAAAACTATAACTCAAATGAAGCTGTGAATTGAGAATTTGTGAAGCTTTTGGAAGATACTTCTCTTGAATTGGTGATTACAGCTCCAGTGCAAAGCAAAATATGGCTATTTCTCTCATGTAGAATTGAAATACAGTTTCTGTTTCTAAAGAGGTGGTATGATGTAGTGTTGTAGGGCATAGATTTTGGAGCCAGCTGCAAAGTTCTAATCCTAGCTCTACCAATACTAAGGGTGTAACCCTAGGACACTGACCCACTCTTCAGATGCTTAGGGTTCTGGTGGCTCCACAGTTTGTCAGAGAAGAAATGGGTCAAAAGATAGCCCGAGTGAAGGAAAATCTCAGACAAGCACTCTGGCTGGAAAACATATAGCAAAAACAATGAAAAACTATCCAAGCTTCCCGCCTCAAGATAGGGACTTGATCCCAGCGAAGGGCTTGGGATGCGGGTTCGGAGAGGGTGGGAAGGGTGTGTGTGCTGGCTTTACTTTGAAACTATGAATTCTAATCATTGAAGAATCTTGGACCTGCAAGTGTTTCTTCAGAAAGAAAAAAAACCTGAGTCTGTTGCTTCTTTTAAAGGCTCCACTACAGTGTATTTGTGCATAAGAGCCTTTTTAGTTGGTAACTGGAAGAAAAGTCGTCTTGTAAAAACTCATTCTTTGGATGCCATATGCACCACTCAAACCAGATGCTTCTGGACATCTGGACTGCCGCTGGCCAGCTGTGCAATAGTACAAGTGGGATGAAGAGTTCTCCCCTTCTGGGTGACCTCCAGCTGTGCAGGTGCATAATTGAGGCCACATCATTTTCACACTGTAATACTTTTATTCATATGCGTGTTCTTTGTAATGCTGTATTTTGTGGCGTGAAGTTCCACTGTTATTTACAAATGTAAAGTTTTGTTTGAAAGCATTGCTTTTAATTTCTAGTGTTCTTGCCTTGTTTTCAGGGGAGCGGGGGAAAGGCTATATGTGGATTTCAGTCTATAAATTCATGACTAGCCTAAAAAAATAAATAAATAAAAAAAACTAAGATGCCAGCCTTATGCCAACAAAAACATCCTGGGATGTTAGTACATCAGAACATCAGTACATGGGATTGCAATCTATACTCTTGAGTGTCAAAGATCTGCTCTACTTGTTGAGATCACATTGCTCAGATGGCTGTCAGACCTTCGTGTTTTGTTTCTGCCTCTCTGCAGGCAACTGTTCTGACAGCCTTGAAAGCTGCTGAAAATGAATCCTGTTCACGGATTCAAATTTCATTAGGTTTCCTGCTTTTCAGCTTACTTTCCTCGTCCATGCAGTATGCCACCCCAACATGTGACACTAGGGAGAGCAATTATGCTCCAGATGTCTAACTAGATCAAAGTCAGTACATTATGTTCTCACTCACAGTTGTGGGTTTGTAGAGGCAAAAATAAATTATTACAGATAAGTTAAAAACTAGTCAAAAACTACCCGTCATGGATTTCTTTTTTAGAGTGAAATATAAAATATCTAACTTAGGGTGTTTTTAAACCTTTACTTACTGAACACTATTCAACACATGACAATTATTAGTATTTAGTTTCATAGTATGGCCAGTTTTCAGAAAGAAAGTAGCACAGGACAAAAAAAAAAAGAGAGAGAGAGAGAGAGAAGGGAAAAGAGAGAAGGCATGAGAAGAGAAGTGGGAAAGACATCGGCCAGGGGAAGAAAGGTGATAATACAATAGTCCAAATCTGAGAGGGGAAAAGGGAGACAACGTCAAGAATGGGTCTTCACTTTTTTTCTCATCACACCCTCTTTGAGAAAATGAGAAACTACAGGGCATTCCCCATAAAGTGGACATGTTTACATTATATTCAGGGGATCCATGACCTACTGGTTAAGAACTCCTGGCCCAAACAGGGCTATAAGAGAGTGGAAGCAAAGGGAAAGATGCAGAGACACAGAAAGGCAGAGAGATGGAGAGAAAGAGCCACAGGGAAGAAAGCGGGCAGCAGAGAGAAGGGCTGACATCAGTTTCCACCTTCTCACCCAGACTAACTCTGGGCTAAACTTTGAAGATGAGCAATCCTCAGTGCTGTTTAATCTCCCCTCCCATCTTTTCTCTCATCCAAATGTACTCCGCTCATTAAAAGGCAGCAGTAAGGTCTGAAAACTTAATGATTGGAACCATTCTAGAGTAACATCAAGAGGAAAGCCACGCAGCTGAGCAGTGTTATCTTAACAAGTCCTTCCCTTCTCAAGGCTCCTGTCTCTCCTTAGTCCAGTGAAGGGATCCACAGAGATGAAAACATTTTTCAGTCAATACAGTGCCAGCTCAGAAGTTGTCCAGGGGTCAGGGGAAGTCCCAGGTGTCCTGGAGAGCAGCAGGAGCAGAGGTTGCCACACAAGCTGAGGGTTCTCTCCCTTCCAGTACCTGCAGGCCATAGGAGCAGGGAAGGAAGGAAAGGGATCTCCCTTTCCTGGGGGAGGGAGGGATCTCCCTTTCCGCACTTGTGTACAGTGTGGTCTTATGATGAAAGAATGTGCCCATCTATGTTGCAACCATCAACCTGAAGTATCTAAATCTGATCTTTGCTCTAAGGCCTCTTCCCTTTCCTTGGAGTGTCAGTTGGGGGACAGGCTAGGAAAACAGTTTAAAGTTCAGTTCTATAAGTTCCAACTTATTTTCCAACTTAAGTTTTTAACTTCAAGTATATATACACTTGACTCTAGGGTTTTCATTCTAGAGTTCTTACAAGAGCTACAAGATTTCTCTTGTACTATTGGGGGTTTGAAGCGGTGGGGGGGGGGGGAATAAAAGAAATGAAGCCAAAACCGGTTTTACTCTGTGGACAGAGCATCAGCCTGCGAATGAAAGGTCCCAGGTTCAATTCCGGTCAAGGGCATGTACCTTAGTTGCAGGCACATCCCCAGTAGGGAGTGTGCAGGAGGCAGCTGATAGATGTTTCTTTCTCATTGATGTTTCTAACTCTCTATCCCTCTCTTTTCCTCTCTGTAAAACATCAACAAAATATATTTGAAAAGAAAGGAAAAAAGGAATGAAGTTTCTGGATTAGGCCGGCCCCTTTACAGGAATATTCTGACATAATATTCTCAACCTCATGTTGTTTTCTTAGGGGTTATATTTCCTAAGCATCTGGGGGCTGGAGGTAAGAATTGCTCAAAAGAACAGAAGCTTTCATTTGAACGACTTAGAACAATGACTCCATTCAAGGGACCAGGGTGGGATGGGCAGGGGGTAATGCAATCGAGGAAGAAAGGAATAGATCAAGTGTGAAAATTCTGTGCCAAACAGCCTCCACAAGCTTCCTTCCAGCTAATCTGACCCTTTTCAACGAGAAGCATGAACTAAATTGGTGCTTTGATGGTCTTTCCACTTTTTCCCCACTGAGGTGAACATGGAAGCCGTGTGGCATCTATTCATTTGCAGCCCTATGAGAGAAGGCTCTGGGCCAAACGTGAATCATGAGCTCCTCCCCTGGCGTCAGTCAACAAACTGACTCAAAACTGGCCCGTCACCTCCCTAGAGTTGTACTGTGCCCATGAGGGTAGTAGGCAGGTGTCTGCATACTTCCCATGTGTCCACCCCATGGCACAGGCCACCTGCTGCTGAGCAAGGTATTCTGGGGCAAAGGGGAAGGGAAAACAACTAGAAAAGTATTCAAAACAACTCATCATCCCCTGCTTTTTTGTCTATCTGTCATTCAGAGGATTTACTTGTTGCCTAAGGCCTGGTCGGCAAACTGCGGCTGGAGAGCCACATATGGCTCTTTGGCCTCTTGAGTGTGGCTCTTCCACAAAATACCACGGCCTGGGCATCTATTTTGAAGAAGTGACATTAGAAGAAGTTTAAGTTTAAAAAATTTGACTCTCAACAGAAATTTTAATCGTTGTACTGTTGATATTTGGCTCTGCTAATTAATGAGTTTGCTGACCTCTGGCCTAGGGCAATAAGATGTTTTTCCAAGTGTGGTCCTTGGACCACAGGCATGAGAATCATGTGTGCTTTTAAATTCAGATTCTTGGGTCCTACCTCACACCTACTGAATCTAAATCTCTGAGGAATGGGCCTGAGAGTCATTTTTTCCATACTATACTTCCCTCCGAACCACCAGGTGATTTTTATACAAAAGAAAATTTGAGAATCTCTGTTCTAGAGAACACATTCTTCTCTGAAAGTCAGGGGAAGTGGCTTCCTAGTCCCAACTTTCCTTTTAGCTTAGCAAGCTTCCTTTTTATCATATCTTGGGTTGGATCAGGAATCATAAAAATATTTTAAGATAATTATAGATTTACATGCAGTTTTAAGAAATAATACCCATACCCAGTTTCTCCTCAATAGCAACATTTTTTGTAACTAGAGTAAAATATCAAAACAAAGAAAGAAATTGGCATAGATACAATCCATCTATTTTATTTAATTTCACCAGTTTTACATTCCCTCATTTGTGTATGTATAGTTCTGTGTAATTTTATCACTTATAGATTTGTGTGACCATCACAATAAAGATATAGAATGATTCAGTAATTTCTTTTCTACCTTTTCTCTTTTCTTTCCACTTTTTCTCTCCTTCCTTCCTTCCTTCCTTCCTTCCTTCCAATTCTCATCCATTGATTTTTAGAGAAAGTGGAAGGGAAGAGAGACATCCATTGGTGGTCTCCTGCACCCCTGGGGATGAAACCCAAACCCAGATATGTGCCCTTGACCAGGAATCAAACCTATGACCCTTCAGTGCATGGGCAGATGATCCATCCACTGAGCAACACCAGCCAGGACTGACTTAGTAATTTTTAAAATGGGAGTTCAACCTAGGTGCTTCAAGGGATACTGTAAAGAGGGAAAGAGAAGGGTTAGACGAATTAAGTGGGACTTTAGGCACTTTCTCTTTAAACAGTACGTCTTTATCTGTTTATATACTGAGACTTACTATACTGATGAAAGAATCCCATTGCTAAAAGCCTTTGGTTTAGTCCAATATTTTCATTTATAGATGAAGAAACTGTATGCACGAGTACCAATGTGCTCCAGCACATACACTGATTTATTACTCAATCTGCTAATGATCAACATTGATCTACAAAGTTAGCTAATGATCAACATAACATAAACCACTCAGAAATTCCCCTCTTCCCTTCAAACAAAAACTCCTTAAATTTAGCAACATATAAGTTAGGACCTTTTCCCACCTTAAATGTCAGGAGATACTTTGAGGTTCATTGCCTGTCATATAGTCATCAATCAGTGCCTCCAGAAAATACTGGACTTTCTTTGGCAAACAGAGTTTGAATAATTGATGAAAATGTATATATACATCTCTTCGTTTCCTTTTAATAATTAAAGAAATTGTTGTAAAAAAAAGTGTCCCATTCTTCTATGATAAACGTAACGAAGTGTAATGTATAGAATAGAACATACACTGTATTCTTCACTGGTTTTATAGTATCTGGCGAAACGTATTCAATTCCGTGGAAAATTTTAATAGAATATTTGTGACTGGAGTCTTTGGAAGGGAACTACTGGGTCTAAAGGGAAGTCATGAGAGAACAGAAAAATAAGACAGGAATTGGAGTATGGGACATATTTTGCCCATAGAAAAATTTGGATGAAAATAGATTAGTTTTTCTCAAACGTTTAGAAAATAATACTGTGAAGGAATTACTGTATATCTGTGGGGCAAAACCAATGGGTGAAGGTAACAAAGAAATACATTTGCCACTCAATATATGGAAAGCGTTTATATAATCAGCTGCCTCAACATGGAATGGAAGGCCTTACAGAGTAGTGAGCTTCCTATTACTGAAATCATATAAGATGGTTCCGAAGAATTTTTATACTGGGCTAAAGATTGAACCATATGATTTCTAAGGTATCTTCCAACTAAAAACTGCATGACCGAGGCAAGAAACTCTAATAGTAGTTTTAAATCCTGGTCTACCTTCTTATGCAAACAAAACAAGAAAAAAAAAAAAACACCCAAAACTGATTTGCTTATGTGAGTAGGCTTTCCTTTTGAGAAATTGATATACTTTAATGTATTCTTTTTCCCCCTCCTTTCATGCTTAAAGGCGAATGTATTCAGTTCCTTTTCATGCAGCCCATAGTCAAGTATCTATGTGCTTGCTATTCCTTTTCCAAATCAAGCTTGGGACAACCTGAGGATCCGCCCATCCTCCAAGGCGAGCCATCTTGCACTATCTTTTAGGAAATACCTTACAGAGGGGGAAAGGAACATTCTTGCTGACCTACAGATTAGTCAGGTGGGGAGTGTTCTGGGAGGTGAGCTAATGCCTACTATCTCTTCCGGTGCTGCTGGAGGCTCACAGTAGGGCCGTATCCAGTTTGTACCAACAAATGCCTTTATAGAAGCCATTCAGCTATGCCACAGCAGGGGAGAAGGCACAGAAGAGGAGTAAGAGGAGACTTGATGTCCTAAGATGAAGAGGCTCGTCGGTGGAGAGCCCGGGAATAATGGAAACGGAAGTTGTCCTCCTTAGGATGACATGCCCAGCAGAAAGCCTCCGAGAAATCCACCAGCCAACAGAATGTTCGACTTGACAAACAACGCCATCTCCTCAGCTTTGCTTTTCACCTCCATCGGTATGTGGGTGCTCCTTTGGGCCTTCAGGTGTTCCTTGGCTTTCTTCATGTCCTTCTCTACTTGTTGCCAGTCAATCTTGATGTACTCAGCATGGTTTGCGAGCTGAAGGAGAAAGCACCCTCCCCCCACGGCCGTGGCAGCCAACCTTCCCACTTTCTGGAATATGAAGCCTGTGCACCATCCAGTGACACCTCCGATTAGCAGCTGGGTTGCCATGCTACACTTTTCAGCCGAGAGCCCAGATTCGTGCTCGAAAAGCTTGTGCCACCATCGCTGCTTCTTAGCTAGCTCTGCAAGGTCCAGGACGTCAAAGTGTCCCTGACTGGACGCGGATGCTTCAGCGAGGTGGTCTTGCGATGCCACCCGCGAAGGCTGGGCGCTGGCCTGTGGGTCAGATGTTTCCATTCCCACGGCTGCGGCGGAAGAGGGCGGACTGCGCGGGCGGCAGCCGCTTCCCCCCCCACGCCCCTACCCCTGCGTGCAACTGCGTCACAAGGCTCCCGGGCCGTATCCAAGGGATTCATGTTTTGCAGCAGATATTCACCGAGCCCCTTTATGTGCCTAGTCCTGAGGACACGTGTTGCTACAGAGGATGTGACAATGTAGAGAAGGGTCCTAACCTCTATATTGGCAAAGTAAGTGTGAAAGAGCCATGATACGAGATTGTGTGCGTTTGTCTACTATGTTCCTGATTAATGTGAATCCTATGTTATGAATGAAAAGTGACTCTTACAAGAATATCCTAACTTAAAAGTAGCAGTCTAATATATTAAAGAATCTAGAAGGTGATTTTAATTTTTTTTTTTAAATTGATTTCAGAGAGGAAGGGAGAAGGAGAGAGAGAGAGAGAGAGAGAATAATTGATTGGCTGCCTCCTGCACACCCCTAACTGGGGATGGAACCAGCAACATGGGCATGTGCCCCAACCTGAATCCAATCATGACCTCCTGGTTCATAGGTCAAGGCTCAACCACTGAGCAACACTGGTCCAGCTAGAAGATGATCTAAAAAATTATATTCAGTCAGGTACTAATGACAAAACAGACAACAGATTATTTTATTTTATTAAAAAATTTCCAGTTTATAACCAAAATATACAACAACTACATTTAAAATCAGTTTTTACACTCACAGTTAAAGTGCTAAGTACAAACATTTACAAAAACCGACAGTAGTCTACTGTAAACAAAATAAATCTACAAGAGCAGAGTGCAAAGCACATCCAGCTAATGTAAAAATACAGTTCATGCTCTAATCAAGTGCACTTGCCCTATACACATCTCAACAACAGTAACTTCCCACTCACTTGGAAATCAATGAACAATTTTCAACACACAAAAGAGAAACATGAAGAACTAATGCCACAAAATACAAGTCTTTAGCATAGACACTTTCTAACTAGATGTTTATATGATAAAGCAAGATTAAAATTTTAGACTCAGTTTTGGAATTGCCTTGTCAATTTAATTCAAAACAGGTTTGGAAACTAAATTGCTAACTGCCAGCTACTTAGAAATAATAGTTTTAAAAGGAAAATAATGAAAAAAAGGAATAACTTTTCTACCTTTATATCTCTTGAAAAGAGAAGGTGGTAGTCATTCTTGATAATAGTAAAATGAAGACTTTTTTTTTTTTTTTTTTTACAACAATGGACAGTGTTCACCTGTAAATTTAATATCAGTGAGTAGAGCTGGAAGACAGGCCACGTTGAAAGGCTGGCTAAGCCTGAAACACAAGCCATCTAAGGAGAATAGGGTGGATGATGGATGCCTAGGATGTTCTGGACACAGTCTTAAACTGGAAAAAAAAATAGGATCAGCATGGCACTGACTTCATAGAACTCATAATTACAAGTGACTAGCTCCCTTCCTCAAGATCACGGAAAATGTACAGCACTTTCAGACATTTCATGGGTTTGGTGAAAGAGCGGCAGATTCCTACGTTAGGTCATTTAATATCTCTTGCCTCACAATAGTCCCATCAACACTAGTGAGATTATTTCTACTTTTGTCTTAAAGCTTAATATTCTATTGACTGTTAGTAATTTGCACTGGCACTAATGTATTTGTTCTATTTATTTATTTTAAATCTTTATTGTTGAATAATGTGTTTGTTCTTAAATGCAGATTTCTCTTTAAGACAGTGGTAAAAGGGCTATAGTCCCCCACACTTAAATATTAATAAGTTAAAGCAAATTTCCTTCTTCCTAACACTTTCAGATAAGTTATACTTTGGAAGTATTGATAAGGAAGACTAGAGCCCTCTCCATGTGGCTCAGTGGTTGAGCGTTTATCAGGAGGTCACAGTTTGACTCCCGGTCAGGACACAGTGTTAACTGTGTCCCCAATAGGGGCCGAGCAGGAGGCAGCCAATCGAGTATTTCACATTATTGATGTTTCTATCCCTCTCTTCCATTTCCCTTCCTAGTCGGTGGAAAGCCCGACTAGGAAACTCTGAAATCAATAAAAACATTTCTTAAAAAAAGGCAGATAGTAATATCTTGGGGACTGTAAAGGAACGGGTATGTACCTGGGCAGGACTCATGGTATCAACTAAGAAGAAGTGTACCAAGCAGTTATTGAGAGATCAAAATAAGCTTTCTCCACTATAAAAGTTTATCCAAAACTAAGACACCGGATTAATACTGGAATGTACTAGATCAACTCTTGTTAGCTAACCTGTTACCCTTATTATTCATAATATTATTGATATGAAGAGCTGTAACAACATCTGAATTTAGAACAACTCAATTTACAACCTTTTAGATCATAGCTGTAACTAAAATTGGAGATTTCATGTGTAGAAGAAGCTTTATAATTTTATACATTTTTATACTCACTTTTTTCTTATCAACCTGAACTTTCTCTATATAAAAGCCTAATCAACTGTTTGACTGGTAGCTAGATGTGCACTGACCATCAGGGGGTAGATGCTCCAACTGGTAGGTTAGCTTGCTGCTGGGGTCCGGCCAATCGGGACTGGGCAAGACGAGCAGGACACGCCCTGGAGCCCTCCCACTATCCCTCCACGCCCCGATCGTGCACAGATGGGGTCCCTCTGCCTGGCCTGTGCCCTCTTGAAATCCGGGACCCCCTGGGGGATGTTGGAGAGCCAGTTTCAGCCCGACCCCCGCAGGCCAGGCCAAAGGATCCCACTGGTGCACTGGGCCTCTAGTATAGGTATAAAAAGCTTTAAGTGGCATTTTGAGGGAAACTTATTAGCTATATAATAGTAGTTTTATCTTCAAATGCCTACCAAGAAGATAAAATTCTATAATTAGCAAAATTTGAGTCCATACTATATATGAGGTGGGGGAGTCTTTTTGCCTTTAAATGATATTTACAGACTAATCCTTTCTATATGACAATATCTAAGGTTTTGAAAGAACTACACATTGACTTAATGAAAGCTTATGTAATTTAAGTATTCCCAAAAGATATTTGCTTCAATTACTGAAGTCTTTTTAGCAAAATATCTTTGAAAACTGGACAATTTAACAACAAAATAAAGCTTTTCTTGGTAGCCCTGTGGTTATCTGTAGTTTGGGAGTCTCCTTCATAAAGCCTGATAGGCTGATAAGAAGAGTTGGGATGGGAAGTCAATATATCTTTTCTAAAAGATCTTTTGTTTGGTTCTTCCTTAAATATCTATAATAATAAAAGCATAATATGCAAATTGACTAAATGACCAAACAGCAGAATGACTGTCCGGATGACCATTCTATGACACACACTGGCACCAGGCCAGACAAGGCAGGTGCGATGTGATTGGTTGGGGGGGGAGGGGGCCGAGGGGCGCCATCGCCCCATGATTGTCCCACAGAGGGAGGCCCAGGCCATTGGCCAGTGGGGTGATCGATCAGGAACAGGGAGTCTCTGCAATTGCCCCACAGAGGAAGGCCCAGGCCAGCCAAGTGATCTTGGCTGTTGCCTGCAGAGGGAGGCGACTGGTGGCAAGGAGGGGGAGCAGCAACACACAGATGGCAAGCAGTGGCAGCGGTGGGGGCAGGGCCAGCTACAGGCAGCCAGGGGAACGAAAGCCCCGATAGGCCCTGATTGCCAGCCAGGCCTAAGGACCCTACAACGGGGGTGGGGGGTCTCAGATTGCGAGAGGGTGCAGGCTGGGCTGAGGGACTGGGCCTCTAGTTCTATATAACAAAAGGCTAATATGCAAATCGACCAAATGGTGGAATGACCAGTTGCTATGTCATGCACTGACCACCAGGGGGCAGACAATGCAGGAGCTGCCCCTGGTGGTCAGTGCGCTCCCATAGAGGGATAGCTGCTCAGCCAGAAGCCGGGCTTACAGCTGGTGAGTGCAGTGGCGATGGCCTCTCCCACCTCCACAGCAGTCGGACATCTCCTGAGGGCGCCTGGACTGTGAGAGGTCGCAGTCCAGGCTGAGAGTGCCCCCTCCAGTGCACAAATTCTGTGCACTGGGCCTCTAGTATATTATAAAATGCTAACATTTGATCACTTTTGACCAACAAAACTGGCAATTTCATATAGTTCAGAATAACATTATCCAACTATGACCACACAGTAAGAATATGCTTGGCCTCATTCTCAGGAAACACAATGAAACAGTTTATGTACAGGAGTTTTCTGTTAAGATGACCATGATAACTTAACATATACAACACTGTATAAATGTTAAGACAAAGCAAAACAAAAAAGGCTTAAAAAATAGAATAGAAAAGTATGACAGACATTTAATTAATACACATATAATGCTTTTTAGATTTTACCAGCTTTTAAAATTTTGTTATATTCTCTAAATATCCATATTTATATCTTTAAAGAAAGCTCACATTATGTAAATATGAGCTTTGGGTCTTGCATATTACAGAAAGTGAAATAACTGATAACTATTAACTGCAGAGACATAAATTTATATAAATAATATCCCAATTTCACTAGCAAATTAAAGTACAGCAAAATTAGTATTTTTTAAATTAAAAATGTTTAAATGAGAAGAAACAGCTTCTATAGCTTTTTCAATGAACAAAAAATAAGACAACTTAATAGATTTTCAGTGTCAAATTAACTTTTCTTTTTATGGCTGGGGGAGGGTGGTGATATCTTTACCATGTCAAAATAAACTTCAATGAAGAAAAGAAAACTCTCAAAAAGAAATTTTGGCATCTATATAAAAAAAGCCTAGAGACAGTTAAAGCCAGTCGCTAGGATGCACACTGACCACCAGGGGGCAGATGCTCAACACAGGAGCTGCGGGAGTGCCACTCATCAAGAAGCTTGGCAAGCGCAGCGGTGGTGGCGGCTGGAGCTTCTCCACAGCAGCAAACCAAGTGGTTAGAAACAGTGAGCAGGCGGCATTAAGGAGCAAGGGGTCCCAGACTGCGAGAGGGCACAGGCCAGGCTGAGGTGCATGAATTTCATGCACCAGGCCTCTAGTTTTAAAATAAAAGCATGGAAGTTGTTTGAAGTTGGTATTAAAGATGTGTAAAATGGGATTATTCTAGTGAAGTAAAAAAAAAAAAAAAATTCAATTTACTCTGATAACTCACAGCTAAGGTAGAAATAGCATCTGATAACAAGAGAACTTCCAGACTAATATTTTTATGTCAGAGTCCTTTTTATGATAAAAAAAATAATTTTAAGCTCACAAATAAATAAAACACATTATTTCCAAGTACATCATTTTCATCTCAACTCAATGTAAAGAATTACTGTGTTGTTCTTTTATTTCCTATTAAATATCGGAGTAGTTTGGGGGGAAATTATCTGAGGCAGGAATAAGGGAGTGAAGAAAGATATTTATAAACTTTCTTTTCAAAACTGGGGAGGGGAAAGTACAGAAACAGAAAAATTGTGAATGGCCAATATAAATGAAAACATTCTGGGATTATCTGCTTCATCTTATAGAATATCCCATTATCAAAACCCAGAAAATATTCAAAGAAATGTTTGGACATCAGGTTCAAGTTTAACAAATGTAATAAAACATGCAGAGCCAGATAATTGAAAATAAAGATTAATTTGTGACAGGCAATCAAAATAACATTGCAATATAGGCATGTAATATAGGCATGAGAGCACCTGGGGAATCTGATTTAATTTCTGGAAGCCAAGAGAGCTGCCTGATTCAGTGATCTGAACAAGGCACAGAATTACATAACCAAAATCACACCAGAAAACAGTTCACCTTCCTATATCAACGTCCCAGTATTCTTTTCTACCCATCAGGCCACAAACCCAATAATCAGACCCAATAATTAGCAAATATATTCTAAGTGTTCAAGAGATGGGCCAGTATCACTGTGTGGTTTATTCAGAGTTTAGGCTAACTAGTTATATTTATATTTAAGAGAACAAAAACCACATTATATATGTCATTTTTTTTTCTGTATATAAATTTGAGGTGCTTATATTGGTGCTTTAGAAGAATTTTTACATAAAGCTTACATGTAAGCTTTCTTTCACTTTTATTATCTGTAGTACAATTTCCCTCCTTTAAAATTACTTAAAATCATTAATGGGAAACAAAGTTAATAACATATCTGAATCCTATCAGTTTAAGAATAAATTGCATTAACAGTGCAGATTAATGTAGTGGATATAGTTCATGGAAAGAAAAAAAGCAAGCCCAGATAATGATTATAAAATGGTCAAGAAACAACCATATTAGAGACGGGTGGAATTTGAGACTACCTAATCTAATGGCCTTGTTTCTTTCATTTACAAATGAGAAAACCAAGGTTCCAAGAGGTAAAACTCTAAAGTTACACAGTTCATTTAGAGGAGAGACAAACCTAAAAATCAAGTTGCCCGACTCAAAATTCAGTGGTACTCAAAAATAACATAATGCTTTTTTACTAAGCATTTAAAAAACTGCCAATTTAGAAAACAGAAATTATTTAACTCTATACATATTTATGCCAGTAAATACAACACACACACACAAAATAGTTGCAAGTTAGTAATATAAACAAACTGACTTATATAACAAAAACCCCAGGTCAATAGTAAAGATAATAATAATGTAGTTCACCCTATTGCAGGAAATATGATAAAATAAAAAGCTTGAAAAATATCAGTCTTATAAATACTAACTAGGGGCCCAGTGCACAAATTCATGCACCTTGAAAGGAACTGTGGGCCGGGAGGCTGCAGTGGGCACAACGGCAATTTCGGCCCATCCTCTGTGCCCCCCGCCCAGCCCCTCCCACCACAGCTCCCTAGTCCCCTGTCTGCTCCTGCTCCTGCCGCCACCGCTCCCATGCACTAACAGCGCCAGAGTCACTCTGCACCATCAGCGGGTGCGAGTGGCAGCTGCTGCCCCAATCATCCCTCAGGAGCAGGGGGAGGTGGAGAAGCCCTCAGGTGCAATCGGGGCCAGCAGCCGCTGCTTGCACTTGATGACAGCACTGAGCAATCAGGGCTGGCGCTGGGCACTGGCAGCAGGTACAGACAGTAGCTCCAATGCTGGCAGCATGGGGAAAGCCCCTGACAGGACCATGGCACATGGGAGCAAAGTATTTTCAGTAACCACAGAGGCTCGCCCCAATGACAGTGACTAGTGCCCCGTCTTGGCCTGGCGCCCCTGCTCATCTGCTTCACCATCCCGCTGTTGCCATCACCCGCCATGTTCCACACTCGCCCCCTGGTGGTCAGCGCATGTCATAGCGACCGGTTGTTCAGTTGTTCCACTATTTGGTCTATTTGCATATTAGGTTTTTTTATATATAGTAGATGTTACTAGCTAATGGTAATTACAAAAATTATGAAACTCTGAGTTCTCAAAATCTAAGTTACAATATGAAAAAAACACTTGTTTTTGTATTAAGTTAAACTGGTGACAGTGGCCAATAAAATTGGAATAAATTCTGAGCAATATTATCATATCTTGAAAAATGTTTAAGAAAGGGCACAAAAATTTTCTAAGATAATTCTTTAAAAAAACAATAATCTGCTCTAACCGGTTCAGCTCAGTAAATAGATCCTGAAAGGTCCCAGGTTTGATTCCAGTCAAGGGCATGTACCTTGGTTGCAGGCACATTCCCAATAGGGGGTGTGTAGGAGTTAGCTGATCTATGTTTCTCTCTTACTGATGTTTCTAACTCTCTAGTCCTCTCCCTTCCTCTCTATAAAAAAATCAATAAAATATATTAAAAATAATAATCTGAAGACACTTATCCTTCAATGCATTTAAATAGATTGAACTACTCTTTTTAAAAAAAAAATATTTTATTGATTTTTTACAGAGAGAAAGGGAGAGGGATAAAGAGCTAGAAACATTGATGAGAGAGAAACATTGACCAGCTGCCTCTTGCGCACCCCCTACTGGGGATGTGCCTGCAACCAAGGTATATGCCCTTGACTGGAATCAAACCTGGGACCTTTCAGTCTGTAGGCCAACGCTCTATCCAATAAGCCAAAAACGGTTTCGGCAATTGAAATACTCTTAAAGGAAGTAATGTTGTACTGGTATAATATCTGGCGAAAACATAAGTGAAACTTCCTTTTATCTTTGTAGCAACACAATTTTACTAATTAGAGAGAAATCAGAGAATAAGAAATAGGCTTATTAACTAATTATATTACATCTTTATGTATCAACAAAATAATAATGTCTACAAAGACGGCTAGGAGGACCTTAACATTTTCCCCTAGATTTTGGATCCTGAGAGAAAATTATAATCATATATGAATTTGGCTATAAAAGAAATCAAGAATTCAAGTAAAATTAGGAGAAAACTCTAGGAAACTGATTATAGTTATATGGGAGACAAAGGATGCTTGTTCTTCCTATTCCTTTCCCAAAACTCATATAACTGGAACAAAAGAGAAGGGTAGAAAATTAAATTATGAGATGACAACATTATTTTTTCATATAAAATAGAAATAAGAATGTATAAAATTATACAGCTACTAAGAAACATAGTTGAATTAAATGTAAATACTTTATCTCATTTTAATCAGTTATAAAAAGGGATAAAAGAAGTGTAAAAGAATCATGAGTTTCTTTGTAAATCTTGGTTTTAGGAGGCCAATGCCTTATCCATTAGGCTACTGGGGTTTCTAAATCTTGGTTTTATAAAGTCATCTTCTGTTTGCTTATATGAGGGGAGAAATGGAGAAATTCTTACCTTTTAGGCAGGTTTAAAAAATTATATATACAAACATAGAAACAATTAAGATAATACCTTACAATTTAAAGTTTTACAGTGATGAAAACCAATAATTTAATCACCTTTTAAAAACTTGTTCTTAATCAGAAAGAATTAGGCACATGAAAGTCCTCAAAGAAAACAAGTTATAAGGCTTACACTTCTTATTATTTTTCTTACAATTTCAATGAAGCCAAGCGATTTTATATAATTCCATATCAAAGGTATCATATACTGGAGATCCCTAATTTCTGTTGGGAGGGACCTACAAATTCATCATATAAATTTTGAGAGCATACTGTATTTTAGAGAGCTAACACAATTTAAGGACAGAGCTACTCTTGAAAAAGAATCTCATTTTTAAAAGGATAAATGGGCTGCTGATTTAAACATTGTATCAAATGAATACTGGTCTAGTTGCCTGCTTTGTTGTTACTGCTATATACCACTGAAAACCATATCCTTATTTTCTATAACCCCCAAATTTTAACTGAAACATATAAGTAGATCAATATATAGATTACAGAGCATTATAATACATGCTATCTCATTTGATCCTCACACACTCTGTGAGGTAAGTTGGGACCAAACATTGCCTTATCCTCATTTTACACCAAAGACATTGAAACTAAGAGAAGTTAAGTGACCTGTGCACTTCACACCATAATTATGGGTCTTTGAATTACAAGGCCAGTGGAATTTTCATTATACTAGTCTATGTAATTCATCCAAGTTTGATAATATATATAAATGTACCTTTGGCATGTCAAAAGCGGTTCAAATATCACCAGAGTGAGATTTTGGTATATTAATATTTTCTAAGTTTTAGCCAATGATCCTCTATTTTATATATTAAAAAAAATTTAAGTTGTTCATTTTATTTCATAGGGCTATAACCTAAATCAAGATAGTTACAATTTGGTTATTTCCAACTATTATCACAAAGAAACTAATGAGAAAGGTTAAAATGTTGAGAAAAATTTTCTAATTGGGAGAGATTCTTTAAATGTTGAAAAAAATTTCTAATTTGAAGAAATTCTTAGATTTCTAAATCTGCTTTAAGAAGAAACAGAAAGAAAGTTCTTACTAGTGAAGGTTTGCTTAAGTATTTGTCACCCAACTAATACACAAAGATCTAATTTCACATAAAACCAAAAAGAGCCTAAATACTTCTAAGAATAGCTCTCACCATTAAAAATGAATATAAAGTGTTGGTACAAGTTTGTGTATATATATATATATATATATATATATATATATATATATATTTCTTTAGTTTAAATAGTAATATGGACTGTTACTATAGGGGAAATATGCTTCATTTGGTATAATTTTCTTGTTTCTTATTACTTGCTACATGTTATTTTGGTAAAGTAGGCTTAATTTCACTTAGTTTAAATTCAGACCCTTCAAATTTTTTTGAAGTGAGACTCTCTGTGAGTTGTATGACATGTTATTCACTTATTTATTAAAAAATTTACTATGTACTAAGCCCTGTGCTAGTTATTGAATTATTAATCAATTATTCTTTGAAGCTATTATTTTGAGCTTAATATTGTCTTAGATCTGTTAATTACTGAATAAATTAAACAAAATATTGGTGAAATCAAAGTACTTTTTGAAAACCTTTTGATTATATATTAACATTTGAGAGAGTACTATTATTTTCTCAGCTGTCAACTGAACGAACAAAACACTAAACATTATCATGTGCCAATCTCAACACAAATTATTTTAACATATGGTAAGAAAGCTGTCCAGACTTGCTCAAATTGGTTTAAACTAGTTGAAACTTGAAATGCTGTTTGCTACATATAGTTCTTCAATTGTCTTTGAAAAATAAATTAATTTGGAGCACTAGTTTGATAAATAACATGACCCAAACTAAATATTGTTATCCAAACAATGAGTTAACAATATTAAATAAATTTTGTGGTGCAAAATTAAGATACTGGAAGTATTTTAATGTCAATAGAAGCCAGGCCTCTTTGGAGTTTAGAATATTTTTCTGAACTGAAATGTCAATATAGCATTTACATATATATCAACAGTTTAATAGAGAAGATATAAATGAATATATAAAATCAAGAAGCAAGAATTATTATTTTCATAAGGTTCAATTAACTGTCTATACTTGGCCATTTGTACAAGAAAACCAATTAACATTTTGGCAATTGATAATATAATGCAGATGGTGAAGACTGACAACATCTTTGAGCTCAAACTGGTACTTTCTATTTTAACTTCTTATTTTTGTTTCTGAGTGCTTGTGTTGGTCCTCTCATGCTGTTCTTAGGAGAGATTCTCAGACAAAAGCTTCATGAATTGTTCACTTATTTATAAATAAGTTGTAAATTTGGCCTTCAAAGAAAAGGTTTACTAGATGTCAATTATGAGGGAATTTACACTGTCTTGAGCACTTACTCCAGTTCCAAGGAGAAAGACAATGAAGACAAAGGGGGAAAATTACATTCTGGGCCAAATGTTCAAATATATCTTGTGAAGAATTAATAATAAAAATATTAACATGTACTTTGAAAAAAGCATGATAAATTGTTACCAGAAAACTGACTTTTGTGTCTGATAAAAACTACTTTTCCAACACCTAATTCTTTGTTACTTTTTGTTTTTTAAAAAAGAGTAAAAGTACACATGAACCAAACACATGTCAAGCAATGTATGATAGTAGCCCTCAAATAAATCTCTTAAATCCTCAATAATCTTAATCCCTTATATTTTAGTTTTCAAAGAGTTTTCATATGATTTTTCATTTGATTTCCTATTTGACAACTTTGTGAGGTAGGTATTTATCTTTTAACTTCATTTACAAACAAGGGAACTAAAGCTCAGAGAAGTTGACTTTTTAAAGGTCAAAAGCCAGCAAATGACAAAGCCAGGCCTCTCTGGAGTTTAGAATATTTTCTAAGGTGTCATTCTTGGATTACCTGCATAAGAATCACCAATGGTATTTTTATAACTACAGATTTTAAATTCTTACCATCTTTGAGTTACAGAATGAGAATTTCTGGGAGTGGGGTTAGCATTCCACAGTTTATAATGGACAAATAAAGTGGAAAACAATTTTGTATCAGATAATGATGTAAAATATTGAGTCCACCTGGATTTTCATGTGATATAATGAGACGCCATCAGATCATCATCAGGGGCAAATCAGTTTAAAACAGCCTGCAGCCTGGCTACAGATTAGAATCACCTGGAAAACTTATTTAAAACCTATCAATTCTCATCTGAATGAGAGGAAGGCTTGGGCATCAGAGGTTCTCCAAATGATTCTTACCTCTAGTCAGGGTTGAGGACATGCTTGTTTAAAATGTTTTTCTATACATTTCCCTTCTGATCAATTTCATGCCTAATATAGTTACCATCTTTTTATTGTAAATTAAACATTACAAGACAAAATGTCAAAAAATTTTGAGTTGATATTTTTAAGATTACAAGGTACTTCACAGCAAGACTAATCATGCTTCATTTAGTTACAGCGATTTTTCAGATACCCCATATAAATCACCACTTTGGACCTAGGTTATATATATTTCAGCTGTAAACAAGACTTATCCAAATCTGAATACAAGGGAGGGGGCAAAAGCTGTAGCCTATTTGCTACTGGGCAATGCAAGTACAGACAATCAACTCATTGATAGGAGGGGCTGGATGCCAAGATCTGGTGGCTTTGGCAAGATCACATCTCACTGTAGAAAAATACAACAATGAATGCAGAGAAAACATTTTGCCATTTTGTAATTGTGGTTACCACAAAAAAACCTTATGTGTGATGCTTATCTTATTACATGCCTCCATGGAACAGATTTGAACATAAAGTTCTCTACGAATTAATATTACTACATAGGAAAAGATGGCTACAAATTAGTTTTTCCATCATGCATATGGATAAGTTATAAAAACACTGCAAATAAAAGGAATATTTACAAAAGTAATGAAAACAATTCACTTAATAGGGGGAAAAATGGCCAGTGATACTCCTAATCCTGTATCTCTCTGGATGAAATTTATTTTGATAGAATTTTGAAAGAGCCTTCAATACTCTAATCAGATTCTTCTGCTGATCTTATATTCTATTAATTAAAATACCCTTGCTGATTTATCAAATTCTCTTACAGTTTAAAACCACAGTTCTTTTTCACTTATGGAAATAAAACTACAAAATCCTACCATTCATCTGAGAAATAAACCTTGCATAGAAAATTCTTTAATTCTGAAATTTTGTTTTATTAACAGAACGACCAGAATGTTATCTCACAACTAGTTGATATTATATATGAAAGTTCACTACAAAGCAGTCACCACACATTTAGGATTTTTTCTAAATATAAAATAGTGGGTTTATAAAAATGCTTACCAGACAAATAATTCTCTCTTCATTACCTAGAAATAAGAATTATTTATGTGACAATATAATTTTAAGACGCCTTGATATTCCAAGTTTGATGCAATATAAAAAGCAAAAATTTACTTTTCCAATGGACACAATCTGCACCTGACTGAACGCATGATAACAGTGAGTTACTGCAGTCAGTCATGCTAAAGGCAAAGAATAAAATCTGCTTTATAAACGGCACAAAATTTCCACCTTAGACAGGATAAATTAAGCACTGGTTCCATCTTCTTCAATAACTCGGTTCATGCTGGTGCCATGTGTGATGTGAGTCATGGGGTTATTACTGAGATCCCGGATGCTGCTATGTCGTGACTGTTCATTGAGACGATGAGAACTACTGTGCCTGGAGTGATCCGTTAGTCGTGACATGCTGCCATGAGGTAGTCTCTCTTCCATTCCTCTGTAACTGCAGGGAGTATACCTGTACAGGAGAGTTTATTTTGAAGTGAGTAATAGGACACACTAGAAAAATAACACTAAATTATGCATAAGAATGCTGCACTAAATGAAATAATTAGGAAACCAACAAGTGAAAAAGTAACAACCACCTTTGATGATTTACAGCAATTTCACTAACACTAGAATTATTCATATGGCTAACCAAAAAAAAAAAAAAGGAAGAAAATATACTCATTAGATTCAGAATCAAGATACTATTCTTTGCAAAAGGACAGAAGTTAAGGTTAATTTTTCCCATTCAAATAAGTTATGGGTTATGGGGTGAGTTCAGAAAGAGGAGGGAAAATAATGGAGGAAAGATGACACTGACCAAAACTTTGATAAATCGGGAGTGTAGAAAATTGGCTATAACCGAAATCAGTTTGGCTCAGTGAATAAAGTGTCAGCCTACGAACTGAAAGGTCTCAGGTTCGATTCCGGTCAGAGGCATGTACCTTGGTTGCGGGCACATCACCAGTGGAGGGTGTGCAGGAGGCAGCTGATTGATGTTTCTCTCTCATTGGTGTTTCTAGCTCTCTATCCCTCTTCCTTCCTCTCTGTAAAAAATCAATAAAATTATTTTTTTAAAGAAAATTGGCTACAATAAGAAGTACAGAAACTCAAATTTACTAAAAGATTAGGAAGAGGGAGCATATGAAATTAGAGGAGAAATTAGTGTAACCAAAAAGGAAAAGAAAAAAAGATGAATGAACTGGCAAGCAACAATGACAGTATGTGCTGACAGCTTCTTTCCAGATAGCCCAGTTAACAATTAAATTAACTACTGTAAATGGTGTTAACTATTTTTCCTCGGAGCTGTGAGCATACTATGCTATTTCACAGAAGATACATCTACTTAAATATATATAACAACATCCTAATACCCTATGACTTATATTCCTGCTAAAGCAAATTCTCTCAGTATCCTGAACAAAGATGCAGTTTTTGAATATGTCAACTGGGCTAACTGCTTATTGTGGACAGCCTTCTCCTCCATCATTGTTCTTATCTTGAAAGCAGCAATGGGGAGCTGTTAAATTTTCTTTTGTTCCAATCCTGACTCACTGAGCCCCCATCGGAGAAAAGAATACTCACACTCAGATGTACACTTTTTGTAAAAAGTATTTAATTTAGGATAACAAATCTCAAAGAAAACTTAACTGAATATAATTTATAACTTTAACATATTAAATTTTAAGTAATGTTTCTAAAAATAAAAAAGAATATAGCAGGCCATTTCTTTTTTAAATAGTCATCAAAATAACTAGTCATATGCAGCTGAAGACCTATTGGGTGTCAAAGCATTCATTTATCATTCCTTCATAATTATAACAAATTTCATGACTCAATATGAACCATTTATAAAATTAAAAACTTTTTAAACTATGACTTTACTGATTTTAGAAAGAGGAAAAGAGAGATAGAAACATCAATGATGAGAGGATCATCACTTGGCTGCTTCTTGTAAACCCCCCACTAAGTATCAAGCCCACAACCCAGACATGTGCCCTGACCAGGAATCCAATAGAGACCTGGTTCATGGATTGATGCTGAAACACTGAACCACACTGTCTAGGCTAAAATGTAAAGATTTTAAAGACTGATTCATGAACTTCTGAGGAGATCTAGTTTGACAGTATGCTTATTAAATAGTTTTCATTAGATCACAGATTTTAAAAATTGAAAAGTCCTTTTAAAATCATTAAAGAAGGTATACCTTTTGTTTCCAGTTTTAAATTTTACTTGCATGTTTTGATAAAATAATTTGTTAATTGAAAATATTTCAGGATGAGCTTGTTATTCTATTATTATTTTGCAAAACAATTATTGCCCTTAACTGAGTGAAAGATTTTTCCAAATTTGATCTGTCAGCTAATTTGAAGCTCTTTCACCTCTCATAACTTCTTAAGTATTGTTTAAAATAAATATGGCAAATAAATCAAATGAAAACAAATCTGCTTCAGTTCCAGGAATGATATTAGAGTAATTAAAAAACACACCAAATTACTACTTAAAAATATGAATTGGCTATTTTCTTAAATGAAACTTAAGTATTTTAGTTATGAATATGAATCAAAGAATACATTTTTCATAGGAAAAATTACTATATTGAGTTATCATGTCTATTTATTGAAGTATAAACAACCCATCCATGGATAATTAGGAATCAACTACACAGAAAAATAAATTTAATTATAGTATTTAATCTCAATTGTATATGTGGGACTTACCAAGTTTATTTATATTTTGATAATTATTTAAACCACTGTGACCATCTAACATACAATATGAAAATGTACATTAATCTTAATATAAGCTTAGACAAAAACAATTAGGATGTTTAATTTGCTGAAAAGATAATATGGTGTAGTCCAAAGTCAAAATGGAAAAAAAAAAATTATTTACTCTCTTTGATTCTCTATACAATGAATAATTCAATTAATTGTAATTTCACTAGTATCTCATTATGCATTCCCTAACTATCCCTTGTAGTCCCCTACTTTTTACCATCCTACTCACTCAATTCAAATAAATATGGCAAATAAATCAAATGGAAAAATTTTTAAATCTACCTACTCATCCACTTTCTTTTTTACCCATCTTTTCATCCAATCACCTATTACTTATTCTTTGAAGTTGATTTACATGTGTAAGGTATTTGTCTCAGTGTATTTATTTTGCATAGCACTGAGATCAATTATCCATCAAGGAGTCTGGATTAGAGTGAGTAATGTGAAGTGTGTTTGTTTATGTGTGTGTTATTTCATAACCAAGAAACCATAGATGATGAGAAAAAGATGACCAAAAGATAATGTTAACAAGTAAACTTAAATGCTGACTGATAGCCCTAGACTTTTGAATCCAATAATTACAGGATGTAGTTGTTCCTTGTGATTAAGCCCCTATCCCAGTGGTCAGCAAACTCATTAGTCAACAGAGGGGCAAAGGTGGCTCATGAGCCGCAGTTTGCGGACCACTGCTCTAGCCAGTTTGGCTCAGTGGATAAGAGTATTGGCCTGCAGACTGAAGGGTCCCTAGTGTGATTCCAGTCAAACTGTTTTAATTATATGCTGGCTTGCACATGCCTGGGTTGTGGGCTTGATCCCCAGTTGGGAGCATGCAGGAGGCAGCCGATCAATGATTCTCTCTCATACTGTTGTTTCTATTTCTCTTTCCCTCTCCCTACCTCTCTGAAATCAGTAAAAAATATATTAAAAAAAAAAAAACCTGAGTAATGCAAAGAGAAATTTCCATGAAATGGCTTTTGGAATTATGATAATCCCTGTTTAGAGTTTTAGGTTTAATGTGGTCTGAGGTGCTGGTTATGGCAGCGAGGCTCACAATATGAGTGTTCTTGCACCACATTATAGAACAACCTTAGTAGGCCATCATTATAGTTCTGGTCCCCGAATATCTGGGAAATACTCACAGTATTTCTAAAATCATTTGTTATTCAATATACTTGTGTGTGTATGCATGTACAGCTGAGGAAAGACAACTGTATTGAAAGCAGGTCATACCAAAAGAATTATTAAAAAGTAATTAGTTAACATGGTGATTCCATGACACTATATTTTTATTGATTCCCTCATATGTGTATAAGGGAAAGTATAAGCACTTTCTCTGAATCATATAATGGTTATTCTATTATTATTTGTTCTTGATCTATTCTTTTTTAAATTATGATTTAAGGGCTTCTCACAATTTTAATTACCAACTCCTTATACTAATAATTATAAACTTCCTTATCGAAGCTCCAGTTCCACTCAGATTACAGAGGCTGAAATTCCCTATGATTAATTACCTTCAGAAATTCTCTATTCAGTATGAACTTATCTTTTGTTACCATTCATCACTCTATTTATCTTCTCTAAGATACTTTCATGGCCAATCTGATCTTTCCCTTTTCTAAAGTTCCACAACATCAATCATCTATTCACTGTTTTAATTATATGCTGGCTTGCACTATTACTTAATTGGTTCTTATGCATATATCTTATCTTCCCTAAAAGGTCATATGCTCCTAGAATGCAGAAATTGTACTTTAACTTTCTTCTATATATCTCTATATACAGAATACCACATGCATATGCATAAGCACTGTACTAAAAATAACTGTCCAATTCTTATTGAAAAGGAGGAGGCTAATAATATCAAATGTCATATAATGCTGACAGTTATTTCATGGAGGATGGTGTTGACAAAATGTATTCTAATTCCCCCCCTCCTTATGAATGTCTTAAGATACGACCCCTAAATTACTTACTGTAGAAACTTCCCAACTGAGCTTTCTTAAAATCTTCTCGCCTAGGTGTTGTCAAAGTGATCATTCTAAAATACAAACCTGGTTTTATCACCACAGTTGCCCACACATGCATACTATGCAGAAGCCATACTCCAGCACCTGCTGTTCTCCTTGCCTCTGCATATATAATCTTTCCCTGTCTTTAATTTCCAAGTGCTTCCCCTGAATCATATTCAAAGTAGCAGTGCAATGTTGTTTGTGAAATTTCCTCTGACTTCCCATGATAATTTGATGGTTTTCTTCTCTGGGATCCTAAAGCACCTTGTATATCATTTAAAAAAATATATTTTATTTTTTTTAAAGAGGAAGAGAAAGGGACAGAGAGTTAGAAACATCAAAGACAAAGAAACATCAATCAGCTGCCTACTGGGGATGTGCGAGAAACCAAGGTACATGCCCTCAACCTGAATCAAACCTGGGACCCTTCAGTCCACAGGTTTACGCTCTAACTTCTGAGCCAAACCGGTCAAGGCTATAATTTTATTATACACAAGGAAAAAATAGATAAAAGATAGAAAATATATCATAGTCAAAAAAAAGAATGCTGCTCTTTAAAAACAGAGTAGCTGTCCCATTAGAAGGCAAAAGATCTGAGAAGTCTCAATCTAAAAAAGAAAGTATAGAAATTATATCCTACACTAGGACAGAGAAGATTGAGAGAAAGGTTAGGATGAGATTGAAAATATATTAGACAGTTATAGAAACACATATTTTAAAGTTGACATAGAATTCTTTCCATTTTAGGCATAAGAATTTTCATTCTTTCAGTTTCCCAAACTAGAAATTGTTAAAAAAAACAAAAACAATAAAACACAAACATTTGATACAGTTCTCTCTAGTTGCTATTAATCCATCATCAATTCCTTTTTTAATAATTTTTCTTTCTAAATATTTTTTTAGATCAGTTCTTCCTCTCTTTCCATTGCCACTACTTTCCTATTAATCTTCATCATCTTTTAACTGAATTATTGCAAAGCTCCTTAGAAGTGTCTAATCATTGGCAAATTTAACAAGAAAATACATCCCCTTCTCTCATTCTCTCTGTGAAGCTTCTCTGATCCTCTGCCCTTCTTATTTTTGTAAGTAAAAATTTTGTAAGTAAAAAAAAATATAGTCATTCCCATCTTGACTACATATTTTCTATGGCTGCTTTCATGCTACAATAGCACAAATGAATAGTTACAACAGATATCGGATAACCCACAAAGCCTAAAATATTTACTATGTGGCTCTTTATAGTAAAAAGTTTGACAAGCTCTGGACTGTCAGACTGAAGGATCCCTAGCATGTGCCCTTGACTGGAATCAAACCCCTGTATAGTCTTCCCTTGGTATCCACCCAGGATTAGTTCTAGGACCCCTGCAGAAACTGAAATCCATGGATTATTGTCTTTATATAAAACTAGAGGCCTACACAGATTCGTGCACTGGTGGGGTTCCTCGGCCTGGCCTGCGGGGATCGGGCCAAAACTGGCAGCCCAACATCCAGGGGTCCTGGAGTGTGAAAAGTTGCAGGCCAGGCCAAGGGACCCCATCGGTGCACGAATCTGTGCACCAGACCTCTAGTGTGCATAAATGATCTTTGGTCAATCCCTTTCCACCCTTTCTCCTCCCTCCTCTCCTCTGAGATTCATCAGTCTGTTCCATGTTTCCATGCCTATGGTTTCCACTCGTGCATTGAGCATCTGCCCCCTGGTGGTCAGTGCACATCATAGCTACCAGCCAGTCATCCAGTTGGCTGGTTGCTTAGGCTTTTATATATATAGATGGTATATTTGCATATAGCCTATACACACCCCTATATATTTTAAATCACCCCTATATACTTTAAATCAGGGGTCGCCAAAAGGTGGTCTGCAGACCACTGGTGGTCTGTTAGGTCTGAAAGGTTGGCGACTGCTGCTTTAAATAATCTCTAGATTACTTATAATATCTAACGCAATGTAAATGCAATGTAAGTAGTTTTTTACTGTACTATTTAGGAAATAATGACAAGAAGAAAAAGTCTGTACATTTTTAAGACAGACACAACCACCATAAGTCAAACTACATTATACACGTCAGCAACAATGTAACACTTTCCCCCCAATATTTTCCAAACCCATTTGAATTCCTGAGTGCAAAACCCATAGATACTAACAGTACCATCATACTTATATTTTACTTTAATCGTTCACTTAAAATAATAACAGAAGTTAATATCAGGCACTTAATGAGACAGGCACTGTTCTAAGCAATTGGATATATTATCTCATTAATTTTTTTACAACACTCCTAAAGGATATTATTACTATTTCCATTTTACAGATGAGAAAACTGAAGCTTATCTTTTCAGATCTCATATTGTAAACCACAACACTAAAAGTGACTATACTATTATTCTTATAAACTGTGAGCTTATTAAAAACATAGATTATGCCTATATCATCTTTGTATTCCCAGAACAGTAGCTGATATAGTAGGTATTCCACAATTGTTTGCTAAATTAATCTTACTAACATAACCACTTCCATCCTTCCTTCTCCCTACTCAATACCCTTTGATGACTCCATATTTTTTACTGCAGCAAGTCTAAGCTTTAAACTCCCCTGACTGGCTTTATATTGGACCATAATCTGGGACAACTGTTCCTAGCAAAGTCTAAAAAAATTAACAGCGTTCAACATCTATTTCAGAATTGGCTACTCTTCCTTAAGCTGTGTAATCTAATTCAGCACATGAAATAAATTAAGCTAGCAATAAACTCACCTGCCATCACGAGATCTGTGGAGGCTGCCGTGATAGCTGCTCACTTTGCTGTGGACACTCCCTGCTTTGCTTCTCTGATCATCCACCATAGCCAGCTGAGTTGAAGAAGCATGTGTGGATGTTCCTTGAGTGGAAGTTCCTCTTGATTTCCTTATAATAGGAGTATTTGGATCCCTCAGAAGGGACTGAGCAAAATCAGGTTCTTGGAGTACTTGGCGGCTCTCATTCACTATCCTAGACAACAAAATACTAAGTTTAGGATAAAGATTAACATTCCTATAGACCAGTGTTTCCCAAACTTTTGACATATGTGTACCCCTTCTATAATTTTCGTAACGCTGAGTACCCCTCGTCCAAAAAAAAAAAAAGGATGTATTTTAATAACAATTAAAATATATATTTTTCTATTTTTGGTACATACACAAAATAATAATAAACGAAAAATAAAATTACTCATAATAAAATATAAATAAAAGTTATATTATAAATAACATTTATTTGCACACCAGACCATCTCACACCTCACAAGACTGTCTTGACTTGACTCATGAGAACGTAGAATTAGGTGCAGCTAAGCACGGTGCAGTGCATATCCCCACCAAACTCCGGTACATCGCTGACCCCCACCAAACTCTTCCCGTACCCCTGGGGGTACGCATACCACACTTTGGGAAACACTGCATAGACTAACAAACAATACTTTTATGACGCACTGACATTATCCTTTAAATTAACTGCTCTCCACATAATGTCTTTAGAACAGATATAACATTGTTAACAGAGGAAAGAGTATAACAAAAATTCATGTGAATCAGCCCAACTGGCATGGCTCAGTGGTTGAGCAACGACCTATGAGGTCAAGGTTCAATTCCAGGTCAAGGCACATGCCTGGGTTGTGGGCTCAAGCCCCAGTGTGAGGTGTGTAGGAGGCAACCAATGAATAGTTCTCTCTCATAACTGATGTTTCTGTCTCTCTCTCCTTCTCTGAAATCAATATAAAAATATATTTTTTAAAAATTTGTGTCAATCTGTTCATAAAAGTGTTAAGAGGTCTGTGCTAGGATAAGAAAATAAAAATTTTAGTTTCAACTCTATCAACAAATATGTGATCTTAGGCAAGTTACTACCTCCTTTCCTTTTCCTTATCTATAAAATGAAGTTATATTAATCATTTCTAAAAAGTCTCTTTCAGCTAAAGAATTTATGATCTGCAAGGGCACTGAAATATTACAAAGATATTACTATAAAATAGAAGAATTGTTTTATTGCATTATTTATGGAAGTAATGGAGGCCTCAGATACATTTTTTAACTTGTAAGATCAGTTGTTACAACTTAAATTTCTGATAGAAGTAGTTGTCTAATGCTGGAATAAACATAAGTGATCATAATTAGAACAAAAACATGAAAAATTACTTTAAGTAAATTTTGACTGGAATATAGTCATTCCCAAACTAGAAGTTGTTTAAAAAAATTTAATATATGCAAATATATAATTAAGTCTCAGATATATTAAAGCTTAAGAAAAAAAATTAAGGAGATAAATTATTGTCAAGAGCAAAAGTTTTTTAACTGTTAAAAGCAAATGTTTATGATGATGAACAAAGCAGTATTTAAATTAATAAAAGAGCCAATTAAATTGTTGCAAAGATCTGTGTCTCAGTTTATGTAAATCAGTGATTTGAGAGTCAGGTTTCAAGTTAAAATTTCACTTAAAAAACAACCTCAAATATGTAAAGATTGGATCATACAGTGAGAAAGTGCATATATTCTCTTTTCAAATTATAAAAGCATTGTTGTTGTTTTTAGAACTTAGAAGGGCTGAAGGAAAACTGACATTTGTTAAGTACCTGCATTGTGCCAAGTATTTTATTTTTTTAAAAATATATTTTATTGATATTTTTACAGAAAGGAAAGGAGAAAGATAGAGAGCTAGAAACGTCGATGAGAGAGAAACATCGACCAGCTGCCTCTTGCACACCCCCTACCGGGGATGTGCCCGCAACCAATGTACATGCCCCCGACCGGAATCGACCCCGGGACCTTGCAGTCCGCAGACCGACGCTCTACCGCTGAGCCAAACTGGTTTCGGCATGTGCCAAGTATTTTAAATACATCCTTCTTTGAGCCTTTAAAAATTTTTTTATTTAAAATTGATTTTTAGTGCGGGGAACTGTTTCTTTGTTTTCTGTGTCCATCTCCATCACGGAAAAGGAAACAGTCAGGTTCCTGAGTAGAGGAGCTGGGGATTAAGAAATTAAAGAAAGAGACCAAGAGGCTGAAATAGATGCATCAAGCTGGGCGATAGGTGGACGCCATCCTCTCTGATAGAGAGGCAGCAAGCCCCTGAGCCACGCAGCAGCTTTATTTTATTGGGCCAAAGGAGCTTATCTGCATTCTTAACTAGGCCCTAGCATTACTGAATTTACATATCTAGACCCGCCCCTGCTGACACCTGGACAAAGTTAATCAGAAACTGAATAACATCCCCAGCCCTCTTGCGGGAGGGGGGTGTAACTGGGACACTGCTCTGGTTCAGCTGACAATTTAAAGGATGTCTATGTGCCTTCTCAGGCAGCCCTCTACATTTTAGAGAAAAAAGGAGGAGAGAGAGAAACATCAATGTGAGAGCAAAACATCAATAGCTTCCTCCTATGTGCCCCTACCCCAGGGATCGAGGCATGAAACCAGGACATGTTCCTTGAGCAGGAATCAAACCTGCAGCAACCTTTTGGTGCGCTGTGCAGACAACGCCCAAGGAACTGAGTCACAATGGCCAGGACTAAGCTTTTTTCCCTCAATGTATTTTTATTGATTTCAGAGAGGAAGGGAGAAGGAGATAAAGACAGAAACATCAATGATGAGAGAGAAACATTGACTGGCTGCCTCCTGCACACTCCTGGGGATGTGCCTTGACTGGGAATTGAACTGTGACCTCCTGGTTCATAAGTTGATGCTTAACCTCTGAGCCATGCCGACTGGGCGAGGACTATCCTTCTTAATAATGTTTTTGTTATGGAGACGAATGTCCTGAGAGAATATGTCTAAGAGGATATTAGAATCTATTAAGAATAAACATTGTGGTCCCCATTTTATAGATGAAAAACTGAGGTTTGAAGGGATCAATGGACTTTCCACAACAAAACCAGTAGTCAGGGATCAAACTTAAGTTTAAGTGGCTTAGAAACCAATCATAAAGTAATGATAAAACAATGTTTACATAATCCTGAAAACAGAGTGTCAAAACTAAGTAGAAGAAAGAATAAGTCAAAAATAGTACTGTCCTAGCTTGGAGGATCACAATGACTTTGTTGAGGAGGTATCCATGCTTGCAGAAAACCAAGTAAAAGGATCATTGGGTACTTTTGTCAGTTTGAAAAAGGTTCTGGCCCAACCAGGATCTCCCAATAACTAGAATAATTCCTCATAAAGTAAGGTGACCAGACGTCCTGCTTTTGGCAGAACAGTCCCGATTTTTAACAATTTGTCCCACATCCTGTGGCGTTTTTAAAAAGTCCCAATTTTTGGAAAGACTTCTTTAAAACGCCGCAGGATGTGGGACAAATTGTTAAAAATCGGGACTGTCCGGCCAAAAGCGGGACGTCTGGTCACCTTATCATAAGGGAAGCTTGGGTGTAGCTCTATGTGGAATTTCCAATACAACCCCAACAGATTATTTGTCTACTAGAGGCCCAGTGCACGAATTTCTGCATGGGTGGGGTCCCGCTGGCTTGCCCCAATAGAGGCCAACTGGGCTGGGCCAGCCAGGGGGATGGGACAGGGGAGATTGGCTGGCCGGCCCTGCCCCTGAATGGGGTGTATGGGGCCAATCAGGGGTGGGGCTGGCCAGGCGGAGGGGCCCCAGATGGTTGGTGGGCTGGCCCCACTCCCTTGTCGAACTCCAGTGGAGGGGACAATTTGCATATTACACTTTTATTATATAGGATGATCAGAGGGGACCAGGAATGTTTAATTCAAGCCCCTTCCTCAGCGTTATGTTGTACTGTGATTAAAATATATTTAAAATGTTCAACAAATACACAGATAAATCACAGTAAATCCTACAAAGAAGACTCCATGAAAGCAGACATTTATCCTGTTTTGTTTCCTGTTGAATCCCTGGCATCCCAAAATAGTTCATGGCACACAGTAAGCATTTAATAAAGACTTCTTAAAGAATGAATTAATTCCTAGAAAATATATTTTTGTAGTTGTTGTTGAATGCATCTTTCCCTTTCTGTCCTATGAAACTCTATTTAAAGGAGAAATACATTATCTGATAACACTAGTAGCAGTCTCAGAATAAGAAAAAAATATATTTTAAATGTGATTATTTTATTTCAATTTAAACTGTTTAAGATAAACTACTAGTTACTAATATTTTATAAAATACAGATTTTTGTTATTGAGGCACTTTAAGTTTCATAGTGAAAGTACATTAGCCCATACAAGGCACAACATTTTAAATACAATCTTAAGAGTATCTTCTAAAACCCACTTTCCATGGACCGTATCCATAAGTTATACTAATTTAGAATTCAGATATATTCATTTAAGATTCCGAGTAAAAAAATTAAAATAATTTATTCTTTTGTGAATATTGAAGAACCTTGTTTTATTTAATGAACTAAGGGTTCAAAAAAATTAAAGATTCTTTAAATATGCCCTCAAAAGATTGCTTCGGCAAGTCTTACCATTACCAGGATATTCTAATATGCAGTGTGGTCAACTATGAAATGAATTAAAATATTTTCTTAAACATATTTTATGTTATCTAAGATATATTTTTTTCTATATTGGCTTTAATGTGTACTATATCAGAATGGAATAGTATGCTATCTCTTTAAATCATTTATGGTTTACTTGGAGGAACAATTTGAAATGGAAGCCTAATCTAATATCTTTGTGACTTAGGCCAAGGCACTTAACCTCTCTGTGTCTGTTTTCTCATCTGAAACACCAAGATTATAATAACCCTCACAAGATATCAAGAGCATAAAATAAGAATGTATATAAAAGCATTAATTTGTTTTTAATTTTAAGAAAAATTATAATTTGGAATTTTAAAAATAAAGATTGACCTTCCCTCATATCTTAGTAAGGAAGAGAAGTTTTTAACTTTTTTAGAAATTTGATTTGAGAGAGAAGGAGGGAGAGAGAAAGAGAAACAAATTTATTGTTCTTAGTTATGCATTCATTGATTGATTCTTGTATGTATCCTGACTGGATTGAACATGCAACCTTGGTGTACTGGGATGACACCCTACTCAACTGAGCTACCCAGCCAGGGCCACATTTTTAGCTTTTTATATTATTTTTAAAATGTTTTTTATTGATTTGAGAGAGAAACATCAATTGGCTCTCTCCTGCATGTCCCCGACCCCTCGCCCCCGTACCCCCAACTGGGTAAAGAGCGCATACCTGGGCATGTGTCTTGATCGGAAATCCAACCCCGGACCAGGAATTTAACCAGCGACTTTTTAGTGCATAGGACAATGCTCAACCAACTGAGCCACACCAAGTTTTTAGTTTTTAATTAAGACATGCTACTATGCCAGTCTTAACTGATGGCAGCTGAAGTTATAGTCCAAATTATTTTAATGTAAGCAATACAAAAAAATTCACGTGAATGTGAAGTGTGTGAACATTGTGATACTTTACTTCAACTTACTCTTTTTTCCTACGACCATGAAAAAAACTGGCCCATTCAAAGCATGTCTTTTTGCTTCCAACCCAAAATATGGAGGGAATACCAACTATGAGAGCCATCAGATATTTCATCAGAAAGAGAATCAGGTCTGGACGACTCATCTGAGTGACCTACAAGAAGAGAAAGGAAAATATCTTAAGTAAATAAAAATATTTATTAAAGGCCATTATAAAATATTTAAAATAAACAACAGTAAAATAATTCTACATTTTGATGTCTTCACTTATATAGTTCTATACTTAATTTTCTGGTTATATGAAAAGATACACTCTCAAAAATTTGACAATAATTTATAATATATATTTTGAGTCCTATATTTTTCTTATTAGCTCACATTGGCTGACTTCTATAGAAAAATAGTATTAATGCCCAAATAAACCCTGAATAGGAAAAGAGGCTCAAGTAATAACAATACTGGCCAATTTTACTAGACTTATCAGTGGCCATCCTACTTAATAAGAGTAATATGCAAATTAATCATCACTCTGCTACGCCCACCTGCCACGCCCACCAGCCAATCAGAGCAAGTATGCAAATAAACCCAAACAAGATGGCTACCAGAAGGGAGGCTTGGGTTTCCCTGGCAACAGAGGAAGCCAAGTTTTCCATACACTCTGGCGGGCCCAGGCCTCCACTCAAGGATACAAAGTTTCAATTATAGAAATGGTGGCAGCCACAGATAGAGCAGGAGGCTTGGCTCAGTGTAAAAGATAAATTACAGATACCAGGGCCTCTGCTTGGGTCACCAAGGGGCATGGCTGGCCTGCAAACCACTATAGGCCCCTCGCCCAGGCTGCCCATGCCTCAAGGGACCCCCCACCCTGATCCGGGATACCCTTCAGGGCAAACCAGTTGGCCTCCACTCGTGCACCAGGCCTCTATCCTATCTAATAAAAGAGTAATATGAAGATTGACCATTATTCCAACACACAAGATCAAGATAGCTGCTCCTAGCCGAAACCGGTTTGGCTCAGTGGTAGAGCGTCAGTCTGCGGACTGAAGGGTCCCTGGTTCGATTCCGGTCAAGGGCATGTACATTGGTTGCGGGCACATCCCCGGTAGGGGGTGTGCAAGAGGCAGCTGTGGTCGATGTTTCTCTCTCATCGACGTTTCTAGCTCTCTATCTCTCTCCCTTCCTCTCTGTAAAATATCAATAAAATATATTTTAAAAAAAAGATAGCTGCTCCTATGTGGACAAAAGATGGCCACCACAAGATGACCAACAGGGGAGGGCAGTTGGGAGGGACCAGGCCTGCATGGGAGGGCAGTTGAGAGGACCAGGCTTTCAAGGGAGGACAGTTGGAGGCGATCAACCCTGCAGGGGAGGGCAGTTAGGGGTGACCCAGGCTGGCAGAGAAGGGAAGTTGGGGGCAAACAGGCTGGCAGGGGAGCAGTTAGACATCCATCAGGCTGGCATGGGTGTGGTTAGGGGTGATCAGGCTGGCAGGCAGAAGCAGTTAGGGGCAATCAGGAAGGCAGGCAAGCAGTTGGAAGCCAGCAGTCCTGGATTGTGAGAGGCATGTCCGACTGCCCGTGTAGGCCCTATCCCACTGTGATCGGGCCCACACGGGCAGTTGGACATCCCTCAAGGAGTCCCAGATTGGAGAGGGTACAGGCTGGGCTGAGGGACGAATTTTGTGCACCAGGCCTCTAGTCACAATATAAAAAAATTATGATCTTTAATATGCTCTTCCATTTACCTACTTCAATCTTTATTCTGTTCTTTTCAAGCTTCCTCTTTAACCTATGAGTTACTTGTAAGTGTATTTTCTAGTTTCTAATCAGATTAGTTTTTCAAAATTTATTTTTATTGCTGGTTTCAAGTTTAATTATTATGCTAAGAGAATCTGGTATATAGATTCTGGTTACCTTAAATTTTGGAGACTTCTTTTATGATTTAGGATACAGTTTTCTAAGTATTCCTTGTGTGGTAAAAAATAACACATATTCTCTATTTGCTGGGCACATAATTTTCTATATGTATTAGATCAGCTTCATCAGTTGTGTTGTTCAAATTTTCTCTATATTCTTGACCAATTTTCTGTTTACCATTTTAATATAGGTATACTAAAATCTCTCATATAACTGTGAACTCATCAGTTTTCCTTCTAATCTTGTCAAGTTTTTATTTTCAAGCCTATGTGAGGTGTTAGGTAAATCCAATAATGGTCTCTAGCTGCTTATTTTGCTTTATTAATACTCTTCATTTTAGATTGTATTTTATCTGACATTAATACTGTCACATCAGCTTTTCTTCCATGTTCAAATAGCTCTAGCTTTCTGCCTATCTGTCCTAGTTCTGTCCTCTGGAGATAAGAAGAATAGAGCAGTCACTCCAAAAGACCAGGTCCAGTCAATGAGATACCCTGTCAGAAGCAAAACTTAAAAACACAGTGTAAGTTCTGGGAACAATGAGACAAGACTATCCAGAAAATCCAAGATAATCAACTGAAAAAAACAAACAGAAACCATCAAAGGGTTCAGTAACTTAAGTTGGACAAGATTAATATAGAAAAATAAAAAATTTCCGTATATATCAATAAACAGGTAAGAAAAATAATGAAAATCATTTAATTTATAATCTTAACAAAAACTTTAAGACACCTAGGAATAAACCTAATAAGAAAATGATAAAATCTTATTGAAGGACACAGAAAAACTGAAGTAAACAGAAAAATATGCCATATTTCTACATGTAAAGACTCAATGTCTTAAAGATGTCAATTTAATTATCCCCCCAAATAATCCTATAAACTTGATATAATCTGAAAAGATTAATAGGATTTTTCACAAGATATAAAAAGTGAGGTATATAAGCATTTCAAATAAACACTTAGATATTTGAAATATCTAAGATAGATTGTTAATAAGTGATGTAGGAATGGTTAGTAATCTACCTGGAAACAAAATAATTTAAACACCACCTCACATAGTAAGGAAAAATAAATTCTAGAAAGTTAAAAATAAATAATAAAACTATGAAAAACATAAAGCATTTTTATAATGGAGGGTGAGAAGTCTTTTTAGAAGAGTAATATGAAACAAAAAAGTTATAAAAGAAAAAGCTGATAGTTTTGATTACTAAAAACTTAAAATTTCTATAGAACAATAAACTATAAATAAAATTAATAGGTTAATGACTAACTAGGAATATTAATTGTATTATCTGTCAATAAAGTAAACCTAAACAAATCAAATGAATTAGTAAAGATAAAATAAATTGAAAGAAAAAAAATTAATAAACCCCAAAGTTGGTTATTTGAAAAACATAATAACCATACTCTAGCCCAATCAGAACAACAGAGGGAAGCCCGCCAGTTTGGCTCCATGGTTGAGTGTCAACCTATGATCCAGGAGGTCAAGGCACATGCACGGGTTGCAGGCTCAATTCACAGCAAGGGGCATCCAAGAGGCAGCCCATTAATGATTCTCGTCACTGATATTTCTCTCTCTTCCTTCCTCTCTAAAATCAACAAAAATATATTTAAAAAAACAACAACAAAGGAAATAAAAGAACTCATGTGCACATACACATGCAAAAATGGTAAGTAAACAGCTACAAAAGACAAAAACTAAAATAATATTAAGAGATTACTTTGCTCAATCCCATGCAAATAAACTTAGAAATTAATGAAAACAAATAAGAAAATATAAACAAAACTAACCATAGCTATGGCCAATTTGGCTCAGATTTAGAGTGCCAGCCCACGTAATGAAGGATTGTGGGTTCAATTCTTGGTCAAAGGCACATACCTTAGTTGTAGGCTCGATCTCCAGCCCCAGTTGGGGTGCAGATAGGAAGCAACCAATGGTTGTCTCTCTGTGTTTCTTTCTTTTTCTCTCCCTCTCTCTCTTTCGCTCTCTGTCTCCCTCCTTCCTTCCCTCCACTCTCTCTAAAAAAATAAAAAGAAAATAAATCCTGAGGTGAGAGTAAAACAATAACAAAAACTGACCCCAAAAGCAAGAATAAAATTGTGCCTAACTCAACAGATTTGATAAAATAATAAATTTATAGATGTCCCATTTATGAATTTTTATGCAAATAGCAAATTCAAAGAATATGTCATAGCTTTGGCCAGGTAGCTCAGTTGGTTATAGTGTTGTCCCAATATACCAAGGTTTCGGGTTCAATCCAGGAGTCAAGGCATCAAACAATGAATGCATAAATAAGTATAACAATGAATCAGTGTTTTTCTCTTTCTCTCTCTCCCCCTTCTTCTGTCTCAAATAAATAAATAAATTAAAAAAGAATGTCATAACCAAATATAGAAAAGCAAGGAAACTGATTTATACATTTGATACATTATTGTATCAAAGAGAAAACATATACAATCATTTCTATGTATGCCAAAAAGGAATTTGATAAAATTATCCATAATTGTTTTTAAAATTATAATAAATACCCATTTATTAAGCACTATAACAAAATAAAAATAGAAGGTAAGCCCTTAAAGTGACAAAATAAATCTGTTATTCCAAAAGCCAGTACCATATTTAATGGGAACAACAGAAGTTAATAGTCTCACTAAAGTCAAGGAATACAAGAGGAGCTACTATTTTTACTCTTAACTTTGTATCAATAGTTCTGACTGCAATTATACAAAAAAGGTATAAAAACTATAAAGGATGAGAAAATGATTATTTACAAATAATATATTTTAAAAAATGTGACCTCCTGGTTCATAGGTCAAAGTTAATGCTCAACTACTCAGTCATGTCAGCTGGGCACAGATAATGTAATTTTAAGAGAATAAAGTAAAAACTATTATAAACCACATTAGGTACAAAATAAAATATAAATATGACTAGGTACAAAATAAAATACTGAAATCACTTTCAGATACAAAAGCAAAACAAAACAAACAAACAAAAGCACCAAACAGTAGGTAAAAGAAAGAAAAGTCTTCATTTGCCATTGTTATGAACTGAACTGTGTCCCCCTAAAATTCATATGTTGAAGCCATAACCCCCAGTATTTCAGAATGTGATTTGTTTGGAGATAAATTCTTTCAGTGGTAATTAGGCCCACCTGGTGTTGCTCAGTGGTTGAGCATTGACCTATGAAACGAAGAGGTCATGATTTGATTCCTATCAGGGCACATGCCCGGATTGCAGGCTCAATCTCCGGTTAGGGGCATACAGGAGGCAGCCGATCAATGATTCTCTCATCACTGATGTTCCTCTATCTGTCCCTCTCTCCCTCCCTTCCTCTCTCCCTTTCCTTTCCTTTCTTCTCTGAAATCAATAAAAATATATTTTAAAAATAAGTTAAAAGGTAATTAGGATTAAATGAAATCATATAGGTGGGCCTTAAACCAACTGGACTGATATCCTTACAAGAAGGGGAAATTTGGACACATAGACGCAGGAATGAATGCACACAGAAAAAAAAACATGTCAAGAAAGAGTAAAAGGGTGGGCAGCCAACCACAAGCCTAGAAGAGAGGCCGCAGAGAAATCAACCATGCTGGCACCTTGATCTTGGAGTTCCTACCTCCATAACTGTTGTTTAAGCTACCCAGTCTGTGGTATCTTGTTTTGGCAGTCCTAGCAAACTAATACTTCTATAGCAACAACAAAAGGTATAAAACACCTAAAATAAATTTGATAATAATAATAATGAGTGCTATATTAGAATAAGCTTTAAAATGCTTATAAAAATGTTTGTGGATAACTAGAAACAACATAAAAAATGCAAATTAAGCCCTAACCAGTTTGACTCAGTGGATAGAGCGTTGGCCTGCGGACTGAAAGGTCCCAGGTTCGATTCCAGTCAAGGACATGTACCTTGGTTGTGGGCACATCCCCATTAGGAGGTGTGCTAAAGGCAGCTGATCGATGTTTCTAACTCTCTATCCCTTTCCCTTCCTCTCTGTAAAAAGTCAATAAAATATAAAAAAAAGCAAATTGTTCTTGATTTAGTCATTAAATTTAACACATAAAATGCCAACAGAGTTATCTGGGAATTAAACAAGATGATTTTAAAGTTCATATAGAAAAACAAACATTACTACAGAAAAATGCTGAAAGAGAAATATATCAATATGTGTAATTCTGGGGCATATTGTATGTGATATTTCAAACTATTTAAAAAAGATGAATTAATTATTCAATAAATAGATTCTAGATAGGCATCTAGAAAAAAAATTTCCCCTTTCCCAGGTAATAATTTGAGGAACTTATTACCTGGGAAATAAGTTCACAAAGAGTCACGTAAGAAAGTAAAAATGTTATCCTCCCTTCATCTATACTAACTAAAGGGTAATATGCTAATTAGACAGATAGACCAGACATCTTCTGGATGTCCTTCCTGACAAAGCCAGGGCCCACTGCAGCTGGCAGGGTCCCAGGTGCCTGCCCAGGCGAAGCTGCTCAGGGTTCCCGGGTGCCTGCAGCTAGCCAAAGGGAAGCCTATGAGAAACCATATCTTGTTGCTTCTATAGTGCTTAAACTACATTGCATTTTCTTTCATAAATTAGAAATACGGCCTACATAACAGAAGTGCTTGAATTAAAGAGGAGTGCTTAATACAAGATCAGCAATAACACCAACAATCAAAGCCTTCTATTTGGCAAGAGTGTAAAAAGAATTAGAAAACAGAGGGATGGAACAGTTTGTGTTATAAAGTTCTGGTCAGCCGAAATCGGTTTGGCTCAGTGGATGGAGCGTCGGCCTGCGGAATGGGAGGTCCTGGGTTCGATTCCGGTCAAGGGCATGCAGATTGGTTGTGGGCACATCCCCAATAGGGGGTGTGCAAGAGGCAGCTGATCGATGATTCTCTCTCATCGATGTTTCTAACTCTCTGTCCCTCTCTCTTCCTCTCTGTAAAAAATCAATAAAATATATATTTTTTAAAAAGTTCTGGTCAAAGCCAAAATTCCAGGGTAACCAAGTCAGCACCTGCCCGTGGTAGAGATACAGTGAGAAAGCAACTCAAGCAACACCTGTTTTGTGAACATGCCATTTAGGCAGAGTACTGGAGCCAGAGGGCTAAGACACTAGTGAAAAACAGTCAACCTTGCTATAAGAAAAGGTTTCTCTTATAAATGAAGAAAGAGGAAGGAGAATGAATTATTATCTATTTATAAATTACATAAAAACCCCCTCACCCCCTGCAAACAAATTCAGTCCTGATTTAAAACAGGATATATACTAGGTATAAAGGCAAAGCTCACTAAAGGAAAATATTTAAATAAAGGAATACGATGTTCAGTTTTTATTTTACAATAACCTTATAATGCCTATGTTTTTTGAGAAAAAAAATCACTAAATATCTTAGCTCTTTGTATAATTAAAATGGACAAGTGAGAAACTTTAAAACTCTTATAATTATCCTTTACAAACACTATATTCCTATTAATGTTAAAATATATCACAGTAACAATGGAAAAAACTCACCATATATATTTCTCTGATCTATTTACTGGGAACTATAGGGAACCAGGCAGAGAAGGGAGACTACCAGTACTCACTATAAGTCCCACGTCTTACTGTCCTTTCCCTACAATGGTCTGGCTAGCTGTGAACAGCTTACATTCACCATCTTCTAAACTGATCTCCACTAACATCACTAATTTTATTCAACAGAATTTTGCAATATGACTTTATTCAACCACAATATGGAAAAGTTTTACTCTTCCAATTTAGATCTGGAATCCATCAAAGACCTGGGGTTTAAAAATTCTTTTTAATTAAATAGAAAAATTATTCAAGTTAAAGGAGAAAAAGCATTGTGAAAAAAGAAACCCACCAAGGGCATTTTTATGGTTATTGTGGTGGCCTACATTTAATTCTTGTTTCTGAGACTTTGGCTTTGAATCAGATTGGCAGAGGATGTGAACAATGAGAACTCTCTGTTCGTTCATATGGGGTTCTAAATTGGTTAAACAACTTGCAATTTGGCAACATCTAGTAAAGTTGAAGATTCACATGTTATGACTCTACATTTCTGTTTTTACACATATATTATAGAGAAACTCATGTCGACACACAAAAGTATTCATAGCAGCATTATTTCTAAGAGAGGAAAAACAAGGTATAACCTAAATATCCATTGAGAGTAAAACAAAACAAATGTGATATATCCATACAATACTGCACAGCAGAGAAAGCAAATAAACTTTACACATATTACCATATACAAATCTCACAAACATAATAAATGACAAAAGCAAGCTGCAAAAATATATATATATATATACATCTTTGACACTACAATGTTTTAAAATACTTAAAACTAATATACATTATTTAGGAAAATATATGAATAAATATATAAATACACAAAAACAACAAATCCGGGATGATAGTTTAAAAGGCAGATTAGATCACAAAGGAGGAACTGGTGTCTTGTCAATGTTTTCTTCATTAAATGAATGGTAGATCTATTGATGTTCAATGCACAACATCATTCCTTATTCATATCTGTATGTTAGAAATATTTATAATACCTTTTAAAAAGAAAGGACAAAAAAGAAGTGAAGGCTCCTACAATTACAATATAGTTTGTTCCTATCAGGGAGGCAACAGTTTTGGAAATAAAGCAAAAAAAGTAATTTGCTTCTTTAACTAGATATATTTCATTCCTAGTTCTATATCTATTTTCCTTTTGCTAAGTTTATCGTCTCTCCTCATTGGTCCACTAATTTATTTGCAACCCTGTAAAAAGAAGTAAACAGGAATTTCAATTCCCACGCTTTTATTGTTAGAGGAAATGAGTAAAATACAAACTCCACATTTGCAAATAATCTCATTTTCTTTTCCAAACACATAGAAATTACCTTCTTACAATAATTCTTTCTTTTTAATTCAAAAATGGCAATGAGGCTCCCCAGTATGACTTAGTAGCTGAGCGTTGGCTTATGAATCAGGAGATCATGGTTCAACTTCCAGTCAGAGCACATGCCGGGGTTGCAGGCTCTATCCCCAGTAGAGGACAGGCGGGAGGCAGCTGGTCAATGATTCTCCCACTCCCTGCCTATCTGAAATCAATTAAAAATATTTTATAAAGACATTCTAAACTAGAAAAACCATTTTTTTAAAAAAAGGAATGGCATGAAGAATGTTAAGCGATATAGATTCTAATTAACTTTACCAATGACTGTTTATTTGTTGATTATAGCCATTCTGAGGTATGAGATGGTATCTCACTGTTTTGATTTGCATCTCTCAGATTATTTGAGCACGCTTTCATATGTCTCTTGGCCTTCTGTATGTCCACTTTCGAAAAGTGTCTATGTCCTTTGCCCATTTTTAATTGGATTATCTTCCTTTTATTAAGATGTATGAGTTTCCTATAAATTTTGGAAATTAGGCCCTTATCGGATATAACACTGGCAAATGTGTCCTCCCATGCAATGGGCTTTTCTTGTTTTGTTAATGACTTCTTTTGCTGTGCAGAAGCTTTTTATTCTGATGTAGTCCCATTTTCTTCTTAGTTTCCATTGCCCGAGGAACTGTATCAGTGAAGTTTTTACTACAATATATGACTGATATTTTGATGCCTATGGATTCTTACAAGATTTTTATGGTTTCCCACCTTACATTTAAGTCCTTTATCCATTTTGAGTTTATTTTTGTGTGTGGTGTAAGTTGGTGGTCTAGTTTCATTTTTTTGGATGTATTTGTCCAATTTTCCCAAAACCATTTATTGAAGAGACTGTCTTGACTCCATTGTATGCTCTTGCCTCCTTTGTCAAATATTAATTGAGTATAATGACTTGGGTCTATTTCTGGATTCTCTGTTCTGTTCCATTGGTCTATGAGTCTGTTCTTGTGCCAGTACTAGGCAGTTTTGAGAACAGTGACTTTGTAATATAGCTTGATACCTGTTATTGTGATTCCTCCAATTTTGTTCTTCTTTCTCAAGATTGCTGTGGCTACTCAGGATCTTTTTTTATTCTATATGAATTTCTGGAGAGTTTGTTCCAGGTTTGTGAAATTGCATTAAATCTATAGATTGCTTTAGATAGTATGGACATTTTAATGATGTTGATTCTACTAATCCATGAACATGGTATTTTCTTCCATTTGTTTATGTCTTTCTCTGTTTCTTTTTTCAATGTCCTGTAGTTTTCCAAGTCTAGGTATTTTATCTCTTTAGTTTATTCCTAGGTATCTTAAATTTTTTTGGTGCAATGGTGAATGGGATTGCTTTTTTTATGTTTTTCTGAGAGTTCATTATCTATCTATATAAAAGCCTAAGCAACAGAACCACTGAACAATTGGTCCACTGGTCGCTATGATGCACATTGATCACCAGGGGGCAGACGCTTCATGCAGGAGCTGCCCCCTCATGGTCAGTCAGCTGACCAACGGGAGCCAGGTGCAGCAGGGTTGGGTTGAGTGGGAGCAGCAGGGAGGACCAGCATTTTGACATCCCCCGAGGAGTCAGAGATTGCAAGAGGGTGCAGGCCAGACTGAGGAACCTCACCAGTGCATGAATCCATGCACCAGGCCTCTAGATGGTATATAAAAAAAAGCCATAAATTTCTGGGTGTTAATTTTGTATTCTGCTACATGGCCAAATTCATTTATTAAATCTAATTTTTTTATGGAGTCTTTAGGGTTTTCTCTGCACAATATCATGTCATCTGTGAATAATGACAGTTTTACTTCTTTTCCAACTTGGATGCCTTTTATTTCTTCTTCTTGTCTGATCGATATGGTTAGCACTTTCAATACTATGTTGAACAGGAGTGGTGAGAGTGGGCATCCTTGTCTTGTTCCTTTTCTTAGGGGAAATGGTTTTAGTTTTTGCCTATTCAGTAGGTTTGTCATATAAGACTTTCATTATTTTGGGTATGATCCTTCTATTCCCACTTTGCTGAGGATTTTTATCAAGAAAGGGTGTTGGATTTTGTCAAATGCTTTTTCTGCATCGATTAATATGATTATGTGGTTTTTATCTCTCAATTTGTTTATGTGATTTATCACGTTCATTGATTTGTGGATATTGTACCATTTCTGCATCCCTGGAATAAATCCCCTTGGCCATGGGGTATGATCTTTCTAATGTAATGATGAGCCCAATTTGCTAGAATTTTGTTGAGGATTTTAGCATCTATATTCATCAGAGATACTGGCCTGTAATTCTTTCTTTGAAGTGTCTTTATCTGGTTTTGGGATTAGGTTAATGCTGGCTTCACACAAAGAACTTGGACATGTTCCTTCCTCTTGAATTTTTTGGACTAGTCTGAGGAGAACAGGTGTTTGTTTTTCTTTGAATTTTGATAAAACTCCCCCATGAGGCCAGGGTTTTTGTTTGCTGGATTTTTTTTAAATTACTGCTTCAATTTCCTCCATAGTTATTGGCCTATTCATATTTTATTCTTCCTGATTAAGTTTTGGAAGGTCATATTTTTATAGGAATATGTCCATTTCTTCTAGGTTGACCAGTTTGTTGGAATAGAGTTGTTCATACGGGTAGTATTTTTTAGCAATCCTTTGTATTTTGGTGGGGTCTGTTGTTATTTCTCCTCTTTCATTTCTGATTTTGTTTACTTAGGTCTTCTCTCTTTGCTTCTTGGTGAGCCTGGCTAGAGGTTTATCAATCTTATTTATCCTTTCAAAGAACCAGCTCTTGGTTTTATTGATTTTTTTTTTGGGGGGGGTGTCTTTATGTCATTTATTTCCACTCTGATCTTTATTATTTCCTTCCTTCTGCTTATACTGGGCTTTTCTTGTTGCTCTCTAATTCTTTAAGTTGTAGAGTCAAATAATTTATTACCATTTTTTTTTGAGACAGGCCTGTAATGAACTCCCCTCTCAGGAATGCTTTCACTGAGTCCCATAGATTTTAGATAGTTGTGTTTTCATTGCCATTTGTTTCCAGGATGTTGTTTTACTTATTTTTTTTTAATCTCTTTGGCAACCCAATCATTGTTTAATAACAGCTAGTTAGCCTCCAACTGTTTGAATTTATTTTTATTGTAGATTATTTCTATTATGCCATTGTGATCTGAGAAAAATTTTAGTATGATTTTAATCTTCTTGAATTTGAAGACTTTGACTGTATCCCAATATGTCTATCTTTTAAAATTTCCCATGTGCACTTGAGAAGAATGTATATTCTGTGGCTTTGTTCTGAAGATGTCAATCAAGTCCATCTGATCTAGCGAGTTGTTTAGGATTGCTGTTTCTTTGCTGATTTTTGTCTAGAGGATTTATCCAGTGATGTCAATTGGGTATTAAAGTCCCCTACTATAATTGTATTGCTGTCAATTTCTCCCTTGATATCTTCCGCAAGTTTCCCCCCACCCCCATGTATTTGGGTGCTCCTGTATTAGATGCCTATATGTTTATCAGAGTTATATTCTCTTGTATCAATCCCTTTAGTATTAAGTGGCCTTTCTTATCTCTTATTATGGCCTTCACTTTGAGGTCTATTTTATATAAGTATTGCTACCTCAGCTTTCTTTTTTTCCCATTTCTATTTTTCTGAAAAATATTTTTCCATCCCTACACTTACAGACTGTTTGAGTCCCTTGTTCTGAGGTGAGTCTCTTGTAGACAGCATATAAATGGGTCATTTTAAAAAATCCATTCAGTCACTCTATGACTTTTGATTGGAACATTTAGTTCATTTATGTTTTAGGTTATTATTGATAGATACTTTTGTTTGTAACCATTTTTACTCTTTATACCTGTGCTCCTTCTTACCTTTCTATTTATTTTTACTATAGCTTCTTTAGCATTTATTACATTGCTGGCTTGGTAGTGATAAATTCCCTTAGCTTTTTGTTTGTTTGTTTGTGAAGCTCCTGATATTCCCTTCAATTTTGAATGATAGCCTTGCTGGATACAGTATAGTTGGATTTAGTCCCTTGCTTTGCATCACTTTGTATACTTCATTCCATTCCCTTCTGGCCTGATGTGTTTCTGTTAAGAAATCATTTGATAATCTAATGGAAGATCCTTAGTAGGTAATTCTCTGCCTCTCTCTTGCAGTCTTTTAAGATTCTTAGTCATTAATGCTTGCCATTGTAATTATGACGTGCCTTGGTCTGGGTCTTTTTGGGTTCATCTTGTTTTGGACTCTATGCCTATGTGACTTTTTCTTCCCTAAATCAGTAAGTTTTCTGTCATTATTTCTTCAAATAGATTTTATAATCCTTGGTCCTCTTCTTGTCCTTCTGGCACACTTATTATACACGTTACTTTGCTTCATGTTGTCCAAACGCTCCCTAAGGCTCTCCCCTTGTTTTCTAATTTTTTTCTTCAATTGCTGTTCAGATTGGGTGTGTTTTTCTGCCCTGTCTTCTAACTCACTAATTCGGCCCTCTGCTTCTTCTAGTGTACTGTTAAACCTTCCATTGTGTTTTTTATTGTAGCTATATCATTCTTGATTTCCTCTTGATTCTAACATAAGTTGATTTTCTCAGCCATCTGGTTTATGAACTCTATGACCCATACTGAATTATTTTTCTAATATATTGCATGCTCCCATTTCATTTAGTTCCTTTTCTGGCAATACCTCCTTCTTTGGGGGTTGTCTCCCTATTTTGCTCTCACCAAAGGGTCCAGGTGCTGGGAGGGTTGCACAGCCTGAGAGTCACCGGAGAGCTCAGGCACTGAAGACTAGCCTTCTTAGGTCATCTAATAATCTCTCATTGCAGGCGGCCCCAGGAAGGACATGACCTCAGACAAGGAAGCCCTTTGTGGCTGAAAGATGTCTGCTGGATACACCTCAAGAGCTGATTAGCAAGTCTTTCTTTGTAGGAGATCTGGCAGTGTATCACCATGACTACCACAAGTTTCACAAGGTACAGATTTCTGGTTGAAGAGTGTGTAAAACTTTTGTCCTTGGCATTATGCAGTTTTATCAAGTGTATATTTCTGTTTATTTATCCTGCTAGGTGTATATAATGCCTCCTTGATCTGCATATTCAAGTGTCTAGCAGTTTTGAAAAATTTGCAGCCATTATGTCTTTAAATACTGTCTCTCCTACATAATAAACACCATTATCATAACTCTGGTATAGAAGGGAACTCTGCAGCTATTCCAGAAAATAGCCTTTAGCCCAAGCATCCAACATGAACTGGCCATCAGTTTATTTTTTCATTAGTCCTAGGAAGTTATCTTCTAACCTAGTAAGTCAGCTAATCTTAAAGTCAGTTATTTTGAGTATACCTGGTATGTTCTTGCATTCTCTTAATATCTCAAGGCACTTAAGTCTCATCTGCTGGTTCTACAAAGATGTTTCAATTGGGCCAAGAACAAATTAGAATCCTCAGAAATGATAAATAAGCCACAGTCCAATAGATGAACATTTTGTAGTAGGAAAAGGATTGGGTGAAAACTCTAATAATCTTCTTCCTATATTTTCCCTTGCTAATGTGTCCCTTGCATTGGAAGGGCTAATAGAATTAGGACGAGGCCTAGAAGAAAGGAAGCATGGAAAAAGCTGCCTTATGAAGGCTCAGTTTTAAACATTAGGGATGGGAAAGTAATTTTCAGATCATTACTCACTATCTCCATTATGGTGCAATAGCTCAGATAAGGCCAAGAACAGAAGTCGACAATCTGGCCTTTCTCATGCTAAAAGGGGCAAGAGGAACTCCTCTAGAAAGAGAGATACACAGACACATACCTTTGAAATAAATAGCACTGTATGCAGCTAGTCAAGGATTTGGACTTCACAATTTTAGTTACTATTTTCTTCCCATCAGATATGTAAACTATACTATAATGTTCACATAGGAACATGTATTTACATGCAATGCTAGCTATATATGCTATATCTGTGGCAAATTTAAGACATCACTTATTTTTATTTTTCCATAGTTACCCTTAGGGATTAATGTGCTATAATTTGAGGATAATGATGACACAACATTTAAGAAATTGTTAAAGTAATTATCTAGTCACTTTTATTATTTATTTATCTTCTTATTTTTTAGTCTGGTCATTTTTAAACCTTAGGACTTCAGCAAATTTTTTTCCTACCCAATTTATAAAAAGACATACTTTAAGTTGGCAATGAAGAATATTCTTTGGGCCTGTGCAGTGTGGCTCAATGGTTGAGTGGCAACCCATGAACCAAAAGGTCCCCAGTTCAATTCCCAGTCAGGGCACATGCCCAGGCTGCAGGCTTGATCCCCAGTGTGGGACAAGCAGGAGGCAGCTGATCAATTTTCTACCTCTTTATCCCTTCCTCTTGCTCTTAAATCAATAAAAACAAATTTTTAAAAAGAATATTTTTTAGAAGTGCTGGAAAAATAAATGTACTCTCCAAAATTAATCTTTGTATATTCACTAAATAATTTTGTATTTTTAGCTGTAGTATAACCAGTATCATATTCTTTAAGAGGTTTTTACTAGGTTTCTCCATATTTTTTAAAGAAACAGAGGTAAAACCCCATAAAATGATTGTGCTTTAGTCACTCACAGAATAAAATGACTTCCATATTTGTTTTCTTCTACTAGACTGTAAAGTCCTGTAAGATAGGAGCTGTATCTTATTCACTCCTGCTTTCTCAATTTGGCAATTGTCAATATGCCAAAATGGTAGATATATAATAAACGGTTGTTACATTATAGATTAATTTTATTAAGAAAAAAAATCTGGGTTCTGGAACCAAGATGGCGGCCTAGGTAGTCTCCCAAGCTGCCGCCTCATCAACAATTTAATTTAAAAAAACAACTAAAATCAAAAAGGACTTCACCAAAACCTCAGGAAAGCTGGCGGAGTGGAATAGCTACAACTAGAAAGAGAGAGAGGCTCATAGATCAGACTGGGAGCCGCAAAGCACTGAGGTAGGAAGACGCTTGCGGTGGAGAGTTAGTGCTGCCGCGGAATGCCTGCCTGGTCGCGGGAGGGGAGGAATTCCCGATTACACGGAACCCTTTCCGACTGCACTGAACCCCAACCCCGGCTGAAATTCCGTGGTCCCAGGCTCATATGGGTGGGGTCTGAACTGTAGAGAAAGGCACCCAGAAACTCAGAGACTGGGAGACTGGGGACCCAGCCGGCAGGGTCTACAGTTGTGCACCAGTGAGTACTCGCAGAGGTCTGACTGCAGAGGCTGCTGCCGTATCTCCATAGTGGAAGGAGTCCTGACCCAGGAGGCGGCCACTCCATAGTGGAAGGAGTCAGAAGCTCCAGACTACAGAGACCAGCCCAAGTCTGGGTGAGCCCCTGGGGCACCCACGCTCTTGCACAGGGAACCTGGGATGGTCAGGCAGAAACTCAGGGAAGCCTCGGAAGGCAGAGGTTAGGTGGAAACTCAGGCAAATGCACAAGGGCACGGTGGAAGCCAAGACTGTCAGTTCAGCCCTGAGACTCCGCCCCATCCAAGCAAAGCAGAGGCTTCTGCAGTTTTTCAAGTCTAATCCTATAAGACTGTCTCCAATACAGAAGTTATCCCAGAGTAGACACAGCTGATACCCACATCCAATTGGCCTGAAGGTCAATTCACAACAATAAAGACTTAGCTACAACAAGGCTGTGCATACAGTCCACAAAGGGGAGCACCAAGAGTGTCTACCTCAGGTAACTGAGGAGGCTGACCCACTGGGCCATATAGGACACCAAACACACAAAGCCATCCTACCAACTCTGAAAAACAGTGAAAATGCCGAGACAAGGAAATAGATCTCAAACGAAAGAGATGGAGGATATAGAGTTCACAACTATGGTTCTAAGGTTATGCAAGAATATCCTAGAAAAGGTCGATAATCTTCATGAGACCCAACTAAAAAGTATACATAAACTGACTATTGGAAAATATTATGCAGAGATCCAACAGCAGAATGGAAGAACATAAGAATCAGGTCAAAGAGCCAGAAGACACTCCTCTGGAGAAGCAAGAAGAAAAGAGAATTCAGAAAGTTGAAGATAGTGTAAGGAGCCTCTGGGACAACTTTAAGCCCACCAATATCAGAATTATGGGGGTGCCAGAAGAAGAGGGAGTGCAAAATACTGAAAACATATTTGAAGAAATAATATCAGAAAACTCACCTGGAGAAAGAAATAGACTTACAAATACAGGAAGCGTACAGAACCCCAAACAAGAGGAATCCAAAGAAAAATACTCCGAGACACATCATAATCAATACGCCAAGGGCAAAAGACAAAAAGAAGATCTTACAAGCAGCAAGAGAAAAGCAGTTGGTTACCTATAAGGGAGCACCCATACGACTATCAGCTGATTTCTCAACAGAAACCATGCAGGCCAGAAGGGAGTGCCAAGAAATATTCAAAGTGATGAATAGCAAGAACCTACAACCAAGATTACTGTATCCAGCAAAGTTATCATTCAGAACTGAAGGGCAGATAAAGAGCTTCACAGATACGAAAAAGTTAAAGGAGTTCATCACCACCAAACCAGTATTATATGAAATGCTGAAAGGTATTACTTAAGAAGAGGAAGAAGATCAAGTGAATTAAAAATCTGAGGAATAGAATAAACTGGTGAATATAATAGAATCAGGGGCAAAGAAAGGGAGTGGATTGATAATTATCAGGGTGAAAGGGGTGTGGGGGTGCAGAAAGAGACTGGATAACCTATGAATGAGGACAATGGTGGGGGGAGGGGGTAAGAGCAGAGGGTGGGGTGGGAATTGGGTGGAAGGGAGCTATGGGGGAGAAAAAGGAGAAACAATTGTGATAATCTGAGCAATAAAGATTTATTTTTTAAAAAAATCTGTGGTTTATGAGAGAAAAGTTGCTAGATTCATTTGATATTAGACCTGAGAAGAACCTTAGAGATTATTCAGTTCAACCCTCTAATTTTAGAGATAAAGAAACTTTAGAGTGACTAGTCTAAAGACAAAGCTAGTTAGGGATACATACAGCCAGTTCTAGGTTGCATCTCCCAAATACTCCTTCTATGTTTTTTGGGTAAGAGATGTAAAGTGGTGGTAAGAATGTAAGCGTTGGAATCAGAAAGATAATTCATATTCCAGCTCTCACTTACTGTTTGAATTTGAATAAGTTGTATAATTAAGAAACTCCATTTCTACATTTGTAAAATTGAGTACAATTTAACTTACTGGGCTTTAGTGAAAATTAAGTGAGATGATGTATATAAATTTGCCGAGTACAGAACATGGTGCATAGGAAATACTTAACTAGAAGCCTCTGTGATTATTACATTATTTTGCTTCTATTTTACTATTCCCATAAACTACTGAAATTATTTCCTTTAATTGGTGCAGTAATGACTACAAAATGATTAGAAAAAAGATTTATTGGCAAGGTTTTATTATAGTGATGTACTAGAATTTATTTTTATTTTTTATTGTAGCAATATAATAATACTAGACTGTACTGAATATTTTTAATACCATTATGCAAATAGTGTAAAATAATGATTCTCAAGAATAGTAATAAGAATGAAACTGACAATTCATATGGGACAGAAAAAAATGGCACGGATAGGCAACCAACTACTAAATTTTCAAAGATTATATAGAATAATGCCTGCTATAAATCAGGATTGACAAACTACAGCAAGTGGACCAAATCTGATGCAACTGTTTTTGTAAAATCAAACTTTATTGGAATAATTCCATTTGTTTACATATTGTTTATGATTACTTTTGTATTATGTTGGTAGAGTTGAGTAGCTGCTGCAAAAACCATATGCAGGCAAAGCCTAAAATATTTACTATATGACCTTTAACAGTTTTCTGTGCCCTGCTGCAGATCATGGCAAGTACATTAAAAACATTTTTTTCTAAAACGTGTACACCATTTGTACACCAGAAACATTTGCAACTAAGATTTAAAACTGAACTTATAACGTAGGCTTTTCTGTTAAACAGAGGCCAGAATAATAGTAACTTGTATGTTTTAATGTATTTATCCAACAGTGCCATTTGACAGCATTTTACAACCTGTACATAATGGTATTAATAGTTTTCTATAAATTTCTTTAATATTCTTTTAAATATACCTATTTCCCTCAGAGTCCTTACATAAACAATGATGATTCCTTTTGAAATTACCTGGTAAAAAGAAACATCATTACCAGAAATTGAAGCTAATATCACAGTTAGATTTGACATTTTTCTGCTAGTATTTTTATTTTTCTGAATCAAGACTCGATAAACAACAGATGGGTTGCCTTGTGTGGCTGTTTTTTTGTTTGTTTTCTACAAAAATATATATATTTTAGAATTCTACAAATGGTTCTAATGTGAACTTCAAAGTCTTAGCTAAGCTGCTTGTATTACAGTAACACATTTCTACTACTGAAACATAGGTTCTAGTATCAAAATTTCTTGGGATATATAGCATTGCATTAGATGTATGAAAGAGGTGAAAAATGAAGGGGTACTTTAGGAAAGAATATGTGCGCTTTTGAAAATAAATATTTAAATAAAAAATTATGATTCTAGTTCAGGATATAGGGTTAATATATTCCTTCCTCAAGCTTCAAGAAATATGTAGTTATGGCAATAAAATACTGAAATTTTCCTTTTTGCAAGGCATTCTAGTAAGAGGTTTAAATTTATTATCTCCTTTAATCTTCATAGCCACTCAAGGGGTACATATTACTATATGAAACATATTATTTCCTGCATTTTACATGAGGGAACTAGGCTCAGAATGTTAGAGACAGGACATAAACCTAGCCTGTCTGCCTTTGAATATCATGTATGTATGTATGTATATTTTAGAGAGAGAGGGGAGAGAGAGAAAGAGAGAGAGAGAGAGAGAGAGAGAGAGAGAAGAAAAAAAGGAGGGTGAGGAGGAGGAGGAAGAGAAGGAAGAAGAGGAGGAGGAGAAAGAGGAGGGATGGAAAGAAGAGGGAGGGAGGGAGGGAGAGAGGGGGGAAAGAGAAAAGGAGGGAGAGAAACATCCATCAACTATCTCCTGTACACACCCCAACAGGAGATTGAACCTGAAACCCAGGCGTGTGCTCTGACTGGGAATAAAACCCACGACCCTTTGGTGTAAGGGATGATGCTCCAACAAACCGTGCCACCCTGACCAGGGATAAAGCCCATGTTTTGTTTTTTTTTTTGTTTGTTTTTTTAACCAATACTATGTATATTATATTGAAATGCCTTTCTAGAAATAACCTTTGAGACTTGTAACTCTTTCATAAAATGCTTTGAGCCCCTTAAAAGACAATAAATAGAGGACATTATTTTTATAGAAAAAACTGCAACAACAAAACAACGAAGTACCTATAAATTTACTAATGTTAACTAGTATATCAGATAGAAGTGTACTCTAGGAATAAACTGTACTGATTTTAAATAGTAACACAGATATTCTGACAACTAGGGCTAATTTCATAATTCTGGCATTAAATATTACTCGTTCAAGTATTATTTAATACACATTTTAAAAAGTGTTCTTGCTAGAATTAGTTAGTATAAAGTATTTTTAAAATATTTTTATTGATTTAGAGAGGAAGGGAGAGGGAGAGAGAGAGAGAATCATCAATGATGAGAGAGAATCATTGATCTATTGCCTCCTGTACACTCCCCACTGGGGATCGAGCCTGCAACCCTGGCATATGTCCTTGACTGGAATCTAATCTGGGACCCTTCAGTCCACAGGCCAGCGCTCTATCCACTGAGCCAAACCAGCCAGAGCTAGTGTAAGTATTTTAAAATCTAAGCAATTAATTTCTACTTATAGTAAGGTTTCTATTATATATATATATATATATATATATATATATATATATATATATATATATAAATTGATTCTTCACAGAGAGGAAGGGAGAGAGATAGAGAGCCAGAAACGTCGATGAGAAACATCAACCAGCTGCCTCCTGCACACCCCCCAACAGGGATGCGCCTGCAACCAATGTACATGCCTCAGACCGGAATCGAACCCGGGACCCCTCAGTCCGCAGACCGACGCTCCACCACTGAGACAAATCGGTTTCGGCTATTTTAAATATTTTTTAAAACTTTATACAATCCAATTTTTCTTCAAATTATGGACTTAAATACATGCCATTTACATTAAACACAAATGACATTTTGAAACATGTGATCAACTACTTCCCAAATTGATTTTTCAAATATTTGAAACCTGCAGTAATATAAGAAATAACTATAAAGCAACCTCTAGAAGCAAAATATTCAAATATTATTCTCTAAGTCATGTAGCAGGCTACTCTAAAGAAAACATCATTGCTCAATACATTTTAAAATGTCTCAGACCCCCCCCCCCGAAAAAAAAGTCTCAGACCCTGCTAAGTATTCTTTTAGGCAAGCTCAGCGATAGTAAATCTGTCCAATTATGTGTGGATATTACTTCAAATAGGAATTTAATATCTCTGGTACTCAATTCACAAGTCTATGTAAGATTCTTCTCAGTGAAATTGTGAATGAAAACTAGTATTAAAATTCCAATATCAAACTGTTAAAAAACCAAAGTTGGACAAATATATATCACTTAAATGTATACCCAAAGTAGCACAGGTATACCTCATTTTATTGCATTGCTTTATTGCACTTTACAGATAATGCGTTTTTCACAAATTGAAGGAAAGACCTTTCACCTGCAAAAAGATTATTACTATCTGAAGGCCCAGGTTAGTATTTTCTTGCAATAAATAAATAATTTTTTTCATTAAGGTATGTATATTATTTTTTATACACAATGCTACTGCACACTTTATAGACTATAGTATAATGTAAGCATAATTTTTATATGCACAGGAAAACCAAAAAATTCCTGTGATACTTGCAGTGGTCTGGTCTGGAAATGAACCTGCAATATCTCAGATGTATGCCTGTAGCCAAATTCATAGACACATTAAGTAATGATGGCTGCCAGGGGCTGGGAGGCAGTAGGAAATGGGAGTTATTGATTAATGGGTAAAGTTTCAGTTTAGAAATATGAAAAGATTTCTGGAGATGGATGGTGTTGATAGTTGCACAAAATGTAAATGTACTTTATGCCACAGAACTGTACACTTAAAATGGTAAATTTTGTTACCATTTCTGGGGGGATATTGTACCACAGTTCAAAAAAAAACTACCCTAGATGACTGGCTCTATAATTTGTCAGTAGGCTCTAGTTTGGGTGGCCTATACTTAGCTGACCCCTCAGTTAATGTTACTCTATGGTATGTCATATTTCTTTCTGTTTTAACTTCCTCCCTTTAGAGTGGCAAGAATGAAGCCATACTATCAATATCATAAGGTTGTGGGTATCAGATAAAATCACAGATTTACTCACAATGAACTTTATACAAATAAGAACAGTTCATATTTATAACACTATATTTTTTATATATTTTATTGATATTTTACAGAGAGGAAAGGAGAGATTTTACAGAGATGAAGGGAGAGAGACAGAGAACTAGAAAAGTCGATGAGGGAGAAACATCGACCAGCTGCCTCTTGCACACCCCCTACCGGGGATGTGCCCGCAACCAATGTACATGCCCTTGACAGGAATCGAACCCGGGACCTCTCAGTCCGCAGACCGACGCTCTACCACTGAGCCAAACCGGTTTCAGCAATATAACACTATATTTTTTTTAACAAGTCATATTTAACTCAATATCTGTTACTTAAGAAGGAAAAGCAAGAGTCACAAGGGAGTTCATGGAATTCATACACAGAATAAAGCTTTAATCATACTTGCACTAATCTTCCAAAACAACCTCTGAACTTTTATGCTGAAGAAAATACTAATTCTGGGAAAGAAAAATACTGCAGGGAATAAAAATTCAAGTATGTAATATCAATTTATGAGGTGTTAATGTGAAAAGCACCCCTTCCATTAGAATTGGAAAAACTTTTTTATGAAGGAAGGCCAGAGATTTCCCCAAGTTGAATGAGTAAAAGGTTCTACAAAATAGAACCAGAGTCATAGAAGCATCAAAAAGACTGTCCAACCTATAAAGGAATGTGGGGAGTGAGGGGGAAAGAGATCAACCAAAGGATTTGTATGCATGCATATTAGCAAAATCAATGGACACAGAAAGGGGGAGGAGGGGAAGGCACGTGCTAGGGGATGGGAGCAGCGGGGGAGAGGTCAGTGAGGTAAAAGGAGACTTAAGAAGTACTTTAAACAATAAAGAATTTAAATAAAAAAACCACACAAATTGTAATAACTTAGCTACAGATCATCTTTAAATAAATAAATAAATAAATAAAGTTGTTTGGAACTACCAAGTAAGTATGAAACACTGAATGAGTGACCAACATGGTTAATAACAATTTCTTGGCTGTAGCTGGTTTGGCTCAGTGGATAGAACATTGGCCTGAGGACAAAAGGATTCCGGGTTTGATTCTAGGTTAGGGCATATGCCTGGGTTGTGGGCTTGATCCCCAGTGGGGGACGTGAAGGAGGCAGCCAATCAATGATTCTCTCTCATCATTAATGTTTCTATCTTTCCCTCTTCCTTCCTCACTGAAATCAATAAAAACATATATTTTTAAGAAATAATTTTTTGGGGGTTGAATTTTAACTAATAAAACACTTCAAAAACCAGGAAATAGTTACAATGCATGAGTTGAATTTTCAAGTATCTAGAAAAACAAAGTATAGTTGACCACTGAATAACACAGGCTTGAACTGAGTGGGTCCATTTATATGCAGATTTTTTTACAATAAATATACAGCCAGCCCTCTGTATCCCTGAGTTTCACAACTGGGTTTTATAGCCGTAGACTTAACCAACTGCTAACTGTATGTATGCATTGTTTTGGGGGCGTCAAAAGTCATATGAAGGTTTTCAACTGTGTGGGGGCTGGCACCTCTAATCTCCACATTATTCAAGCATCAAATGTAATTCTAAAGAAAAGCAGCAGGAAGAAAGTAAGGTAAGAACAGAAATAATTGAATTAAAATTATAATCCTTTGGTAAGATTGATCAAGGGAGAAAAAAATAGGACATACATTAGGAACCAAAATAGGAAATAGTAACAATTTTCAAAATTAAAGCATGTGAATAACCTTATACCAATTTATTTGAAATATTTTTCTAGAAAAATATAAATTCTCAAAAATGACTTAAGAAGAAATAAGACCTGAATAAAACATTACTATTAAAGAAATTGAAATGGTAGTTAAGAAACCCAGTAATTCCCAAGACCTCTCTTACTTATTTCTACAATACTATGACACAGAGTTTTTACAGGATATACTAATCCTTTCACAAAGCAGAGAGCCCTACTTATTATGGAAACTGTTTCTGAGAAACAAACCTCACTTTATTAAGCTATTATAATCTCAACACCCAAACTAGCCAGGGATAATACAAAAAAGTAACAATTATCACCATCTATCTCATTTACGAGTATACAGTTGTCTCCCCTTATCTATGGTTTCACTTTCTGTGGTTCCAATTACCTGTAAAGCCACAATCCAAAAATATTAAATAAAAAATTCCAGAAATAAACAATTTATAAATTTTAAATGGCACACAGTTCTGAGTAGCATGATAAAATCTAGCACTGTCCTGCTCCAGCCTGCCCAGGACATGAATCATCCTTTTGTCCAGCTTCTCCACACCATATATAACACCTGCCCTTTAGTCATTCAGTAGCCATCTTGGTTATCAGATCAACTCAGTATATTATTTTACTTAATAATGGCCCCAAAGGGCCAGAGTAGTGATGTTGACAATTCAGATGAGCCTAAGAAAAAATGTACCGTACTTTCTTCCCATGAAAATTTGAGTAATTGTTATATTCTATTTTATTAGTAGTTATTATCATTAATCTCTTACTGATACCAATTTATAAATTAAACTTTATCATAGACTAGAAGCCTGGTACACGAGTTTGTGCATGGGTGGGGATATGATACTTGGCCTGGCCTGCGATGGGGCCGATCAGGGCTAATAAATAGGGCAGGCCTGGGGAGGTTGGCTTTGGGAGCACACTGACCACCAGGTGGCAGCTCCTGCATTGAGCGTCTGCCCTCTGGTGGTCAGTGCACATCATGGCAAGTGGTCATAAAGGTCACTTAGGCGTGTGTGTGTGTGTGTGTGTGTGTGTGTGTGTGTGTGTGTGTATTTATAGGGAAAAACATAGTATATACAGAGTTCAGAATTATCTGTGGTTTCAAACCTCCACTGGAATCTTGGAACATATCCCCTGTGGATAATGGGGGACTACTATAGATGCAAAAAATTTTAAATAAAATGTAAGAACTGGAAAACAAGTAAGAGACAAAGCTGTCCTTATTTTCAAACAATAGAATTTCTACAAAGAATATCTAAGAGTATCTAAACACAATTAGAACTAATAAAAGAATTCACAGGGATGCTCATTATAAGATCAATACACAAAAGTCAATCAATGGCATTCTTGTACACCAGCGATAACCAATTTAAAATGTAAGAGAGAAAACATCTTATTCACAACTGCAACAAAAACAAGGTACCCAGAAATGAATGAACATATAAATAAACAAAAGATATGAAAACTCAGTATACAAAAATGGCAATTTCCCCTAGATTCATTTAAAATAAAAAACAAGTTTAATCCCAACAGTGTTTTTTTTTAATGAATAAACAAAAGGATTTTTAAAAAAACACACAAAAGGCAAAGAAAACACAAGTTAAAAGACAAGCTACAGAGCAGGATAAGATATCTGCAATAAAAATAAATGGCAAAGAATTAATGTCAAAAATATTTAAACAAAAAAAGGCAAATACCCAACAGAGCTAGAGATAAAGGTTGCAAATAGGCATATCACAGAAGAGCAACCCAATAAACATACAAAAATACTCTCAACCTTATCAAACTCATACTGTACTGAGTATAAAATTAAAATAACTACTTGAGTTGAATATGTCTTATAATGCAACAATTTCACATTTTGGTGTATATCCCATGGAAATTCTTATTCATGTATAAGGAAGACAGGTATTACAAAAATATTCATTGTAAAATGGATAACAAAAAAATAAACTGGAAACTATATGCCCAGAATATAGTTTCAGAATAATGAGTGAATAAATTGTAGTATATTTCTATATTAGACTATTAGAGTTAAAATGAACACATATCAACATTTATATTCTTATAAACATAAAGCTGAGTAACAAAGCAACCTACGGATTTACCTCATTCATATGAATTTTTTAAACTTGCAAAACAGCAAGTTTAATAGATAGATATTCAGCCACAATATAAAAATATTAGGAAGAGCTCTAGCTGTTTTTCTCAGTGGTTAGAGCATCAGCCTGAGCACTGAGAGTCCTGGGTTTGATTTTGGTCAAGGACATGTACCTTGGTTGCAGGCTCTATTCTATCCCTGGTCCCATTCAGGGCACATGCAGGAGGCAACCAATCTCTCAATCTCTCCCCCTCTCTTCCACACTCTCTAAAACTCAATGAAAAAAAAAAAACTCCAAGTGAGGATTAACAACAACTATATATATATATATATATATATATATATATGTGTGTGTGTGTGTGTGTGTGTGTGTGTGTGTGTGTGTGTGTGTGTGAAAAAATGATAAATATCACATTTATGAGAAGGGTTACCTCTGGGAAGGGAGAAGGAAGATGAATGGGAATATGAAAGGGAACGGAAAGAATCATCAACTTTGTCTTTAATAATAGCTAGCCAGATAGATAGATAAAATATAATATAATATTAAATTTCAACATTATGAGTACATGGGTGTTTGTTATTTTTCTATACCTCTATATATTTAAAATATTAACATATACCTTCCTTAAAAGGAAACATTAAAGAAAAATGAACTACATATCAAAAACAGATGTATAGCATAATATTTACATACTATCCTATATAATAAAAGCCTAATATGCTAAGTGCCCGGTCATCCATTCAACCAATCAAAGCGTAATATGCTATTTATATGCTAAGGCTGCTCAACCGCTTGCTATGACATGCACTGACCACAGAGGCAGACAGTCATTGGGACATCCTCTGAGGGCTCCCAAACTGCGAGAGGGTGCAGGTTGAGCTGAGGGGTCCTCCTCCACCCTGTGCACGAATTTTGTGCAATGGGCCTCTAGTATAGTATAAAACAAAAGTTATTCATAGCTACATTCGCATTGGTAATTATATAGACTTTCATGGGAATGACACTCCAAATTCAGGATGATGGTTAAGTCTGGGCAGGGAATAAGAGAAATAGGATTGGGGAAAGGTACCCAGGAAATTTCAGTCAAATCTTTAATATGATTTCTCTGAAAAGTCTAAAACAAATATGGTTTGCTAAAGCTTAGTACTGGATGGTTTAAAAAACTTATTATTTACATATATGTATGTATGCAAATAGCAAGAGCAGCAACAAAAAAATAAAGTGAATAATAAAGCTAACATTTGAGCACGTATATAGTAGGTACTTTTCTAAGTGTCTGCATGTATCTTAAAAACAAACCTAGGAGAGAGATTCTGTTACTATTTATAAATAATATTATTACTATTAGATTCTATTATTCATTTTACAGATGGAGAACTGAAGCAGAGAGGAATGAAGCTGGTCTAAGGTTATAAAGCTAATAAATAATGAAGTAACCAAGAAGTCAGGATTCCTGTTCCAGAGTTTACAGCTTAATAACTATAATAGCTATTGTTATTATATCATTCTCTATTCTTTTCAGTATGTTGGAAATCCAACATTTCTATAAGTTGGAAAAAATAATTTTAACCTATGACTACAAAGGAACGTACTGTATGTGTGCACACATACATACACATTTATCTGTGTAGCTTAAACTGTTTCTAAAGATGCTAAAAGAATTATAGAAATGTCTTAAAAATAGCAGCATCACAACTACTTTAATTTACATATTTGAGGTTGGGTTTTAAATATATATATATATATATACACACACACACATTATATATATATATATATATATATATATATATATATATACACACACACACATACATACACACATATATATTTACTAATTTCAGAGAAGAAGGGAGAGCAAGAGAGAGAAACATCAATGATGAGAGGGAATCATTGATTGGCTGCCTCCTGCACGATCCCCACTGGGGATCGAGCCTGAAACCTGAGCATGTGCCCTTGATCAGAATCGAACCTGGGACCCTTCATTCTACAGGCCAGCACTCTATGCAATAAGCCATACCGACCAGGGCACGATTTGATATTTCTTAGATCATTTTTTCATAGTTAAACTTTGTTTTTTTAATAACCCTAAGATAATATATATTTGGAATCTTAGATAATTTATATGGGGAAGCATATGATGTAATTTGATCACCTTTTTCTCTCATTAGGGGCAAAATTCAATTATTTATTTTTAGGACTGAAAATTCATATTAAAAGTTGTTAATAAGTAATACTGTTAAGAAATATAATACAATTTCAATTACTCATTCTTTCTGGTCTCTTTGAGTTTATTTTTTATAAGCTAGTAATTAATATTTATATACAATAAAAATGTAATTTTGTATAAGACTATTTAAACAACAAAATAAAAGGGGAATTGGCATTTTTATTCACCAAATATTTATGAGCTTTGACTATGTACTAATTACACATTCCTTATTCCCAGTACCACAGTTACCATTTAAAAAATATATATATATATTATTGATTTTTTTACAGAGAGGAAGAGAGAAGGATAGTTAGAAACATCGATGAGAGAGAATCATCTATCAGCTGCCTCCTGCACACTCCCCACTGGGGATGTGCTCGCAACCAAGGTACATGCCCTTGACCGGAATCGAACTGGGACCTTTCAGTCCGTAGGCCGACGCTCTATCCATTGAGCAAAACCTGTTTTGGCCACAGTTACTATTTTTGTTGTTGTTGTTGTTAATCCTCATCCAAGGATATCTTTCCATGGACTTTTAGAGAGTGTGCAAGGGAGTGGGAGAGAGAGAAACATCGATGTGAGAGAGACACATCGACTGGTTACCTCCTGCACGTGTCCTGACTGAGACCGAGGATCAAGCCTAAAACCAAGGTACATACATACCCTTGACCAGATTCAAACCAGGACCCTTCAGTACAAGGGACAACATGCTATCCACTGAGCCAAACTGGCTAGGAATATTACTATTTCTTATGTTTCTTCTCAATCTATACACCCACATTCTCAATGGTATTATCTACTAACCTACAGAATATGCATTAAAATATGATAACACAAAAAATATGAAAGCAAAAGAATTTCTTGCTTTTAAAGAGTTCACCATCTAGCAGGAGAAATAGACAAGTAAAATACATAAGTACTTTAAGAAAGACATTTAAAAGGTATTAGAGAAACATAAGGGTTGGGATAGATTGAAAGGTGGCTGGTGCACTTCTGAGAATAAGAAACCTGGAACGTGATGAACAGGAGATAACTCTTTTGAGAAAACTTGTCTTAAAAGGAAAAAGAGAGGGTAATAGCTAGTGGCATAGTTCCACAGAAGGTTTTAAGATAAGAGAGAGAAATACTTAGCATCAACTCCTCTGAATTACTTTCCTTGTTCCTGTTCTCTCCTAGGATCTAAATCCCAGATGAGTGTGAACAAGTTACTATACATTTCTAAGCCTCAAAGGAGACAGATGCTTAAGAATTTGATAGAGGGAACCTGAAAATTATCTCTAAGATTCTATGATTCTATTATTATGATTATCTAATCTCTTTAAACTAAAAAGTAAATCACAAAATATTCAGTATGCAAAAGAGAAAACAGACCAATTAAGAAATGAACTGGCTTGTACAACTGCATTCTAAAAAACAATTAATTCCTATTTTGAACATCAGTAAAATTTCTATAAAAAGATGGTACCTTTTTACCAGAGTTGGTAAAGTGCTTCTTCCCCTCAAACCTGCAGTTTTAAAGAATCAACAAGCAACTATTTTGTAATAACAGATGTAAATTGCTTAAAAGCCTATACTTTAAAGTGGTTAAAGTCATATTTTAAAAGGAAGATGTTTATAGAAACATATGTATGCCATTCTTATTACAATATATTTGTTCATTATCTTTCGCTTTAAAACTTTCATATACAAGTTGAAGGTTCATGAAGTTTTTTAAAGCCCCAGCTAAGATTAGCTCTTCATAGTAATACGCCTTCTTTTCACTATTACACAAAATTTAGAACAAGGTTTCCCTTACCTGATATGGACATGGAATGTGATATTCTCTGCAGCGTTCTTGTATCCATGTTGTTTCCCAGATGCCACGGTAAGCTTGCTCATAAAAATAGCATCCAATTACAACCAAGAGTGGTACCAGATAAAGAATGCTGAAAACACCAATCCGGATCATAAACTTCACCAATTTATCTTGGTTCTCCTTTTCTAATGGAATCTCAATTCGAACTCTGTTTAGGGATATAATGCCAGCTAAAAGGAGTGAAACCCCAACTACCACATATAGGCAGAGGGGTGCAAGAACAAAGTATCTCAATGCATCAACGTCGTAGAGGCCAACAAAACACACGCCACTGATATTGTCACCTTCAATTTTATTCATCGCTAAAAGGATGATAGTTAGAGTTCCAGGGATGCCCCATGCACTGGCGTGAAACAGCAATGCTTTCTTCTCAATAGCTTCACTACCCCACTTTGGCACAGCTGCCAAGAACCATGTGATGGTAAGAATTACCCACCAAACGCTGCCAGCCATAGTAAAAAAATAAAGTACCATAAAAAGCATGGTACAAGCTTTATTATGAGATCCTTGTGTCACTGTAGAAGCCTTATACTGCGCAGGGCTAGATGCATTGCAGGCTACTCGGTCCTCAAGCAAAAACCCAATGAAGAAAATTAATGATACCATCATGTAGCAGACTGCATAAAATATAATAGGTCTCTCAGGATAACGAAATCTTGTGACATCAATCAAAAAAGTTAAAAAAGTAAACAACGTGGCAGAGAGGCAAATGATTGAGATCAATCCTATGAAATATCGAGCAAATGAAAGTTCTTCTCTCCTAAAGTACATGTTTGGACATGGAGGTGAACAATCACGCACGTGCAAAAAAGAATACCCAAGATCAGGATCAATTTTCAACTCCCGGGGACACCAAAAACCATAGTCCCTCTGCACTGCCACTGGGGCTCCTTCAGTAGGATCTCCAGCTAAATTCAGATCCACAAGTCGAGGGTATGGCTCATCACAATCTGGGAACCTATAAAATACAAGATGAGAACCATTTTACTTACTGGGAAATCACTGCCACTTAATAATTTGAATTTCCAAAATTAGCACCTGTGACCTTACTATTTATCCTTACATACTTAGAGTACATTACAATAAGTAGAAATAAAGTAAATAGTAATATATTATTTAGTTCACAGAACTAGATTTTCCATAGTTGACCAAAAATGATGATGTTTCAAATTTTGTCTTGGCTTTAAAAAACAGTACTCTTGCTGGTTTCATGGGTTCGATTCCCAATCAAGAGCATATACTGAGGTTGCAAGTTCCTTAGCCCTGGTAGGGGCTTGACCAGGAGGCAGCCAATTGAATTGTCTCTATTGTGTCGATATGTCTCTCTCTCTTACGTAGAACTTACTTAAACATAAGAGCTAAAAATATTCCCTAAATGCATGTTCCAAGGTATTTTAAGTTAGATTAACATTAAAAATCCTTATAAGTGGCTTATATAGTAGTTTATATGCATCAAATAGATTCCAAGGAACTATCACTTATATTGTTTGCCAAATGCATAACCTTATACTGTAGTAGATTAATCTTTTATTTTCTGATACAAACCATTTTCTTCACAGGGGTTGGAATTAGAAAGCTAAAAATTTTAAAGTTTTCCCTTCATTTTACAATTATTATCTGCTTATCATATTGGTTAATTAAAGACTTCTAAGGTCTCTAGATGTCAACTATTTCCCTCCTACCATCTCTAACTTCTCTCCAATCCATTGGATTCTCTAATCCAGTTATTTTCAAACTTTCAAGTGCATGAGAAAATTTAAGATCCTTTTAAAATGTAAATTCTCGGTCCCCACCACCACAAATCATATTACAATATGCTCTTGTTAGGGCCCAAGAAATCTACAATTTTTCAGATCCACAAACTTGAGTGTCATAGCCTCAGAACAGAAAATAAGGCAGACATACTTACATGACTAACAGTACCATTCTCATGAACTTCCTGCATTTTCAATTTTCTTGCCAGTAGCAGTTGCCAAGTCCTCAGACTCTCACTAACTAAATGTTTACTAGTTTATATGCATCAAATAGTTTCCAAGGAACTATCATTTATATTGTTTGCCAAATGCATGCATACCCTTATGCTGTAGTGGATTAATCTTTTATTTTTTGATACAAACCATTTTCTTCACAGGACTTGGAATTATAAAGACAGAAACTTACTGCATTCAGGCATTTATTGGAATCCTGAAGTATTCCAGGGGTCTAACATAAACAGACAAAAGAACAGGATCTCTATCCTTCAGTCTAAAAGGAGATGCATACTGATAAAGACAGCACAAAAGAAAACAGTGTGATACATGAAGCAATCAAAATCTATATAAAGTATAAAATGATATAGGGAAGGATTAATTAGGAGAAGAGATTATAAAAGACTTCACAGGGTAAGTCTCTGAACATAAAATTTTGAATCAGTATTTGCCAGTATTGGAAGTATGCCAAACAGTGTTCTAGCAAGAAATGCAAACAAAAGCATACAGTTGTGAACAGGGTGTGTTTAGTACTACTGGATCATGAGGTGTGCATGACTTGTGACAGGGATGAGATTGGAGAGATAAGCATGTTGCAGAAATGTGTGTGTGTATACAAAACTGATAAAATTTAAAACCATGCAAAGTAATACTATGTATTTTTATGGATGTATTTGTGTATATATATATATATATATATATATATATATATATATATATATATATAACTGCTAATTCAACACATACACGCCCTTCACTCAAAACCAAATTCTTGATTTTCACTCCTTAGATTTCTCTATTTCCATGAATGATAATTTCATTCTAGCTGTCTAGGCCAAAGACTTTGGGGTCATCTCTCTCATTTACACTTCAGAACCTACCAGCAAATCCTGTCACTCTACTTTGTGACATTCCAGAATCTGACCACTTCTCTTTTTCTCTGCTGCTGCGCCCTACTTTGACATCAGTGCCTCATCCCTGGACTTCCAATTGATCTCCACTTCCACACAGCAGCCATTCCTGTGCTCATGATGTTTCTTCTGTTCAAAATCTTCTAATGGCTTCCCTTCCCAGAGACAAATTCACATTCATATTAGAGCTACAAAACTACCTCCCCAGTACTTTTCTAGTCTTATTTAATCTTTCCATTCTTCTTCCCTCACTTAGCTCCAGCCTCTTTGATCTCTTTGTTCTCTGAATATGCCAAACATTCTTTCACTTCAGAATCTTTGAACTTGTTCCTCCGTTTCTTCTGCCTGGAGTATTCTTTCCTAGATATCTATATTTGTTCTCCCACTTTACTTAGATCGCTTTTCCAATACCTCCTTATCAAAAAGGCCTTCCCCAATGCCTCCACAGACAACAGAGCTTCTACTTCCCTGTATTGTATCACCTAACTCCACTTTTAAAAAAAATTTATCTTTATTGTTGAAAGTATTATAGATGTTCCATTTTTCCCCCCATTGACTCCCATCAACCAGTGTCCCCACCCCAGGCCTTCACCACTATTGTCTATATCCATGGGTTATGTATACATGCATATAAGTTCTTTGGTTAATCTGTTTTTACCCACCCAACTACCCTGCCTTCCCTCTGAGATACATCAGTCTGTTCCATACTTCTATGTCTCTGATCTCTACTCTTTCTTAATAGCATTTGTTAACATTATCTATTTATCTCCCACCACTAGAATTTTAGCTCCATAAGAACAGAGATGTTTTGATTAGTGTTCATATTCAACATAGAATAGTGCCCACACACAGAGCACATACATTTACTATTTGTTAAATTAATCATTGTTGAATCAATATATTCATAAGAGGCCCGATACATGGAATTTGTGCAGCGGGGTGGTGCAGCGGGATGTCCTTGAGCCCAGCCTGCACCCTCTCCAATATGGGACCCCTTGAGGGATGTCCGACTACCCATTTAAACCCAATCCTGGTGGGACATCCCTCTCACAATCCAGAACTGCTGGCTCCCAACTTCTCGCCTGCCTGCCTGCCTGCCTTCCTGATTGCCCCTAACTGCTTCTGCCTGCCAGCCTGATAACCCCCTAACCACACCCATGCCAGCCTGATTGATGCCTAACTGCTCCCCTGCCAGCCTGTTTGCCCCCAACTTCCCTTCTCTGCCGGCCTGGGTCACCCCTACCTGCCCTCCCCTGCAGGGTTGATCGCCTCCAACTGTCCTCCCTTGAAAGCCTGGTCCTCTCAACTGCCCTCCCTTGCAGGCCTGGTCCCTCCCAACTGCCCTCCCCTGCTGGCCATCTTGTGGTGGCCATCTTGTGTCCACATGGGGCAGGATCTTTGACCACTTGTGTTGGAGTGATGGTCAATCTGCATATTACTCTTTTATTAGATAGGATAGAGGCCTGGTGCACTGGTGGGGGCCAGGTGGTTTGCTCTGAAGGGTGTCCCGGATCAGGGTGGGGGTTCCCTTGGGGTATGAGGTGGCCTGGACAAGGGGCCTGTGGTGGTTTGTGGGTCGCCAGGGGGTGTGGCTGGCCCACAAACCGCCAAGCGGAGGCCCTGGTATCTGGAATTTATTTACCTTCTACAATTGAAACTTTGCAGCCTGGAGCAGAGCCAAGTCTCCTGCTCGCTCTGTGGCCAGCAGCCATTTTTGGGGTGTGTGTGTGTGTGTGTGTGTGTGTGTGTGTGTGTGTATCTTCTATAATTGAAACTTTGTAGCCTGGAGTGGAGGCCTGGGCTGGCCAGGGTGTGCAGAAAGTTTTGCTTCTCCCATTGCCAGGGGCAACCCTAGCCTCCTGCTCTTTCCAGCTCCATGGCTGCCGCCATTTCTGTTTGGATTTGTTTACCTTCTATAATTGAAACTTTGTAGCCTTGAGTGGAGGCCTAGGCTGGCAAGAGCAGGCGGAAAGCTTGGCTTCTTTCATTGCCTGGGAAACCCAAGCCTCCCTCCTGCTCTCTGTGGACATAGCCATCTTGGTTAAGTTTATTTGCATACTCACTTCAATTGGCTGGTGGGCGTGGCTTGTGGGTGTAGCAGACGTATGGTCAATTTACATATTACTCTTTCATTAGGCAGGATAGTCCTACCCCAAGTAATTAGAAAGATGACTAAGAACAGGGTGGAAGACAGATGAAGCTGGGCAAAAATGAGGACAGAGATACCAGTTGAGCCAGAACTAAAACTAAGTAAGGCAGTAATAATGTGACAGCTATGAAATTAGTTACATACAGCAATGGGATTTATAACTGATTAAATGTGGAAGTTAAGGTAAAAAAAAGTTGGAAGATGACTTCTAGGCAATAAAAAAATAATCTAGGAATAAAGTAAATTTTGGACATGTTGAAACTGAGTTATCTGAGACAAAATTGGGCCAGCATTTCCAATGGCTCTGGATATGCAGATATATAATCTTGTAGGAAGAAAAGACATCAAAGCTACAGATTTAGATTTAATAGTCATCAGTGTATGAATAAAAGTTTAAATCAGTAAGATGATATTATCTAGGGAAAGCACATAGAATCCAAGAGAATATGAACTCTGAGAAGCACCAGTATTTAGTAGTCAGAAAGCAGTAAAGGATCCAATAAAGAAAACTGAGCAGAAACCGGTTTGGTTCAGTGGATAGAGTATCAGCTTGCAGACTGAAAGGTTCCAGGTTCAATTCTGGTCAAGGGCATGTACATTGGTTGTGGGCACATTCCCAGTGGGAGGTGTGTAGGAGGCAGCTGATCGATGTTTCACTCTCACCAATGTTTCTAGCTCTCTATCCCTTTTCCTTCCTTTCTATAAAAAAAAATCAATAAAATAGATTTAAAAAAGAAAGAAAGAAAAAAAAGAAAGAAAATTGAGACGGATTGGTCTGAAATGTAACAGACTATAGCAGTACACATATAATGGCCTAACTGGTTTTCAGGAGAGGACAGGTTGAGGGTAAGGGGAATAAGGGTCGGGTCAAATAGAGAATAAAAGTGAAATATAAGTTTGAAATAAATTATATAGATTTAGCTTAGGTGCTTAGGGGGATGAGCACAAATTTCCCTACTGACCAAAGATAAACAGCAAATAGAAATGCTATGGTTTGAATCATTAAATAATAGCACAGATGCCCTAACCAGTTTAGCTCAGTGGATAGAGTATCGGCCTATGGACTGAAGGGTCCCAGTTTCGATTCTAGTCAAAGGCACGTAACTTGGTTGCGGGCACATCCCCAGTAGAGGTGTGCAGGAGGCAGCTGATCAATGTTTCTCTCTCGCTGATGTTTCCAACTCTCGATCCCTCTCCCTTCCTCTCTGTAAAAAATCAATAAAATATATATATTTTAAAATAATAGCACAGGTAATTTATAAGACATTGGTTGAATCAATCAATTTGGGGATCTGAGCAAATATAGTGGAAGAAATAAATTTAAAATGCTAACAAACGTGTTATTTCAAGTGATGGACCACAAAGCTTAAACTAAGTAAGGAAATAATTATGATCAGGAAGGGGTCTATTGGGAGAGTAAAAAAACCTCACAAAAGTTTAGGGGTGTTCATGAAGCAAAGATGTATACAGAAGAAACAAAAATATGAGATTTGGAAGAATGAAGAGTTGTTATGAAAGATCAACTTGCCAGGATTTAAGCTTTCAGAGTTAGGCAATCCCAGGCAATAGTGAGGACATAAAATAGATTTAATCTTATCACAATAAAGAAATAAAGATCATGATGAGATTTCTACACTTGTATATAAACTTTTAACATAAAGTGACCACTAAACAATGAGAGTTAGATATAAAAAACAAAGTAGGATTCTGGTCCAGTCAAAAAATTTACAAATTTCTAAAGAGGGACTATGAACACAGGTATTTGAGGAGAGAGTGAATAAGGAAGCAAAATTTCAGTGAATTGACTACAAGCAATTAATGTTTTATTTCTTAAATGTTCCATCTCTCAAATGAGAATAAACCACCTGCTTTTTACCTAACTCCAATGACTAATGTTAGATGATAAACAAATTTAATTTTAAACATGAAGGTGACAATGTTCCCTGTAGCATTACTCATAATAGCAAAATCTTGGAAATAACCCTCCTTAGGAGATGATTAAATAACTATAGGATATTAATACAACTGGCCACTATATAGCAATTAAAGGGAATGAACCAGACCTAAATATATAAACATAGGTACATATAAAAAAATTTAATGTTGCTTATGGATATGTATATATGTAATAAGAATATTAAAACACACACAGGAATGATTAACAACAAATTTAACATGATTACTTCATCTCTGGGGAGGAAAAAAGGTAATGAAATCAAGGCAGGTACCAAGAAAGGAATTTTCAACTTCATTTAAATCGTTATCTTGTGTGTGTGTGTGTGTGTGTGTGTGTGCTTTCTTAAAAAGAAAAATATCAGTCCAGCCACTGTGGCTCAGTGGTTAACCTACAAACCAGGAGGTCATGGTTAGATTCCCAGTCAGGACACATGCCGGGCTGGGGCTCGATCCCCAGTGAGGGGCATGTAGGAGGCAGCCGATCAATGATTCTTTCTCATCACTGATATTTCTATCTCTCCCTCTCCCTTTTTTTCTGAAATAAAAAACCAAGTATATATTTTTAAATTAAGACTAATATATATGTACTTTAAAAAGTTTTTAAAAACTGATAAAACAAGACAATTTTTAAATATATTGCAACATAAATAATGATCTATAAAAATATGGTTTTCGCACCTACTGCATTCCATATCTTCAGGCCAAGGAACACCAAACATCTCCATAAGCTTTGAACATTCGCTGTAAGCCCGCTGACACAGTCTACGACAGGGAAGTGTGACACGTCCATATTCCATACAAATAGGAGCATAGAGTGCACAAAGAAATGGCCGGAAATCCCGAGAACAATCCAAGTTCACCATAGGGTGGAATGGCTAGAAAAAAGTTAAAATGGAACTATTAGAGAAAGATTTATTTATAAATTAAAGTTTTCTATATACAATATTGCAATATTCAATTTTTTGTTTAAAAATTCTGAAAGTTATTAAATATTTTGAAGGAGGATTTTTGTTTTTTGAACAAACCATCTTAGCCCTACCCCTAGAGATTCTGATTTGGTTAAGTCTAAGATGTATCCCAGAATCTATATGTATATTTTAATTGTTATTGGTGATATTAATGTAGAGACAATCCTGAGAACCAATAATAACAATATGCTCCATTTTATAAAGAAAACAAAAAACACAAAGGAGGTATGTTAAATGCTCAAAAGAGTGATTATTACTTGGTGATAAGATTACAAGAAATTTTAATATTCTTCCTTTTATGTATTTCAATTTCTATATTTTCTTCAATTAACATGTATCAACAGGAGAGAGGACAAGAAATGAAAAGGAAAGAGAAGGGAGGAAGAGAAGTAAACTAGTTATTTTGAGGGAGAGAAATAGGGAAGAGATCTCTCACGTTTTCTCATACTTTCTTGTTCTTTTTACATTAAAAATTAAAGATAAAACAAAAGAGTTCTTTAAACTCTGAAATCACTTGAGGTAAACATAGCTAACTATAAGCTGATATTAAGAAAGCAAAAAGGAATAAATAGTGGCTCCAAACATAATGCCATATTAAATCATCATTATAACCACAGGAATAGATAAAATATCCCAAGAAGTATACATCTGGGCTTTTTTTCCTAAATATATATATATATTTTTATTGATTTAAGAGAGGCAGGGAAAGGGAGAGAGAGAGATAGAAACATCAATGATGAGAGAGAATCACTGATTGGCTATCACTTGCATGCCCCACACTGGAGATGGAACCTGCAACCTGGGCATGTGCCCGGACGGGAATCGAACCAACCTCCTGGTTCACAGGTCAATATGCTCAACCACTGAGACACACTGGTCGGGTTGAGCTTTTTTTAAAGATATATTTTTACTGATTTCAGAGAGGAATGGAAGATAGAGAGATAGAATATCAATGCTGAGAATCTTTAATCGGCTACCTTCTGCATGCTCCACTCTGGGGATAGAGCCTGTGCCCTTGACCTGAATGGAACCTGGGACCCTTCAGTCAGCAGACTGCCGCTCTAGCCACTGAGACTAACTAGCTAGGGAACATCTGGACTTTTGACAAATATTTTTTCACTTGTTTACATAATAGTTTGAGTCATTGTTGATTTTGAATTAATAACAAATATTCTCACTACCAGGCCTATTGAGTAAGAATCAATTTATTACACTGATAAATATGTATGAGATCTCCTATACACAATACAATCAGAAAAGCAAGAGTAGCTTAAAGAAACTGATGTCAGCCGAAACTGGATTAGCTCAGTGGATAGAGCGTTGGCCTGTGGACTGAAGGGTCCCAGGTTCCATTCTGGTCAAGGGCATGTACCTTGGCTGTGGGCACATCCCCAGTAGGGGGTGTGCAAGAGGCAGCTGGTAGATGTTTCTCTCTCATCAATGTTTCTAGCTCTCTATCCCTCTTCCTTCCTCTCTGTAGAAAATCAATATAATATATATATTTTTAAAAACTGATGTCAAAGAAGTTAACTGTAGAACAGTAGCAGGGATGTTGACTTTTCACTACTCTTATTCAACACTAGTGATCAGGTGCATGAAATTTGTGCACATTAAAGGGGATTAATTAGAGGAAACATTTTAATATTGCTATTTGCCCTTTCTCTATAATAGAAGTGTCCGGCTGGCCCCACCCTCATTGGGCAACACCAAGACCCAGCCGGCCCCACCCCCATCAAGTCCCACTGGTTGGGGGACACAGCCTCATGTCCTGGTGCAGGGGGTGCAACTCAGGTCCCCTGGCCCTGGCCCACACACACAGCCTCAACCAGATTCGCTGTGCCTCGGAACCCATCAATGCACCTACTGGTGACCAGTCCTTTGGTTGTTACAGATTAAAATAAAGTCATGCACTTAAGCATGCACATTCATTATCAATGCCTTGTCTACATTCTCTAAATTGCAAAATAAATAAGATCTTCAGCCAGATAGCATCATAATGCCAAGTTCTTTTTATAATGACACATACCATTCTCTCCACTCAGTATGCTCTATTTGAATGGATTAAATATAAGTGACTCATATGAAAGCACTGCTGCTTGCTCTTAATAGAGGAAGCATTAGCTCATTACCTTAAGGCCATAAAGTTTAAATGGCATATAATGACTTGAAGAACAGAAAGAAAAATAACAACAACAAAACACACACAAAAAAACCAACAACAACATTCAATGCTGTGGACAGCAGAATCCTCTCCCTTTCCCTTTGTGTTTTCTGCTTTTCCCATGAACCTATTTGCACTCTGCCTCAAAATCAACATAGAAGACAAAATCAGACGCTGTAATCTGCATTTTATAGTGCCATTTGAGTACAAAGAGGTGTTTTTCAATTTTTACCTTTTTTTTAAAATCAATGCAGCTCAAACCTGCTCCCAACATTCCAGAAGCCAGGCCAACATGGCTGTGCAGACACACCTTTGCTAGGTGCTGTCAGGCTTTAGGGCTGGGGCAGGGAACATGCCAGGTGTTGCTGGAAACTAAGCAGCTCTCCTTTCTACATAGCAGGAGTCTTTTCATTATAAAATGCAAAGCAGTAGCTGTTTTCCATTACCCCCATCCCCAGCCCTCCTTGGCTGGGGCGTAGGAAGGGGCTGGAAGGATATTTAATCTCGGCTCTTTGATTTCTCTTATTTAACTGAGCCCAATGACAGCTGCTTCTCTGTCAACGCCAGCAGGCTCAGGGCTAGCTGCACCTGGAAGGCAAGTGGCAGAACTGACCGGGCTTTGACCAAGCCCGAGCGTGTGGGTCACAAGCAACCTGGGCAGGTGGGCTGCTCCTGAAGACTCTAGGCCCCTCCCAGATCCGCACCCTAGCTCCCCCCTCTCCCCCTTTCACCCACAGGTGCCACCGCATGGTCTGCCCCAAGGCTTGGTGTGCAGATGCCAGGGCTGCAGGTTTAAGATGCTCCACCTCCTTCTGGCACTTTGAGCCATAAGTGCTAGCAGGGACCTTTCCACTTGGTCTTTGGTCACTGCTGAAGTTTTCTGAACTCTCTAGACCAGAGACAACCAGGATCTTTGCCACTGATCCACACCAGGTCTGAAGCCTGCCTGGGTACCCCCAGCCTCGGGAAAGCTGGGTGAGAGGCTGTGGGGGAGTGGGGGGTTGGCTAGCCGCCCCACCCTCAATTGGGGTGGGAAAGGCTGATCAGGAGTGGAGCCCGGGGAGGGGCTGGGCAGGGCAGCCATCTTATGATGGCATTGTGGTGTGAGGGTCAATTTGAATATTACCTCTTTATTATATAGGATAGTACTGGAAGTCCTAGCCACAATGATCAGACAAGAAGAAAAAAATAAAAGGCATCCAAATTGGAAAGGAGGAAGTAAAACTCTCATTATTCGAAGGAGATATGATATTGTTCATAGAAAATCCTAAGACTCCACCAAAAACTAGTAGATTTAAATGAATTTGGCAATGTAACAGAATACAAAATTAACACCCAAAAGTCAATGCCTTTTTTATACATCAATAATGAATTCTCAGAAAGAGAATCTAAATAAACAATCCCATTTACCATTGCAAAAAAAAAAAATTAAGATGCTTTGGCATAAACTTAACCAAGGAGGTAAAAGATTGTACTCAGCAAACTACATGACATTGAAAAAAGTGCTAGAGAAAAATAATAACAAGTGGAAGAATATACCACATTCATGGATTGGTAGAATTAACATCATAAACATCACTTACTACCCAAAGCAATCTACAGATTCAATGCAATCCCTATTAAACTACCAATGGCATATTTCACAGATCTAGAACAAATACTGGAGACCCAAAAAAGAACCCAAATAGCCCAGCAATCTTGAAAAAAAAAACAATACAGTTGAAGGAATCACAATATAGATATCAAGTTATACTACAAAGCTGCTGTAATCAAACAGCCTGGGACTGACACAAAAACACACATATAGATCAATGGAACAGAACAGAGATCCCAGAAATCAACTCAAGCCCTTATGCTCAATTAACATTTGAAAAAGAAGGCAAGAACATCGCCGAAACCGGTTTGGCTCAATGGATAGAGCGTGGGCCTGTGGACTCAAGGGTCCCGGGTTCGATTCCGGTCAAGGGCATGTACCTTGGTTGCGGGCACATCCCCAGTGGGGGGTGTGCAGGAGGCAGCTGATCGATGTTCCTCTCTCATGGATGTTTCTAATTTTCTATACCTCTCCCTTCCTCTCTGTAAAAAATCAATAAAACATGTTTTGTTTTGTTTTTTAAAAAAGAAGGCAAGAACATGCATTGTAGTCAAAAAAGTGTCTTCAATAAATGGTGTTGGGAAAATTAGACAGATACATGCAAAAAAATGAAACTAGACCACCATCTTACACCATACACAAGAATAAACTCAAAATGGATAAAGAACTTAAATAAAAGTTGTGAAACTATAAAAATCCTAAAATAAACCATCGGCAGCAAAATCTCAGATATTTCTCATAGCAACATGTTTACAGATACATCTCCTAAGGCAAATGAAACTAAGGAGAAAATAAGCCAATGAGACTACACCAAAATAAAAAGCTTCTGCACAGCAAAAGAAACCATCAACAAAATTAAAAGGTAGCCCAATGTATGGGAGAACATATTTACCAATGATACATCTGATAAAGGGTTAATATCCAAAATATATAAGGAACTCATACAATTTAACAAAAGGAAGACAAACAACCCAGTTTAAAAATGGGCAAATGAACTAAACAGACACTTATCCAAAGTGGCCACAGATGACCAAGAGACATATGAAAAAATGCTCAAAGTCACTGATCATCAGAGAGATGCAAATGAAAACAACAATGAGGTATCACTTCACAGTTGTCAGAATGGTTACCATAAGCAAATCAACAAATAACAAGTGCTGTTGAGGATATGAAGACTGCTGATGGAAATGCAGAATGGTGCAGCCATTATGCAAAACAGTATGGAGTTTCCTAAAAAAAAAATGGAACTTCCATTTGACCCAGTGATCCCACATCTAGGAATATATCCTAAGAAATCTGAAACACCAATCAGAAAGAATGTATGCACCCCTATGTTCTTTAGCAGCACAATTTATAATAACTAAGATCTGGAAATAGACCAAGTGGCCAACAGTAGATGAGTGGATTAAAAAACTGTGGTACATGTATATCACAGAATACTATGCAGCAATAAAAAAGAAGCCTCTTTTACCCTTTGAAACAGCATGGAGGGACCTGGAGAATATTATGCTAAGTGAAATAAGCCAGTCAGAGAAAGACAAATATCACATGATCTCACTCATATGTGGAATCTGATGAACAAAATAGATCCATATATATATATTTTCTCTGAAAGAAGTAGAGTTTCTTTAGAAGTTTAGAAACTTTAGAGTTTAGAGAAACTTTAGAGTTTAGAAACTCTACTTCTTTCAGAGAAAACTTTTTTTTTAAAAAAGAACAGTTTTTAAATACGGGGGGGGGGGGGGAGTTTTAAAATATATTTTTAAAGCTATTGGGCCTTAGCCAATTTGGCTCAGTGGGTAGAGTGTTGGCCGCCTGTGGACCTAAGCATCCCAGGTTTGTCTCCGGTCAAGGAAACATATCTCGGTTGCAGGCTCCACCCTGGCACAGGCCCTGGTTGGGGGTGTGAGCAGGAGGCAACCAATCGATGTGCTTCTCTTACATTGATATTTCTTTCCCTCTCTCTTCCACTCTCTCTAAAACTCAATGGAAAATATCCTTGGGTGAGGACAAAAAAAAAATCTATTAGAGAACTACTGAAGGAAAAGAACTAGAGAGACCAAGAATTAGAGAGCAGGGAAGCATAGTGAGGTGGCCTGATTACTGCAGCCACATTTCCAAGGAGGCATTTGTTGAATCTGGACATGAGGCAAGAAGCTGAAAATCAAATCTAGGCCAATGGTCAGCAAACTGCAGCTCACGAGCCACATGCGGCTTTGGCCCCTTGAGTGTGGCTCTTTCACAAAATACCACATGCGGGCGCACATACAGTGCAATTGAAACTTCGTGGCCCATACGCAGAAGTAGGTTTTCAGTTCTCAAAAGAAATTTCAAATGTCGTACTGTTGATATTTGGCTCTGCTGACTAATGAGTTTGCCGACCACTGGCCTAGGCTAATGATAGGAAACTGATAAACCATCAGTATTTGGTGGTCTTATGAGGCTATAGACAAAATTCACATGCAAAAGAATGAAGTTGGATCCTTGTGCTTTACACCATATATAAAAAATTAATTCTAAATGCATTAATGGCCTAAATATAAGAGCAAAATCTTTGAAACTTTGTTTCATGATCCTGGATTTGGCAATGGTTTCTTAGATAGGACACCAAATGCACAAAAGAAAAATTAGATAAATTGTACTTCATCAAATTCAAAATTAAAAGCTTTTGTGTATTAAAGGGCACTATCAAGAGACAAACAAACCTCAACAGACAAACCTCAACATGGAATAAAATATTTGTAAGTCAGTTATCTAGCTTCCAAAATACATGAAGAATTCATATAACTTGACCCAAAAACAACCCAATTTTAAAAATATATTAAATTGATTTTTTTTACAGAGAGAAAGGGAAAGAAAGAGAGTTAGAAACATTGATGAGAGAGAAACATCAATCAGCTGCCTCCTGCACATCCCCTACTGGGGATGTGCCTTCAACCAAGATACATGCCCTTGACCGGAATCAAACCCAGGACCTTTCAGTCTGCAGGCTGATGCTCTATCCACTGAGCCAAACCGGTTTTGGCAAACAACAAAATTTTTTAAATGAGCCAAAAACATGAACAGACATTTCTATAAATAAGTTACACGATGACCAATAAACACATAAAAAGATGCTCAATATCATTAGTCATTGGGAAATTTAAATCAAAACCACAATGAGATAGCATATCACACTCAGTACGATAGCTATAATTTTAAAAAAAGTGTTGAAAGGTTGTGGAGAAACTGAAAACCTTATACATTGTTTATGGAAATGTAAAATGAGGAATCCACTATGGAAAAGAGTTTGGTGATTCTTTAAGAAGTTAAACATAGAAATGCCAAATGATTCAACAATTCCACTCCTTTGTGCATACCCAAAAGAATTAACAATGGTGTTCAAGCAAAAATTTGTATATGAATGCTCATAGCAGAGCAGCATTATTCATAATAGCCAAAAGAAGCAAAATAAATGAAAAGCAAGCTAATAGGAAGAAAATAATAAAGAGATAAATGAAACTGAAAACAAAAACAATAGAAAAAAATCACTTTGAAAATATCAATAAAATTTATAAGCTTTTAGCAAGACTGATAAAGAAAAATGAGAAACACAAACTACCAATATCAAGAATGAAAGAAAGGATGTCATTGGAGTCTGCAGACATTAAAAAGATAAGGAAATGTTATAAATAACGGTATATACCTAAACTAGACAATTTAAATGAAGTAGGCCAGTTCCTCAAAAGCCACAAACTATCAAAACTCACCTAAGATGCAATTGATAATTTGAGTAGTCCTATAACTATTAAAGAAATTGAATTAGTAGATTAAAATCTCTTGAAAAAGAAGTACATAGGCCAGATGATTTCACTGGTAAAATCTAACCAACATTCAAAGAAGAATTAATACCAATTCTAAACAGTCTTTTCCAGAAAATAGCAGAGAATGAATCTCAACTAATTTAATGAAGCCAGGATTACTGTTAAAGCCAAACAAAGGTAGTACAAAAGAAGAAAACTACAAACCAATACCCCACATGAACATAGATGCAAAAATCCTTAACAAAATAGTAGCAAATCAAATCTAAAAATATATTAAAAGCATTATATATCCCAACCTAGTAGGATTTGTTCTGCAAAATCAAGGCTGACTCAATATTCAAAGTCAATCAATGTAATCCACTAAATTAGCATGCTGACAAAAATCACATAATCATACCAAATAATGCAGAAATAGCATTCATGATTTTAAAAGTTTTCATCAAACTAGAAGGTAACTTTTTCAACTTGATAAAGTGCATCTACAAAAACATTATTGTTAACATCATACTTACTAGTGGCACAATGGATTCTTACCCATAAGATTGGAAACAAAGTATAGACAGATGCCTGCTCTCAATGATCTTATTCAATACTAGAGGCCCAGTGCATGAATTTGTGTACCAGTGGGTCTCTCGGCCTGTCCTACACCCTCTCGCAATCCAGGACCTCTTGGGGATGTTGGACTGCTGGTTTCGGCACAATCCCTGCAGGCCAGATCTATCAGTCTGTTCCATGTTTCCATAGCTGTGCATTGAGAGTCTGCCCCCTTGTGGTCATAGCTACTGGTGGAAGGGTTGCTTAGGCTTTTACATATATATATATATTTTAGAGGCCCAGTGCACAAAATTCATGCACTGGAGGGGGGGGGGCCCTCAGCCCAACCTGTACCCTCTTGCAGACCAAGAGCCCTCAGGGAATGTCTAACTAATGGCTTATGCCTGATCCCACAGGCATAGCACTGCTGTGAGCCCAGCTTCTGGCTGAGTGGCACTCACTCTGTGTAAGTGCACTGACCACCAGGGAGCAGTTGCACCCTGATGATCAGTGCATGTCATAGTGACTGCTTGTTCTGCCATTCAGTCAATTTTCATATTAGCCTTTTATTATATAGGATGGTATTGGAAATCCTACCAGCAGAATTATAGCAAGAAAACGAAATAACAGGTGTAGAGACTGGACAAAGAGAACTGTCTCTACTTGTAGATGACATTACTGTCTACACAGAACATCCCAAATAATCTACCAAAAAAAACCTAGAACTAACAATTAAGTTCAACAAAGTTGTAGGCTATAAAGAAAATATTTAAAAATTGTATCTTTGTATATAATGAGTATTTGGGATCTAAATTAAACAATACATTTAAAATCACTAAAAACACTCAAACACAGTATAAATCCAACAAAACAAGTACAGAACTTGTATAAAACACTGATGAAAGAAGTCAAGGAATGTGGGGAGCTGCCCTGAATGCAGGGGTCCTACATGCCTGAATGTAGGACATAGCTCTCCATGTGCCCTTCGTATTAATCTAAGTGAGAAATAACTGCTACTTTTAGGAATGCTAGTATGTACTTAACTGCAGACAGCTTTGCTTATTCAGAAGGTCAAAGATTAGTCAGGAGACTGTTGACTTAGAAGGACCTAGGAACCAGAGGAAGATAGCGTGTTTGTGTAAGAAAGTTGGTGGGGTGAAAAGATTAGGAACCAGGTGGATTTCGAAACTTATTGTGCTTGCCTGAAGAAAACACTTCGGTATAAAAAGGCTTTGAGAAATAAACTCTGGACTGGAGACCTCGTTCTCAGTCCTTCCGACCCCATCTGTTCTTGTCTGTCTTTTTTCTTATCCTCACCCCCTCAATCAGGTACTTTTCGTTGCCGGCAGGTACTGGCAAAGGAAGATAGAAATAAATGAATGGATATACACTTTATTAGTTTGCAGAGGCTTCGATAACAAGGTATCACATAAACTGACTTAAACAACATAAATTCATTATTTCATATTTCTGGAAGCTAGAAGTTCAAGATCAAAGTGTTGGTAGAAAAGTTATGTCTACTCAAAAATCTGTAAATGAATTTTCACAACAGCTTTATTTGTAATCGCAAAGAACTGGAAACAACCCAATGTCCTTCAATAGGTAACTGGGTAAGCAAATTGTGGTGCATCTCTATATTGGAATACTACTCAGTAATTAAAAATAATGACTATTGATACCTGTAATAACTTGGATGGAACCCATGGGTATTATGCTAAATGAAAAAACTAATCTCAAAAGATTAAATATAGTATAACCGTATTTATATAACATTCTAGAAATGACAAAAATTACAGAGATAGAGAACAAATGAGTGGCTGCTTGGGATTAGGAAGGGAGAGAAGAAGGAATTCCTTGGTGGTAATAAAACAGTTGTTTCTTAACTGTAGCAGTGGCTACATCAATTTATAAATGTGATAAAATTGCAAAGACTATACACATATGTACATTTGCATATACACACAAATAAAAATGAACATATGTAAAAACTGGTGAACTATACAGTCTGTTGATTGTATCAATGTTAATTTCCAGGTTTTGATACTATAAAATAGTTATTATTGTCACATGTTGATGTATGTGTATATATCACATATATATGCATATGTATATTTTAAGCAAGTCTCAAACTTGCTTGGTACTAAGTAATACATAAAATACTAACTAATGGCCGAGACCGGTTTGGCTCAGTGGTAGAGCGTCGGCCTGCGGACTGAAAGGTCCCGGGTTCGATTCCGGTCAAGGGCATGTACATTGGTTGCGGACACATTCCCGGTAGGGGGTGTGCAAGAGGCAGCTGGTCGATGCTTCTCTCTCATCGACATTTCTAGCTCTCTATCTCTCTCCCTTCCTCTGTAAAAAAATCAATAAAATATATATTAAAAAAAAAATACTAACTAATGCAATATTGTTAATCTTCATCTGTGAGCTCCATCATTAACTATAAAATTAATTTGAGTGACATTTTACACTGCTTGCACTGGGTCTAAAGCTAGTAAGTTTTATGCTTTTATCTATCACTTATTAAATACAAGTACCACTGAAACCAGTTTGGCTCAGTGGATAGAGTGTCAGTCTGCGGACTGAAAGGTCCCAGGTTCGATTCTGGTCAAGGGCATGTACATTGGTTGCGGGCACATCCCCAGTAAGGGGTGTGAAGAAGCAGCTGGACGATGTTTCTCTCTCATCAACGTTTCTAGCTCTCTATCCCTCTCCCTTCCTCTCTGTAAGAAATCAATAAAATACCGTATTTGCCAGCGTATAAGACGATTTTTTGGCCCTGAAAAATACGTATTTGCCGGCGTATAAGACGACTGGGCGTATAAGATGACCCACTAAAATTTCCACTAAAAATACAGAGTTTGTTATATACTCGCCGTATAAGACTACCCCCCACTTGGAGGCATATTTTTCAGGGCCAAAAAGTTGTCTTATACGCCGGCAAATACGGTATATTTTAAAAAAACAAGTACCTTGTGCAATACCTCAGCTAGCATTTACTGACAGTATAGGCCAGACAGAGTTCTAAGTGCCTTATACACATTATTTCAATAACAATCTCATAAAGTAGGTACTCTGGTCCTGGCCAGTGATGCTCACAGCAGTTAGAGCATAACCCATGCACAGAAGGATCTAGGGTTTGATTCCCATTCAATGCACATACCTGGCCCCCGTTGGGGCATGTGTGGGAGGCAATCAACTGATGTGTCTCTTTCACATCCATGCTCCTTTCTCTTTCTCCTTCTCCCTCTCCCCCTCCCTTCTTCCCTCACTTTCACTCACTCTAAAAATCAATGGAAAAAAATATCCTCAGGTGAGGATTATTTTTTTTAAAGTAGGTACTATAGGGTAAGAACCAAGATGGCGGCCTAGGTAGTCTCCTAAGCTGCCGCCTCATCAACAATTAAAAAAAAAAAACTAACTCAAAAAGGACTGCATCAAAGCCACAGGAAAGCTGGCAGATTGGGATATCTACAACTAGAAAGAAGGAGAGGGGCTCACGGATCGGACTGGGAGTCGCAAAGCGCTGAGGTAGGCAGAAGCTCAAGCGGAGAGTTGGTGCAGCCGAATGCCTGCCTGGCGGGAGGGGAGGAATTCCCGATTGCACGGAACCATTTCCAACTGTACTGAACCCCAACCCCGGCCGAAACTCCGTGGTCCCAGGCTCATACAGGTGGAGTCTGGACTGTAGAGAAAGGCACCCAGAGACTCAGAGAATGGGAGACCGGGGAGCCGGGAGCCACAGCCTGCAGAGTCTACAGTCACGCAAGAGTGAGTACATGCAGAGGTCTGACCTTGGAGGCTGCCACAGCCTCTCCGTAGCAGAAGGAGTCAGAAGCTCCAGACTACAGAGACCAGCCCAAGTCCGGGCGAGCCCCTGGGGCACCCACACTCTTGCACAGGAACCTGGGATGATCAGGCGGAAACTCAGGGAAGCCACGGAAGGCAGAGGTCAGGCGGAAACTCAGGTGAATGCACAAAGGCACGGTGGAAGCCAAGACTGTCAGTTCAGCCCTGAGACTCCGCCCCAACCAAGCTAAGCAGAGGCTTCTGCAGTTTTTCAAGTCTGATCCTATATGACTGTCTCCAATACAGAAGTTATCCCAGAGTAGACACAGCTGATACCCACATCCAACTGGCCTGAAGGTCAATTCACAACAATAAAGACTTAGCTACAACAAGGCTGTGCACGCAGTCCACAAAGGGGAGCACCAAGAGTGTCTACCTCAGGTAACTGAGGAGGCTGACCCACTGGGCCATATAGGACACCAAACACACAAAGCCATCCTACCAACTCTGAAAAACAGCGAAAATGCCCAGACAAGGAAATAGATCTCAAACGAAAGAGATGGAGGATATAGAGTTCAGAACTACAGTTCTAAGGTTATCCTAGAAATAGGCAAGAATATCCTAGAAAAGGTCGATAAACTTCATGAGACCCAACTAAAAGGTATACATAAACTGACTAAATTGGAAAATATTATGCAGAGATCCAACAGCAGAATGGAAGAACACAAGCATCAGGTCAAAGAGCCAAAAGACACTCCTCTGGAGAAGCAAGAAGAAAAGAGAATCCAGAAAGTTGAAGATAGTGTAAGGAGCCTCTGGGACAACTTCAAGCGCACCAATATCAGAATTATGGGGGTGCCAGAAGAAGAGGGAGTGCAAAATACTGAAAACATATTTGAAGAAATAATATTAGAAAACTTCCCTCACCTGGTGAAAGAAATAGACTTACAAGTACAGGAAGCATACAGAACCCCAAGCAAGAGGAATCCAAAGAAAAATACTCCGAGACACATCATAATCAATACACCAAGGGTAAAAGACAAAAAGAAGATCTTACAAGCAGCAAGAGAAAAGCAGTTGATTTCCTATAAGGGAGCACCCATAAGGCTATCAGCTGATTTCTCAACAGAAACCATGCAGGCCAGAAGGGAGTGGCAAGAAATATTCAAAGTGATGAATAGCGAGAACCTACAACCAAGATTACTGTATCCAGCAAAGTTATCATTCAGAACTGAAGGGCAGATAAAGAGCTTCACAGATACGAAAAAGTTAAAGGAGTTTATCACCACCAAACCAGTATTATATGAAATGCTGAAAGGTATTACTTAAGAAGAGGAAGAAGATCAAGTGAATTAAAAATCTGACGAATAGAATAAACTGGTGAATATAATAGAATCAGGGGCAAAGAAAGGGAGTGGATTGATAATTATCAGGGTGAAAGGGGTGTGGGAGTGCAGAAAGAGACTGGATTAAAATTGTATAACCTATGGATGAGGACAATGGGGGGAGGGGGTAAGGACAGAGGGTGGAGTGGGAATCTGGTGGAAGGGAGCTATGGGGGAGGAAAAGGAGAAACAATTGTAATAATCTGAGCAATAAAGATTTATTTAAAAAATAAAAATAAAAAGTAGGTACTATAATTATTAATCCCATTTTATAATACCTGTGAAGAAAATGAGGCATACAAAGTTAAGTAATTTACCCAAGATCATACAGCTGCAAAGAGCCAAGAGTCAAACCATGGCATTCTTATCCAAAGCCCTTGAGCTTAAGCAATCTGTTCTATATAACCTCTCTAAATTTTAGTTTTCTCCTCTGTAAAAATATTTTTAATAGTACGTAAATAATACATAAAATAGCATACAAAACCCAGGAAATTATAACTTTCAAGGGAATTACTGAAGAACTGAAAATTAATAGAACTGAAGAAGGCATATTTGATGAACATGAAGAAACCTGTTCAAGTCCCTATTTTCAAATGCTAAGTGAGAAAGAAAGTAAATGGAAATTGTTTTAAAAAGCAAAACAAAACACCTGGATAAATGTCAAGATCATTATGCTGGATGAGAGAAATCAGAGATAAAAAACTAGATACTATATGACTACATTTATACAAAACTCTAAAAAATTAAAGAAATCCATAGTGACAGAAAGCAGATCTGTTGTTTGGAGCAGGGAGTCAACAGGGTGTGAACTACAAAGGGACACAAGGAGAATCTTGAGGTGATGGAAATGCTCCGTACCTTGATGGTTTCATGGATATACATCTCTCAAAACTCACAGAATTGAACACTGTAAATGGGTGCAGTTTATTGTATACAAATTATACCTAAATAAAGCTTATATAAAAATAAAAATATTAATATTTTTCAAACATGCAAATTGCCTTGACGTTAACCCTAACAATTTTTAATCTCAACAAAATAAAAATGTAATGAGGTAGCCTGAATATTGTAGAGTTGGGAACAAGTATATAAAATAAGTTAAATTTTATAGTGCTATAAGTTATATTTTATATACTTAAAACACTATGAAGTAGAAAAAGGATCTTTATCTGATTAAATTTTAAGATTCTTACTGAGTACTTCCTTAAACAGTAATACTTCTGTTCACTAAATTAAGACCAAGTATAGAAAGTTTACAAACTGAAAAGTAACTTTCTAAAATAAATTTCTGGTTTCTACAACAAAGGTACACAAAGTGGAACCTACCATTCTTTATTGAAATTCAAATCAACCAAGCCTCTGTGCTCCCCATCTCTTTCTTCTTTCAAATTTCCATTCCTGTTACCATAGGAACCTGCTAGCTGACAAGCCTTCAAGCATAGCAACAGCAGAAGCTTAGCAAGGGGTGTGAGAAAGGGACAGAGTCAAAGGCCAAAATTTGACTCATGAGAATCAGAATTCCAATCTTAGTCACTCTACAAAGGTCTGGTAACCATAGAAATAGTATCCTACTGGGTTTGGGAATATTATGACCAAATTCACTAAATGTGAAGCAAATGTGGAATGGCCTTGAAAATTCAAAAATAGTATTCAATTCTATTTCAGATCCAAATTAGAAAAAGAAATTAAAAAACGACTGTTTAGAATAAGTTTAAGTGATTAAATATACCTTTAAAATTATTTTTGTAACAATAAAATTCCTAATGATAAAAGATCTAAAACTTTAATAATTACTTTGTATATAAAAAATCTAGGTTGTAAAACACCTTTAAACCAAATAAATTTCCTTTTACAAATCCTAATGTTTTAAAATATCTCACAAAGAATATTAAATGCTTTCCAATAGTCTTTTAGTGAGTTGGTTTGCAGAAATATGCCATATCACAAGAATATATTTATCTTCTTAAGTCAGAGGAGTCCCCAAAGCAGACCTGTAGGAAGTAAACTTTAATACTTCAAATATCATTTAAAAAATTAAGTATGGTCTGTCTCAAAAAGTGAAACTTTAAAAATCAAATCCCACCACACTTAATAAGTTAATTGAATACAAGTTTTTAAAAGGTATTCCTTTAAAGTGATGTCACACAAGAAAATCAATTAAAAAATTTAAAAGCTGTTATTGTCCCCCTAAAGTCAGAAGTAACTAAATTCAATTAATTCTCCACTACTCGTGTGTACATTTTTCAATTTAGAAGCTTCTTAATTTCTGGCTGGTTTCCTTGTCACACAATACACTTCTTAAGCCAACTCACTATATTGTTTGCTTAGGGAAAAACCACCTTATTAACCTAAACAAAAGACAATAAGAGAAGTAAATCTGCTGGATAATGCATGTATTCCAAAGATATAAACCATGAATTTCAAGCATATAATTAAAAAATTTTCGTTTCCAAAAAGACTGTCCATAAAATATTAATGATTACTGGTACATAGGTATATATTATGCCATTCCCTAAACACACACACACACACACACACACACACACACACAAAACTGTCTTTCAAGGCCAATTCACATATAATCTGCAATTGATGAGCCTTTTGAATCTCCTGAGCACTTTTGCCTTTATGGCATTTACCAAATTGTTCCTTAAGTTTCAGTCATTCAATCAAAATATCTATAAAAAAATACTTAAGTCTTAGTTAGGCACTGCAACTGGGTGCTAACCAAAAAAGAACCCTTGAGCTTTTAACAATAAAGTTTGTGTATTAATTTTATTGTTTTAAAAGCACAATGTATTTCTTACAGAAAAAAGAACATTAAATGAAGAACACAGAAAACACGAATAAACTGTACTAATTCAGGAACAACCACTGTAGACTTGGGGAAAAGCCTTCCAAATGAACATACATTTTTTTTCCCAACCAAAGCTGGATGATATTATACATAATGTTTTGTTAACTATCCCTACTTTTTTCTACTTATTAATCTATTAAGTACAACTTAGAATTTGACAGGCAAAGATGGAGAAGAGAGTATAAATGAAAGGTCTAGGGATGTGAAAATTTGGTTGTTTTATTCCTAAGCTTATTACACCACTTATGAGTGTAAATATGTATATTGAAACATCAAGTAAAGACCCAAAAATGGGCAGCGGGGCAAAATAAAAAACACTAGTGATCGTAGGTTAAATGCTAAGTGGTATCCTTCGTATTAGGATTACCATTACTAACATCCTAACCAAGGACACTATTTATCACCCCTGGAGATTAAGTGGTTAGGTACAGCATCATAACCATAACCATGAATAATACCACCTCTTATGAAATTCACAGTTTATAAAGTTCATTAATTCATTAAAATATATATTTAGCAGTTACTATGTGTGAGGTACTGTTAGGTACAGGGCACACAAAGATGAACAGGACAGGCTCTGCTTTCAATAGCAAAAAAGCAGCAAACAATCCTTCAGTAAGAACTAAATTTTAAAAAATGAAGAAAACCTCATACCTATTAGGATAACTATTATCCAGGAAAAAAAAATACATAACTAGTGTTGGTGAGGATATGGAGAAATTGGAACTCTCTGCACTGGCAGGTATATAAAATAGAGCAGATGTAGAAAGAAAAAAGAAAAAAATGGAGCAGTCGCTATGGAAAACTCCCCTCTCCCCCGCCCAAATTAAATAAAATCATATGATATAGCAATTTCACTTTTGGCTATATAACCCCAAAAATTAAAAGCAGAGATTGGAACTGATATTTGTACAACCATAGCCAAATGGTACAAGCAACCCAAGTGTCTGACAGATGAATGGATAAACTAAATGTGTGGTTATATACATACAATGGAGTATTATTCAACCTTAAAAAGAAAGAAAATTCTGACATATGTTACATGGATGACCCCTTGAAGACATTATATTAAGTGAAAAAAGCCAGTCACAAAAATACAAATATTGTATGATACCACTTATATGAGGTACCTACAGAAAGAGAATGGTGGTTGTCAGGAACTTGGAGGATAGAATAATGAAAGATTATTGTTTAATGGGTAGAGTTTCAGATCTAGAAAATGAAAAAGTACTGGAGAAGGTTATTTGTGATTACATTAACAGGTGAATGTACTTAATGCCACTGAACTATACATTTAACAATGGTTGAAATGGTAAGTTTTATGTCATGTAAATTTTGCCACAATTATAAAGTATTTTTTAGTAATATTTATAAATACTACTATGGGATATCTATTAGATATTGGTAAGTGAAAAAGTAAAGTAATAAAAACAAATAGTATGACACTATATCAAAGAAATGTGAAAGAATATATAGATATAGACAAATATTATAATAACATTTAAAATAAATATTATATTTACATGTTTAAAGGAAGTATAGGAGAACATCCAAGATGGCGGCCTAGGCAGTCTCCTAAGCTGCCGCCTCATCAACAATTTAATTAAAAAAACAACTAAAATAAAAAAGGACTTCACCAAAACGTCAGGAAAGCTGGCAGAGTGGAGTAGCTACAACTAGAAAGAAAGAGAGAGGCTCACGGATCGGACTGGGAGCCGAAAAGCACTGAGGTAGGGAGACGCTCGCGCACGCGGCCGCCAAATACCTGCCTGGCGGGAGGGGAGGAATCCCCGATTGCACGGAACCCTTTCCGACTGTACTGAACCCCAGCCCCGGCTGAAATTCCGTGGTCCCAGGCTCATACGGGTGGTCTGGACTGGAGAGAAAGGCACCCAGAGACTCAGAGACTCGGAGACTGGGAGACCGGGGACCGGGAGCCGCAGTCGCAGTCGGCAGGGTCTACAGACTCGCGCGCGAGCAAGTACGCCCTGAGGTCTGACCGCCGCCTCTCCGGAGCGGAAGGAGTCAGAAGCTCCAGGTCTGACCACGGAGGCTGCCGCTGCCTCTATGTACAAGGTGGCGGCCTCTCTGTAGTGGAAGGAGTCAGAAGCTCCAGGTCTGACCGAGAAGGCTGCCGCTGCCTCGCTGTACAAGGTGGCGGCCTCTCTGTAGCGGAAGGAGTCAGAAGCTCCAGACTACAGAGACCAGCCCAAGTCCGGGTGAGCCCCTGGGGCACCCACGCTCTTGCTCTGAGACTCCACCCCATCCAAGCTGAGCAGAGGCTTCTGCAGTTTTTCAAGTCTGATCCTACAAGACTGTCTCCAATACAGAATTTATCCCAGAGTAGACACAGCTGATACCCACATCCAATTGGCCTGAAGGTCAATTCACAACAATAGAGACTTAGCTACAACAAGGCTGTGCACACAGTCCACAAAGGGGATCACCAAGAGTGTCTACCTCAGGTAACTGAGGAGGCTGACCCACTGTGCTATATAGGACACCAAACACACAAAGCCATCCTACCAACTCTGAAAAATAGTGATAATGCCGAGACAAGGAAATAGATCTCAAACAAAAGAGATGGAGGATATAGAGTTCAGAACTACGGTTCTAAGGTTATGCAACAATATCCTAGAAAAGCTCGATAAAATTCATGAGACCCAACTAAAAAGTATAGATAAACTGACTAAATTGGAAAATATTATGCAGAGATCCAACAGCAGAATGGAAGAACACAAGAATCAGGTCAAAGAGCCAAAAGACACTCCTTTGGAGAAGGAAGAAGAAAAGAGGATCCAGAAAGTTGAAGATAGTGTAAGGAGCCTCTGGGACAACTGCAAGCGCACCAACATCAGAATTATGGGGGTGCCAGAAGAAGAGGGAGTGCAAAATACTGAAAACATATTTGAAGAAATAATATCAGAAAACTTCCCTCACCTGGTGAAAGAAATAGACTTACAAGTACAGGAAGCCTACAGAACCCCAACCAAGAGGAATCCAAAGAAAAATTCTTCTCGACACATCATCATCAATATGCCAAGAGTAAAAGACAAAAAGAGGATCTTACAAGCAGCAAGAGAAAAGCAGTTGGTTACCTATAAGGGAGCACCCATACGACTATCAGCTGATTTCTCAACAGAAACCATGCAGGCCAGAAGGGAGTGGCAAGAAATATTCAAAGTGATGAATAGGGAGAACCTACAACCAAGATTACTGTATCCAGCAAAGTTATCATTCAGAACTGAAGGGCAGATAAAGAGCTTCACAGATAAGAAAAAGCTAAAGGAGTTCATCACCACCAAACCAGTATTATATGAAATGCTGAAAGGTATTACTTAAGAAGAGGAAGAAGGTCAAGTGAATTAAAAATCTCAGGAATAGAATAAACTGGTGAATATAATAGAATTAGGGGCAAAGAAAGGGAGTGGATAGATAATTATCAGGGTGAAAGGGGTGTGGGGTGCAGAGACTGGATTAAAATTGTATAACCTATGGATGAGGACAATAGTGGGGGGAGGGGGTAAGGGTAGAGGGTGGGGTGGGAATCAGGTGGAAGGGAGCTATGGGGGAGAAAAAGGAGAAACAATTGTAATAATCTGAGCAATAAAGATTTAAAAAAAAAAATTGAAAAAAAAATAATAAAGGAAGTATAAACAAAAAACGTTTTTAAATGAAAGGGTCAGAGACTGGACTTCTCTGAATGTACTTTGTTCTAAAGTTTTAAAACATAATTATAAAATAAATTTAAACCAAAAAATTGTTAGATTGTTCCTCAAAATCAAATGAAACATTAATCTGTGTATTGAGTTTAATCACAAAGAGAAGCAGTATTTAAGTAACTTTAAAATACAGTATTTTACTGTACATCCTTGGTGAAATATATCCTTAAGCAAAAAGAAGCACACAAAAATATTAAAACTGCTTTCAGTAATTATAGTATAATAATAATAATGAAATTATTCTGAAATACTACAATGTATGTCTATAATGTTTCAGTATAAAAAACAAAATTAAATTTAAATAAAAACTCTGCAATGTTGTTTCAATTGCTAGTATCTGCATAAACTTACAATGTACTTCCTTTAAAAAATTATTTCCTAGCTCTGTCCAAGAAAAGGCCTAAAAATGATTAAACTCTTATCAATAGGGTTAGCACCCACACAGTGATCTCTAAATATCATTTCCAACTAAAAGGAATTAGTACTCCATATATAAACTGATGATTCAAGGTGTGAAAATTAATAAAGGAAACCTCAATTAAAATTGGGGCTGAGAAGATCTGTTAATGGAACTCTCAAGCTATTATCACTCACTGCTGACAATTACTCCAAACAGGAAGACTCAATTACAGAGTCAATTAATTCAGTTATAGGTCCCAACCAATCAGAAAAAGGGTACTTGCACAGGAAGTATGTCTACTTTACTATTCCAGCTGGAGGTTTTCTTCTCCCCCAGCCAATAGAAATACTGAAACTCAACCAATAAGAAGCCATAATCACCTATGAACTCTTACTTTCCTCCAATGAACTCTCATTTTTCCTTGATGATAACTTCCTTGCTTTGCCTTCCTTACTGTAAGAGCCTTCCATCTTGTATAACCCCTGGGACTATCTCTCTGCCTGCTAGATAAGATGATGCCTTATTCATGAACTGTTTAATAAAACCAACTAAGTCATTAAATTTACTTAAAATTTATTTATTAACAAAGATTCGAGGCAGAATTTTATGAAGTAGATTTGAATCATAACAAAGAAGTTATTAGAAATCATTAGAGTACTGTAAAAAACACTCAGGAGCTACCTTAAAGATGCTCCCACTACCAAAGATGGAATAGGTTGAGCCCCAATAATAATAATAACAATGGATTGAAACATATTAAATACTAGAGGCTTGGTGCATGAAATTTGTGCACGGGGGGGGGGGGGGATTGGGGGGTGGCGGGGAGGGAGGTCCCTCAGCCTGACCTGCACCCTCTCCAATCTGAGACCCTTCATGGGATAACCAGCAGTCAGATATCCCTCTCACAATCCAGAACTGCTGGCTGCTAACGGCTCCCCTGCCTGCTTGATTGCCCCTAACTGCTTCTGCCTGCCAGCCTGATGGTCTCTAACTGCTCCCCTGCTGACTTGATAGCCCCTAGCCACCTCTGCCTTGGCCCTGCACCCGGGACCCAGGATTCCCTCCTCCAGCCAACCAAAGGCACTCAGGATCCAGGCTTCCCTCCCTCTGGTCAGCCATAGGTGCCCAGGCTGGCTGTAGCCCCAGGGAATGGTGGGCAGGTGGCTTTGCCTGTGTTGCAGCCACAAGTGCTGGTGCCTAGGATCACAGGGTGGGCAGCTTCTCCATCTTCCAGGCCACAGCCAGCCGCAGGTGCTGGTGCCTGGAACTGCAGGGTGGGTGGCTTCTCCATCTTCCCTCGGATGTAGTGGGGGCAACTTCTCCAGCTGGCTGTGGTCTGGGATCACAGGGCAGGCGGCTTCTTCATCTGCCAGCTCGCATCCAGCCTCAGGAGCTGGGGCCCAGTTTCTCTGTCTCCCTCAAGATGTGGGGCAGGCGGACATGAGGTTTCTGCTGCTGGCTGCAGTCTGGGATCACAGGGCAGATGGCTTCTTCATCTTCCGGGCTGCAGCCAGCCTCAGGTCCTGGGGCCCGGTTTCTCGTCTCCCCCAGGATGTGGGGCGGTGGACATGAGGCGGGTAGACATGGGGGCGGGCAGACATGGGGCGGGCGGCTTCTCTGGCTGGCTGGAATCTTGGGGCAGGTGGCTTCTTTGTCTCCCGGGTGCACCCAGCCTCAGGCACTGGGGCCCAGTTTCTCAGTCTCCCCAGGATGTGGGGCAGGAGGACATAAAGCTTCTGACTGAGGCCTGGGATTGCGGGGCAGGCGGCTTCTTGGGCTCCATGGTTGCAGCCAGCCTCAGGTGCTGGTGCCTGACTTCTCCAACTCCCACAGGCCAAGAGCAGCGGGGGGGGGGGGGGGGGGGGGGGGGCGGCAGGGCTGCAGCCATGTTTTTTGTTCAATTTGCATACTCACTCTGATTGGCTGTTGGGTATAGTAGAATGATGTGATTTGCATGTTTCTCTTTTATTAGTGTAGATGTTAAAAATACATGAGTTCATAATGATGCTTTAAAAAAAAAATCACCTTTGGAGATTGCTTGGGATTCAACTCATCCTAAAAACTAATAAAGTATGATCAAGTATTTATCCTGTCTTTCTTATATAAACTGTACATCTAATAGTAATAGGAAGTTTCTATTTATAAAGTATTCGAGCTGAGAAATGAAGATGATAGATTAGAATATCATCATTTTGTAAACTCCTAATAAAATTGTTGATCTAGGAAATCAATGGCTGCTAAAATTACAGGATGACAACTAGATTTTATGTGCCTATGAACTGTTCTCCCCCACCATCCCACCAAAAAAAAAAAGTAAAAAAAAAGGAAACAGAGGAACATGGTAAATAATACCACAGGATGAAATCAGTAAACTAAAGACTATGGAAAACTCTAAAGAGCAAACATAAGAAAAAAGGGACAAGGAAAAGGAAAGGCAAAATCATAAATTAAGAGACTTTAAAAGACATTAATTGAATGCAATGCATGAATCCTGATTTAAAAAGTCAACTATTAAAAAATGTGAAGTGCTCAGAGTAATCTGAACATAACTGAGTATTTGATGATATTGAGGAAGTGATAAAGGTATGGTGTTTATATATTTTCAGAGTCCTTACTTTATAGTTATATATAAATGAAAATATTTATGGATGAAATGATGGTGCTTGTGACTTTCTTCAAAGTAACACAGTTGGGTGTGAGGTCATGAATAAAACAAGACTAGCTACAAGTTAATAATTTTAAAAATTGGATGATGGGTATATGGAGTTCATTATACTATTCTATCTATATTTGTATGTAACTGAAATTTTCCATAATAAGAAATAGAGGGGGGAAAGCTAAAATTTGAGTTTAGATAACTGGGAGACTAGTTCACACATGCTTTATTCTTAATGAACCATAAAGGATGCCACGAATGTTTATACGCAGGCTTTTAAGCTCTATGTTCTCACTAGATCTATACCATTGCCAACTTCCTATGCTATAGAAAACCTTTAATGAGAATGACAAAAGAAAACAAGAAAATGAGGTAAACACAAACCATCCCAGGAGGTTTTCCTCTGGTTTTCCAATAGAGGTTTAATTTCAAAATAAGAAAAAAAGGGCAGACATGCAATCAACCTCCCAAAGAGATTAGGATGACAGGCAACAAAGAATAATGCTCTGCACTTTAACTTTTTAAAGATTTTTAATATATATGTCACTATATCATTTGATCTTAACAATAACCTTGTAAAATAGACAGGGATAACTTCATTTCTTAGAGAAAAACAACACAAAGAAGTCACAAACTAATTAGTTGCAAAAAACAAGTCTTCTCATCCCATACTAGTGTTTTTCCCACTAAACAGTTCCCTTCCTATTCAATTTAATTACTATTCAAAATGGGAGAAAAGGCTGCTCAGATCTCTTTTATTATCATTAAAGTCACAAAAAACACAAATTCCTGGTAATGTGTGGGTTGGTATATATAGTTACTGACAATTTGTTATCCATGCTGTATAGCTTCCAAAAATTTACTTAGCAATCTGGACGGCTCAAAATGGCTTGAGAAACTCTTTTCTATCAAAAGCCACTGATACTCAAGGGGAAAACAAAGATATCAAGTTAAAAAGTTATATAGTGTGTTTGTGTACACATGTGCATGTTTTGGAAAGTAGGGTAGAGAAATAAACATATCAGCAAAGAATCTTCTTTTCCAACTTAATAGTGATACTTATCCTATTATTTAAACATTTCCCAATTTCAATGAAAGTATAGACTTGAAATTCTCTATATACAATGAAGAATATCCAACTTGTTGATTGTAAATAATCAAGTTTGAGATAACCCGGATTCTGTACTTTCTCTTATCTGTATATCCCTAGCTCACTGTCACTATTGCAAGCACTTATTTTGACTCACCAAACATCAGAACAGAAATAAGCCAGGCAGGTGTGAAGCCTGAGCCTGCTGAAAGATGCTACACCTAGGAACTCATCTTTCAATCCAAGTCCCACAGTGAACACTCAAGAATGTGCTGGAGAGATGCAAATCAAAACAACAATGCGCCGAAACCGGTTTGGCTCAGTGGTAGAGCGTCCGTCTGCGGACTGAAAGGTCCCTGGTTCGATTTCGGTCAAGGGCATGTACATTGGTTGCGGGCACATCCCCGGTCGGGGGTGTGCAAGAGGCAGCTGGTCAATGTTTCTCTCTCATCGACGTTTCTAGCTCTCTATCTCTCTCCCTTCCTCTCTGTAAAATATCAATAAAATATATATTTAAAAAAACAACAAAACAATGCGATACCATCTCACACCTGTCAGAATGGCCAACATCAACAAAACAACAAACGACAAATGTTGGGGAGGTTGCGGAGAAAAAGGAACCCTCGTGCACTGCTGGTGGGATTGCAGGTTGGTGCAACCACTGTGAACGGTATGGAGCTTCCTCAAAAAACTGAAAATGAAACTCCCATTTGACCCAGTAATCCCACAACTAGGAATATACCCCAAGAAACCAGAAACACCAACCAGAAAGGATGTATGCACCCCTATGTTCATAGCAGCACAATTTACAATAGCTAGGATTTGGAAACAGCCTAAGTGCCCGTCAGCAGATGAATGGATCAGAAAACTATGGTACATCTCTACCATGGAATACTATGCTGCCATAAAAAGGAAGGAATTCTCATCATTTGCAGTAACCTGGATGGAATTGGAAAGCATCATGCTGAGTGAAATAAGCCAGTCAATGAAAGAGAAACACCACATGACTTCACTCATTTATGGATATTAAAGAACATTATAAACTAATGAATAGAAAGATAGATATAGAGACAGTAAACAAGCAGACTGTCAAATGACAGCAGGGGAGGGGGGTAGGGAGATCTGGGGGAGATAAGAGATCAACCGAAGGACTGGTATACATGCATATAAGTACAACCAATGGACACAAAACTCTGGGGAGGGAGGGCATGTTTGGGAGGGGGAGGCAATGGTAAGCTATGTACACATATAATACCTTAATAAATTAAAAAAATTAATAGTAGTAAATCTACACAAAGCACACAGATAACTGATAATTGATTATGTAAGTTCATGTATGGATTTGGATATACCTACATATCTAATCTCAGCTCTATAAGTACACACCTTAAGTTTTGACTTTTGAAAAATTAGCACTTCTAATTGCAATTTGGACTTTTTTAGGATTTCAAAAGCAATGAGGGATATCAACCAATACAACCAATACTGCTCCAAGATTGTACATTTTTTACTTTGCTTTGCAATTGTAACTAAATTACAATTTTGTGAATGTGTAGTACTGTAAAAAAAAAATGTGCTGGGATTATCTGCACCTATTACTTGCTCCTGGTAAAAGCTGGCAGACATATATCCAAATTTCCTGGATGAAGGGTGTCATCAGCAGATATAAGTCCTTGTAAGAATCCAAGAATCCTTACTTCCTTCTGGAAGTATGTTGTGTTGACTGCTGAGTACCTTTTACTATTATAAAAACTTAACCCTCTCAAACCATTAGATGACTATTAGATGAGAGTAGTATAACTGTCCTGATATGACAAACATATTATTAATACAGGCAAACTATCCCCAATATTAATCACTTCAAATCACTAGAGTCTTCTCTTAGAAAGTATTACCCACTTAGGTGCTTTCCCTAGAATATGTGAAACTTGTACTGAGGCAACCCCATTGCCAAAAATCTAGATTACACGGGCTTATTTGTGAAGAGGGTAGAAACAGCTTAACATGCCATCATTATGAATGTTCCATGAGCCTTCAAGTTCACTTGGAACACATACATCATCTTTCTAGTACTTTCTCTGTATGATTATATAGAAACTCACCTCAGCTCAGCCTGCACCCTCTCCAATCTGGGACCCCTCGAGGGATGTCCGACTGCCCGTTTAGGCCTAACACCACCGGACTTCCCTCATCCAGGACTGCTGGCTCTCAACTGCTCGCCTGCCTGCTCGCCTGCCTGCCTGCCTGATTGCCCCTAACCACTCCCATGCCAGCCTGATCACCCCCTAACCACTCCCATGCCAGCCTGATTGATGTCTAACTGCTCCCCTGCCAGCCTGTTTGCCCCCAACTTCCCTCCTCTGCTGGCCTGGTCACTCCTAACTGCCCTCCCCTGCAGGCCTGGTCCCTCTCAACTGCCCTACCTTTCAGGCCTGGTGGGCGTGGCTTGTGGGTGTAGCAAAGTGATGATTAATTTGCATGTTACTCTTTTATTAGATAGGATGGAATTTGGAATAAAATCAACTTTTCCGAATCACCTATTGTGTGCCATGAATTGTGCTATCTACTTTATAAATCTTTCATTTAAGCTTAATAGCCCTTTCAGATATTTTTATTATTAATGTCTTTCCACAAATGAAGAAACCAAGACTCAGGGATGGTAAGTGATTTAACTCCAAAGTCTTAAAGTTACAGACAAAAAGTGAACCCAAATAAGTACAAAAATCTTTATAACTAGCTTCTTACCACTCTAATTGCTTTCCAAAGGAGTTGTACTAACCTGTAATGATACTAGAAACAAGAGTACTCCTCCTTCAACTTATTTTTTTGTGATAAAACTGATGGCTTTAATGCACATCAGGGATTACCATGCCTGGAAACAAATTACTGTATTAAAACCAATACCCATTTTCATATACCCTAATCTATCAATCAGTATCAAATCTCTCTTTACTAGTTAGACCTTGTATAGTGAGAGGAAAAGCAGAAAATGTTTTGTTCAATCTCTATAACATCTTCAAGTATTTGGAATATATAAGATGCTCTCCACATTTTAAAATCTATGAATCTTTTTACAAATTTTCCTAGATAGATTTATGTTAGTCTATTTGGAAGTAAGACCTTTGAATCTAAACTAATGAAAGGGAAATATGCTAATTAGGCCAGATAGACCTGATGTCTTCTGGACAAATCTGCAGCATCTGTGAGGGCCAACGAGGGCCAGCTGCCACGGTGGCCAGCAGTGGCAGCAGCGTTGGGGTGATGGGGTGGCACCTTCCCCTGATCAGCCTGGTCATCTCCTGCAAAGAGAGGCCAAACTGTGCCTTAGGCCAGCTCCCTATGGGAGAGCGGGCCTAAGGCACCAGTAGGACATCCCTCCTCCCCCCTGAGGACTCCTGGACTGGACTGTGAGAGAGGGAAGGCCAGCCTGAGGGATCCCCCCATCCTCCAGTGCACAAATTTTCCTGCATCAGGCCTCTAGTTTTATTATAAAACTAAGAGTTCCAAAACATGTAGGCTTCAATTTGCTGAAAGCACTGTAACAATGGATTCAAGACTAAAGCAGAAAACATTCTCTGTAAATTATATGTATTATATAGCCACATTAATATGAGGAAACAGGTAAATGGTAAAAGCTATCACTTTTACTTATATGTGCCAACTACTTTGTACATGTGGTTTTATTTGGTACTTTACAAAAGCTTGTATGATTATTAACTCCATTTTATAAGCAAAGAAACTATAATAAGAAAAGTTCATATAACCTGTTCAAAGTAATATAACTAGAAAGTGATAGAGCTAGAATTCAAAGCCACATCTGCCCAAATTCAAAACCTATGCTCTTTATTGCCACCATTTACTGCTTCCTTGTTCTTATCTGATAAACATATCCCCGTCCACAACTCTAAAACCAGTATAGATACACATGCTTATTTAAACCTATTATTAATTACACCCATTAATTTGTCATAGTTTCTTTATTGCCTGTCTCCCTAAAATCAGCCCTAGCTTGTTTAGCTCAGTGGACACAGAGTGTCAGCCTGTGGACTGAAGGGTCCTGGTTCGATTCCAGTCAAGGGCATATGCCCCAGTTGTGGGCGCTTGCAAGAGACAGCCAATCAATGATTTTCTCTCATCATTGATGTTTCTCTCTCTCTCCCTCTCTCCCTTCCTCTCTGAAATGAATAAAAAATATACAAATAAATTAATAAAGTAAAATCATTAAAAGTGCTGACTAAAAATTTACCATTCAAGAACTTTTTGCAAAATCAAATTACCATCAATACTTAATGAATAAATTATGGATTATATAGTTTTTATCTAAAGTTTTATTATCAGCTAAATAACAGAAAAATGTAATCATAACTTGGGCAATTTTAAATTTCTACTAGTAAATGGCTATTATCTTTCATTTTCCAGTGTTTCAAATTTCTTTATAAAGTATATCTAAAAAATAAATTAACATTTCCCCAAAATCAATTTTTCTAATAGTTTAAAAAATTGATAGTTTGAAGAACCTAAATCAAGAACTAATAGTTTGAAGAACCTAAATCAAGAACTTTTTAATGCACAAGATGTAGTTTAAAATAACATACTTTCCCTTTTATCAGTCACATTCATTAGATAAGTTAACAATGCAAAATAAGAATCATTTTCTAAGATATGTCAAAGAATATATTAAGTCTTACCTCCATTGCTAAAGCTGCTGTCTGTTGGTCATAATGATTCAGAAGATTAGGCATGAAGGTAGTATTGTAAGGCAAATCTTGGCACATCCTCAAGGTAATAGGTTCACAAGAAAACAAACTGTGCCCACCTATATGCCCCACAAACATAGTCAAGGGCCAAAGATAGAAGACGATCCAACTCATAGCCATTCTTCTTGGATCTTAATGAGACTTGGACGATCAGGCCTATGATATGTATTTTAGATCTTTGTACACCTGCAGGTCCCAGCTTGAAGAAGTACTCTTCTATATTTTACTCTTAAGTTCTTCAAACAGTCAAATACTTTTCACACTGTCAGAGGTTTGTTAGCTTGATCTCACAAAAGGCATTTGTTTTTGGTTTCACAATACAGGAAAATGACATCATCTTGTCTCTTCTTTTCATTTTATTCATAGGGCACATTTGGCCAACTAATCAAGGTGATCAACCACATTCCCAAACAACAGATTCCATCTTAGAAGAGCTATTTCTTCCTTTGACTAGAATACCTGAAAAGTATTTTTTAAATGCGATAAATTAGTCATTTCCTCTCAAAACCTTTGATAAGCTTAATGTTGTAGGACTGAAAATCACTATACAAAAATAGTTGCATTTTTATACTATAACAATAAACTATCAGAAAAAGAAGCAAGCAACATTTGATGAGAGATATACTGACCTAATAGATAAAATACATAAGTATTTCATAAAGATATAGTACAGTTTTCCTACCTTATCATTTACTCTATAGATATACTAAAACAACCCTTAAACAATACTTAAAATATTAAATGTCAACTGTAACTGGAAAGAAGTATTTAAAGGTAAACTTTCTTCCCTTTTAGTTGTTTATATAACATATGGTTTAATTTGTCTATACTGAAGCAATTTTCATTTATCTCAGCTGTAACTGATTCATTTTCAACAAATTTCATGCTATTGTCCTAAATTTTATTTAAATAGCTATCATAATATAAGCTATTGAATTTAAAATTGTATATGTCTTAATCATTAATAGTGCATTTTTACATTAGATGATTTGGCAGAAGGTATCCAAAGAGATGAAATAGAGCCCTAGCCAATTTGGCTCTTTGGCTAAACTACCAGCCTTCAGACCAAAGGATCCCGGGTTCTATTTCTTATCAAGGGCACATACCTTTTGGTTGCACTCATCCCAGGCCCCAGCCTTGATGGGATGTGTGAAGGAGGTAACCAATTGATGTGTTTCTCTCACATCGATGTTTGTCTCTATCTTTCTCTCTCTCTGAAAGATCAATGGAAAATATCCTCAGGTGAGGATTAACAACAACAAAAACAAACAAGAAAACAAAGAGCTGAAATATAAATAAACCAAAAATATATGGATTCAGCCCTGACCAGGTAGCTCAGCTGGTAGAAGCATCCTCCTGTACACCAAAGGCTGCAGGTTTGGTTCCCAGTCAGGGCACATACCTAGGTTTCAGGTTCAATCCCAGTCTGAGTGTGTATGGGAGGCAACAATCAATGTTTCTCTCTCACATTGATGTTTTTCTCTCCCTTCCTCCCTCTCTAAGAATCAATAAAAAATATTCTTGGGTGAGGATTAAAAGAAAAGATAATGGATTCAAGCTTCTTAGTAGTTATGTGAATGGGAAACATAGCATAACTTCTCTAATGCAGAATTTTTCCCCCTGAAAATACCACCTCTCTAATAAAGATTATATAGACAATCCATGGACACAGACAATAGGATGGTGAAGGCCTGGGGTGGGGAGGAGGAAAAAGGGGTTTTAGAAGAGGTCAATGCAGGCGGCAAAAAGGAGATATATGTAACACTTTCAACAATAAATATTTTTTAAAATATATATTTTATTGATATTTTACAGAGAGGAAGGGAGAGAGATAGAGAGCTAGAAACGCCAATGAGAGAGAAACATGGACCAGCTGTCTCTTGCACACCCCCCACCGGGGATGTGCCGCAACCAAGGTACATGCCCCCGACCGGAATTGAACCCGGGACCCTTCAGTCCGCAGACCGACGTTCCACCACTGAGCCAAACCGGCTTCGGCAACAATAAATATTTTTAAAAGAGATTAAGGTATGTAAAAGTATTCTATAAATGATAAAGCAGCATCAAAGATTAGGTAGTTTCTTTTAACCCATGGTACGCCATAAGCGTCTATAGATGCAAGTGGTGTGGACCTTCTCCACACTCCACGTGCATTTATATAAATATATTTTCCCTAAGTGGCAGCCCTGACCAACTTTAAAATCATTTCTCATGAGAATTTTCAGCTGAAAATATTCAAGAATACCCGAATTGTGAGTAACATATTTATTTTTATAATATTCACTGAAAACTGATTTTTTAAATTAAATTCAAAATATTATGGCATGTGGGGATGGTTTCCACTTGGACGAGTGGCAGTTAACTGAATTACAGTTTATATATAGGCTACTTTTTCAACCAATATTGAATTGGCAAATAGAAGGCTCTAAAAGTAATATCAGAAAAATTTTCCAACATTGCATATCTTTTCAGCTAGCACAAAAATTTAGTGTCACACACAGATGCAGAAATATTTGATCACAAAATCTTTTATTACATAGCCAGGCCGCAGAGAATAAAAATTATCCTTAGAAAGTCAAAGCATGAATAGGAATAATTCCCAGTTAATTTTCACTAAGTTTTAGAATCTTTGACTTGCCTCTACTTTTCTATTGGCAAAAATACTTATTTCGTTTCATTTGGGAGTGAAAGAGTTTGGGTGGACTGGAAGGCAGGCTTGGTAGGAAAAAAGCATATTCTAAGTTATAATACTTTCATTTGGTTTAGTGATGATTTTAAATTTGCTTTCATTGCATTTTGTTTCATATGCATGGGACATTTCTGTGTTTGTTGTAGAAAGCTTACTTTGGGAAAACATGAAAAGATCAGGTTCAGAAATTCTCAGAGACCAAAGTTAATTAAACAACTTAAATACTAGAGCTCATGACAGCTTAAGATCTTGAGACCTAGAAATGGTTTGGTTTAAGCAGGGCATGAAACTGTCCTTTGTACACTATCAGTGACTGGGACCTCTGCATCACAACTTCTAGTTATTAGGCAGAAAAAAACTATTTGGTGAAAGTAAAGGAATGGCTGAATCTTTGCACTTTTTCACTCTAGTATATATGGTCATGAGTAGTGGAAGAAAAAGGGGAAGTGTGTGGCCTCTAGAATTAGTAGCACTAAAGTTATGAGCATTCCCTGCCCCAAACGCCTAATCTCTCTATACCAAAATTTCTAAATCAGAATCTTTGAAAAGCTTCTTGGCCTGCCATATCTTTTTTCCTCCTTCAAGCTGGCCCCAGAAATGTGAAGTCTGGCCAAAGGAAACTGATATTAAACAGCCATTTGTATTTAAGCTTAATGACCATGCAACTCAGTAATAATTATGCACATCATTAAATATGTGTCAAATAATTGCTGAAAGCTTTATTTTGTTACAGCATTATAACATCCATGTAAGTGCAGTCTGTAGTTTGTTGCTTATATAGCATGTTCATCTGCTTGCAACTAAATAAAAATTTTAAGGGAACATTGTTCCATATTAAATATGCATATAATAATCCGAAATTCAAATATTTCACTGGATAAAACTATTTTTTTCAAGAAGTGATGGGTTTCAAATTTATGGCTCAAAGACTATCATATAAAACTTGAGGGAAAGCCTGGCTAGTGTGGCTTAATGGCTGAGCATCGACCCATGAACCAAGAGATCCCTGGCTCGATTTCCAGTCAAGGCAGATGCCTGGTTGCAGGCTTGATTCCCCAAGTAGGGGGCATGCAGTAGGCAGACAATTGATGTGTTTTTTTCTCTCTCTCAAAATTAATAAAAACATACTTAAAAACAAACAAACAAAACAAAACTTGCCCTGGCGGTTTGGCTCAGTGATAGAGTCAACCCCCAGACTCAAGGGTCCCAGGTTTGATTCCCATCAGGGGCATGTACCTTGGTTGTGGGCACATCCCCGGTAGGGGGTGTGTAGGAGGCGGCTGATTAATGTTTCTCTCATTGATGTTTCCAACTCTCTATCCCTCTCCCTTCCTCTCTGTAAAAAAAAGATCAATAAAATATATTTAATTTAAAAAAAAACTTGAAGAAGAAACTGGGCAATAACTCACTGGATCTTTAAAACTAGATGAAATTTTGCAGCAAAGCTTCCCAGTGTCTTATAAGCTTCGTTTATACCCTATGACATCCATATTACTACATATCAAAACTTTTGTAAAATCTATTATGTTTGGGCTAGGAAAATAATCTTTATATATCAAGATTGTAGTTTATGATTATTAAAATAAATAAGAAAAAAGTCAAATGCAGTGAGACAAAATAAGAATAGTAAGAATATTAAAGAATTGCCTGACCAGTGTTGCTCAGTGGTTGAGCATCAACCCATAAACCAAAAATTGCTTCCTGATCAGGGCACATGCCTGGGTGGCAGGCTTGATCTCCAGTAGAGGTTATGTAGGAGGCAGCTGATCGATGTTTCTCTCTCATCAATATTTCTCTCTTTCCCTTTCTCTGTCTCTAAAAAATCAATATAAACATGTTTTTAGAAAAATGTACATGCCCCCAAGTCAGCGGTTCTTTGCTTTTAATGTATAGCAGATTCACCAATTCCCCTCACAGGTCTAAGAAATCTGATTTTCTGTAGAATGATATGCATTCTAACAATTATCTCAAGTACTGTTACAAGTGCTCCATAAGTCACATTTTGAGAAATGCTGTCCTGAAATAGAATAATTTAAAAGAGTATAAATATACCTGAGTCTGATTATGTGCTTAGCAAACATAATATATAAAATGAATTTTAAAAAATAAAAGCAGCTACAGAATAATAGAAAGATGGGAAAAGGACATTAATTAACAAAAGACATATAAATAATCAACACATGAAAAGATCTTCAACTTGAATAACAAAAAATGCAAATATGAGATATATCAACTGATTTTCAATACTGAAAATACAGTATCACCTATCAGATGAATCAAAGGATATACACATTTTAAATATATATATTTTATTAATTTTTACAGAGAGGAAGGAAGAGGGAGAGGGAGTTAGAGACATCAATGAGATAGAAACATCGATCAGCTACCTCTTGCACATCCCTCACTGGGATGTGCCCAAAACCAAGATACATGCCCCCGACGGGAATCGAACCTGAGACCCTTGAGTCCGCAGGCCGACGCTCTATCCACTGAGCCAAACCGGTTAGGGCTATACACATTAGGAAACAAACAAACAACTTTTGATATGTATTTCAAATGATTCTTTAATAACATAATGAAATATCTGCTTCTAGTTAGGATCATGTGTGGGTGGGTAGCAAAAGTCATTTTTCCCAAAGGTAGGGTCATCCATAGAAAAGCTCTAAGTTGAAGTTTTATACAGGCAGGCCACAGAGAAGATTCTGGACCCAAAGAGATACTATCAAAATACAGCAACCCATTAAATAAAGGTTAACAGTTGTTTTGGCATTCTTATTGATATTTTTTACTAAAAGGAATCCGCAGGTCTGATGGTGTGACTCAGTGGTTGAGCATCAACCTAAGAACTAGGAGGTAATGGCTCATTCCCAGTCAAGGGACATGCCCATGTTGAGGGCTTTTTCCCCCAATAGGGGCATGCATGAAGCAGCTAAACTATGATTCTCTAATCATTGATATTTCTCTCTCTCCCATTTCCTCTCCCATCCTCTCTCTGAAATCAATAAAAGCATATTTCTAAAAAAGGAATCTGCAGAATTTCAGCTAAAGAAAGGGACCTATTGGGTTAACATAACTGGAGTGAACAGCTTCAGGGGTCAGAGACCAGCAGAAAGTGAGCGATATGGCAAGAATTTATTCATGCCATACCTATGGGAAAACAAGCACATTCACTTTTCCATAGAGCAATACAAGATATTTAAAAAATTAAGTTCTGATTAAGTTACTTGATTATTATTCCATCAGAAAACAAAACCAACTAGATACATTTAAACCTACATTTTAATGTTTATGAATGTATAACACTGGGAATCTGATATTCCCAATTACTAGTTTTCTTTTGATGATTAAAAATAAGTTGGATATTTGTCCTAAAGGACAGCCATAAAGGGGAAGGTGACACAATCTTAGAAAGCTGTCTTCCCAAGCTGGCTGCAAAAGAACAGGAGGTGGCAACTGTGAGGAGGAAAGCAGGCTGAATCCCCAGAAGAAACAATGACAAAAGTAGGCCCTGAGGGCTTGTCAAGAAGGTCCTGAAACATAAGATTATGTTCAGCAATTCGATTCCAATTTACACTCTCAGTACAGAAAGTGGTCCCTTTCATCATTTTCAGTGTAGATCTAATTTTCTTGACACCCTTTAAATGTAGACAACATTTTGCATTTCCAGTTCAGAAAGACCATCAAAAGGTGCCTCACACACAGCGGCTCTACCGTATAAACAGGAGGAATATTCCTTGGCTTCTTTCAGAGTTTTCTAAGAATGCATTGCAAGAATTAACAATGACTACCTCTGAGCTTCTTCTTTCAAGGACATGGTCTTGTTAAAGAGACAAAATATACTCTTAGAGCATACTCACTGCTCTAAGTGCTACAGTCCTTTTCCTGAAATCCAGGTGACCCATGTGGTCTTTGGCCTTTTGTTTTCCACATCCTATTCTTTAAAAAATAAATTTATTCTCCAAATTTGCCTCCTTGTTGCTAAAAGTTTATATGACCTCATATTTAAATCATAGGGCTTATTCCTATTAATCTCAAGGTATCTTTTTTTAAAATCTTTCTCACTTTATCTAATTTTTAAAGTCCATTTTGTCATCTACTGGTAAAACAAATAAATTAATCTTCCAATATGCTGAGTAATAGAGCTTAAAAAACAAAACAAACAACAAACAACAATAACAACAAAAACCCACGGGAAAACAAATACATCTAGGTTCAAAATTAAAATGAATGGAGGGCATCAAAAATCCAGTCCATTTTACAAATTATACATTATATTAAGACTAAAGAAAAGCAGAATATCTTTTAAAACCAACCTGAAAATAAAAATGGAAAGTTAAAAGCCAGACTCTACACACACACACACACACACACACACACACAAAAAAAAAAAAAAAAAAAAAAAAGGGAAAAAGGAAAAGAAAAATCAGGCTGCAATTCTGACCCAGTTTCCATGTCAAGTAAAATCTGTTCATCAGAAAATTCTCTAATATCAAATCCCTGACTTTCCCCTTAGCAAGGTTGTATGGTTTATATGCTTTGACTATAAAATTATTTCAGTAAGATAAAATTTAGGGACCAGTATTTGTTCTTTAAAGCCCACTAGCCAAATAATATTAATCTAAAACTTCATTTGCAATACACTCCTTGGATCCATCTAAACTGTCAATACTTTTCAACATAATGAGAGTTGGAAAACAGAGAAAGAACTTTTACATAGTCAGTAAAGCTCCATCCCTAGCCAGTGAAGAGTTCTTACTCCTCAAACATTTACTCCTGGCCCTATGGAAATGTTACTATTAAAAGTCTTCATTTCTTCAAACCCTGCTGCATATCTTTTCAAAAATCTACACTGAATAATTTCTCCAGTATATATATTCCAAACCATTCTTTTTGATGGCAGCTTCAGCTTTAAGCAACTACAATTCTACAGTTTTAGGGACTAGAAAACACACACACACACACACAAAACTTGAGGCCAACACCACTCTCCCCTGACAGGTTTCCTACCACCTGTCTCAGAAAGAAAAGAAAATCAATAGCATTCTAGCATCAACAAACTAATATGCTCAGAATAATTTCTGAATATAATATCATATGGCTTTACTAACAAACTAATACAAAATTTAAGTTGGTTAAGAGTTTTTTTTTTCCTGTCAAGAAGGAAACAGAATTTATTGAGTTAAAAACTCATCTCTCCTTCCCCAGTGATAAAGCCTTCACACTCTACTACACAAAAAAAAGGATATGAACTTTACTATTAAATTCCCTCCCTACTTCAAATATCTCAAGCATAGAACTCCCTCCCGCCATCCCCCCCCCAAAAAAAAAAATCCACTTAAGTGTTCAAAGCACAAAATAAAGCTCAAGGGAACATAGTAGCTAAGATGAGGAAAGGAGTCTGTAGCCCTTTCTTTTTCTATTAATGGGGCAGTGTTACAAATTTAGGAGAGATGGGGAGGTAGGGAATATTAGTAGTGAATGAGAAAGAACAGTAGGAGGAAAGAGACGGTAGGATGGGAGGCCTTATGAACTGCTTATTTTCAAGGTAGTTCCAAAGCATTTCGTGGGTTCAGGAGGCACATGTTCTTTCACAAAATAAAAGGCAACGTGGCAAGAGAAGCACTGTTTAGTCATTACATTTTACCTTCAGCTCTATCCTTCCAAGCCTGCCCAGTTAAGCTTTTACACCTCTTTCCCACTCTCCTAACCCTGCATTTTTTCACCTTTAGGTTGCGGTTTGGTAGTTCAAGTGAAAACATTTATTTTTTTTTTCTAGAGGAAAAAAAGGTGGTTATTGATTTGCTGAAAAGTACAGATGGAAAGCATTCTCTTGAGGAGTAAGTGCTTCCTAATAGCAGAACTAGTAAGGATTTATTCCTTAGACTGTCACTCACCACTAAAGGCGAAGAGAAGGCTGCGGCGGGAGGGAACACCCCCTGTGTCAGGCAGGTCTTTGTTTCCTCGCTCCTGGTTCTATTGGCTTTGCAAAGGGGCTCAAGTCCCCTACACGAACGGGTTGCAGGGCTATCCAAACTTTTACAGAATTAAGATTTTGTTTGGGTACTTTAATGCAGCAGACATGTACAGAACTGCCATTCTGCTCTGCTGCTGCTGCCCAAATTCAACAGGGAACCGAAATTCAAATTTTCATTTGTACTGGGCAAGGAAACTGGACCTCCTTTATAGGGTGGATATATTTCCACTTCAATGAACAGCATGTGCTATTGTTGGGGCGGGGAAGGGGGGAGGAGGCGGCAGACTCTCTTTTTTGGGGGGAGGGGTAATTATTTATTTTTTATTGTTTAAAGTATTGCACATAGTAGTGCATATATCTCCTCCCCCCCCCCATTCACTTTCCCCCAGCCTCCCCCAACAACCCCCCACCCCCGTCGCCTGCCCTCATCCCCCCCCCCCCAACCTCTACCCCCAGCGTCTAGTGAGGACTCTTTCTCTCGGGCAGAGGAGGTGCCTAACCCAAGACTCCTGACACTTAAGCCTCTCGGAAGACGTTAAAAAATGATGTTACACAGGGTAACAGCGCCTTTATTTCAGAGGCCATCTGCTCATTACCCAGGAGTACTCAAGCCCTGGGAAACACGGGGTATATAAAAGGGTGCAGCAGCGGCGGGGGCGGCGGGGAGGAGGGGGGTGCATTTTGGGAGGAAGGGAGAGCGGACTTTTAGCTCCCAGACGGGATGGAGGGGACAACTTTTAGGGCTGGGGAAATAAGAGGTCAGCCCCTGCCACAGCGGGGTCCGGGCCGGGGGGAAAGTCTCCCGCCGGCCCCCAGGGCCCGGGGCGCCGCAGCCCTCGGCGCATTGTCCTCCCCCGGCCGCCGCCGCCGCGTCCTCCGCCCACGCTCCCGGCGGCCGACCGGCGGGCGGGGAGCGCCGCACACCCCCGCGGCGGCGGCGGGCTCCGTCCCGCACCTTCCCGCTCCCGAGCGGGGTCCGGGCCGCCGGGCTGGCGGAGGGAGAGGGAGGGGGAGCCTCGGTCCTCCACACTCGCACAGGTTGTCTGTCTAGCGCGGGCCGAGGACAGAGAGGGTTAAACACCTCCCCGGGGCACCTGCCCCCCTCAGCCCTCAGCCCCCCACTCGGCTCCTCCGCGTCCCCCACCCCGATCCGCCGCCGCCGCCGCCGACCTCCTCCAGAAGCCGGTCCGACCCCCCGCCTCAGCCCGGCGCGGAAAGCTTTTGTTTTGGCCGCGACGAGAATCACGATCCCCGAGGAGGAGGAGGAGGAGGAGGCGGGAGGCGGCGGCGGGGCCGCTGGCGGCTCCTCGGCAAAAGGGTAAGGCGAGGAGCGGGCAGCCGCGGCGGCACCTCCTCGCCCCCTCCGCTCCCCGCGCCCTCGGCCCGCTAACCCCGCCGGGAAGACCGCAACGCCTCCGCGCTCACCTCACACCGCGGGGCCCGGGCTCCTCCGAGGCGAGGGCTGCAGCGCCGGCCGCGCACAGCCGCCGGTCCCTCAGGTAAAGCGAACCAGTGAGCGAGCGAGCGAGCGAGCGAGCGAGGACCGCCGGCGCGCGCCCCGGAGCGGCCGCGAGCTTCCCCGAGCGTCGGGGGGGAACGCGCGCGCGCCGCGGCCCGGGGAACGCGCGTACGCGCGCGCACGCACGGCGCAGGCGCGCTGCGCACGCTCGGCCGAGCGCTCCCTGGTGGAGCCCAGCCGCGCGGGGCCGACTCCACGCGCGTCGGGTTGTTCCTGGCCTCGCGCCCTGGGTGCTGCCTCTCCCTGGGCTAGCCCCGCGGAGTCTTTGGAAGCCCTGCAAGCGTTGCGATTCAGTGCGCCCAGCCCTCTTTGCAACACTCTCGTCCCCGCTGCCGCGGAGACTCTCATCACCCCAGCCTATGGATGATGCTGGCATGGGACCGCCACCACCTGTTCTGAGAACGCACGAGGGGCCGTGGGGCCCGGGCCTTGGAGGTGGTGGAGAGGCAGGTCACCGAGTGCTCAGGGTGGCACTGAGTGCAGGGAGAGGGCATGGTGCAGAGCTCCACGCCAACACAACCGCAGGCAGGGCACCTGGAATATGGTACGGAGCCTCTCTTTGCCAAGACCTTTGGGAGCAGGTGGAGATGGTGGTTATTGATCGCATCCCCCATCTTTTTGCTCCTTGGGAAATGTTTCCCCTCTCTTCTATATAAACAGTGTCCTTAGAGATCGTGTTTCAGACGAGGAATAACGCCCAGGAAGATGAAGTGACTCGCCCAAACCCACGCAGCGTCTTCATGACGGTCTAAACTCATTCAAGGCCAGAGCTGTTCTTTGACCTTCCATTCTTGCTCTTCCTTTTCTGTCCCTTTCAACCCAGACTTCAGAGGCATCATTTTGTTGGTAACACAAGGATGCGAATGTCCTTAACACCACCCAACCGCGCACTGAAAAATGGTTAAAGTGGCAAATTGTATGTTATGTCTATTTTACCACAACTCAATAAACGTTAAATAAATATTGACTACTAAGCTTAGATAGCCATAAGTATAATTTAACATCAAAAGATGAGCTATGGACTCTAACCGGTTTGGCTCAGTGGTCAGAGCCTGCCGACTGAAGGGTCCTGATGGATTCAGGTCAAGGGCACATACCTTGGTTGTTGCAGGCTCAATCTCAATCCTGGCCCTGCAGTCCCTGTGATGTTTCTTTCTCTATGCCTCTCCCCTCCCTTCCACTCCCTCTAAAAATCACTGGGAAAATATCCTCTGGTGAGGATTAAGAAACAAAACAAAAAACCTAAAAACATGAGCTTTGGGGGGAAAGCGTAATAAGTGAGATATAAATGACATTTTCAATTTTTCTAATAAATATATTCCTATGCAATACCATTAAAAAATAATGCTGATTCTTAGGCTGATTATAAGCAAGCCAATGTGTCTTTAATATATATATATATATATATATATATATATATATATATATAATTGATTTCAGAGAGAGGAAGGGAGAGGGAAACCTCAGTGATGAGAGAAAATCATTGATTGGCTGCCTCCTGCCTGCCCCCTCAATGGGGATCTAGCCAGCAACCCAGGCATGAGCCCTTAACCGGGATCAAACCTGGGACCCTTTAGTCCACAGGCCAACACTCTATCCACTGAGCAAAACCAGCCAGGAGCCAACACTGCCTTTATTTACTAAGGGTCATTAGGAAAATATCATATGTGAAAAACTGTGCCTACTTTATGTACAGGGTCTCCCCCAAAATGTATACACATGTTAACAGCCGATAGCTCAATTTTGAAAATGAAATGTAGTCTAATAAAACACTGCATTTATTATTATTCAAAGGGTGTGTATATATATATTTTTGGGACACCCTATATTTCAAGATTCCTTGTATTTGCAGAGCCTGTGGAGATGTGTAGCTATATGAATCTTTATGTAATTTACACAGTGTCCTTTGAAAGTTGTCAGGGGTGGGACATATCATAGCTCACAAGGGGAGGTAGAAAAGATGTAGAAATTATCACTGAATATATCAATGTGACTAAATCTCAGAAATATAACAGTGAAACAAGCAAATTACGAAATGTAAATTATTATACCTGTTTATATTATACCTAGTCATATTGTTTATGAGGATATATATGTATGTATATAGTATTTAAAAATGGACAAGTAGGTTACACAACAATTTCTCAGTGTTGCCTCTAGGCAAGCCAGGAGGGGAATGGGATCTGGAAAGCGTACAACAAAAAAATGTTTCAACGGTTAATCACACACGGGAACCAAAAATGTTAATTTTAAAAAAAAAAATCTTGGTGGGACTACAAGAGTTTTTCTTATTCAAATCTCTAAACTCTATGTTTGAAATGTTTCACTTAAGAGTAATGTTGAAGTATTGTGGACATTGAGCACAAGGTGAATGGTGTCCTTCAGGCTGTTCTCCGGGTTGGGGTGCGGGGGGAGGGGGGGTGAGTCATGGGGGAGATCAAGAGTCAGACTGATGAGATGCTGGACAAGGGGAGGCTCGGAGGGTACTAGTTGAGAGGATAGACTAAAAGAACCTTATTCCCACCTCTCTTTCATTCCATGTTGTAACCACCAATAGAAAGGTTTTAATGAGCGGGCACTTCACAGAGAGACGGCTCTCTTACAGTACGTTGTTAAAACTGGTCTCTTTCTGGATGAACTAGTTTTGAAACCATGAATGTTAACTGGTAATTTAGTCCTGCATTTACATACCTCCCCTAGGCCACCCTCCACCTCACCTAAGCCCTTGTGTTTTCATATACATACAACCTGGTCATGTGAGGAAAAAAAAACCACTAGTCTGGAGATCAGACAATCTAGGTTCTAATTTCAGTTTGGACACTGACAGGTCCTTAGTTAACTTACGGAAATCCATCCTGTGAGCTTCGTTTTTGTTAGTTTGTTTGTTTGTGTTTAAACTGGATATATACAAATACTGCCTATTTTAAAACTGTGAAACACAATACAAACATAGGGTTTACATTTGAGGAGAGTATATTCTTATCTATTTTAGTGAGGAAAGTCTTTTTTGCTTGGGGGCGGGGGAGATGTTTTTGTTTTGTTTTTGTTAGCTGCTGTGCATACGAATTGCTTTACATTTACTAAGGAGCTCCGTCCCGAAATTTTGAATTTTGGGTGATTCTCCAGCACTTGATAGTTCTATCACAGCAGTTATCACTGGGCGGGGGGTTCTTCCGTTATTTACACATTGTATTTTCCAGTCTTCCTCATTAGATTCTTTTCTTTTTTTTTTTAATCCTTGCATTCTCACGCCGCCCCTGGTTACATGGTGGATGCTCAATACATTAAATTAGACCGAGTGGTAAGATTTCCCACGTTCGGAATGATTCTTATTAAGGCATGCCATCTGCTGGTTCCGGGATGCCAGTCAGCCTGAATTCCTTAATAATCCGATCCATTGACATTCGTGCTGAAGCAGTTGTGTGTTCGTGTGCTGGGCGATTTTCCCACGTCCTCCCACCCACTTCCTGTCGTAGGTGCCATTCTTCATTGAGCCAGCCGGGAATTTCTTCTTCCTCCAGCCCTCTTTTTTTTTACCTGTTGGCCACTCTTAAAACCCGGAGAAACGGAGTTTGTGTTTCGGAGGCTCGGAGTGACCAGAGCAACAACCTCAGTGGGCGTGCTCAGCAGGTTGGCCTGGTTTGGAAAACAAACTGTGTCTCGAAGGAGGGCCTGCAGGGCCGCTCGTTTCCGGAATTGGATGCATCCGTCTTCCCCGCGTTCTCTGGGGAGATGGCGCCCCCCCCCCCCCCCCCACCTCCTCGGCACTCTCACTTTTTCCTTAGAGCCGGGTGCCCAATTTTGGAGCCAGCCCCCTCCTGGATCTCCTGGCCAATCAAGAGCCCACACATTGTTGCCTGAGAGACCCCGGATGCCAGCGGAAGGATTTATAGCTGATGATTGGACTAATGGGAGAGCTGGAGGGTGGGGGCTGGGCAGAGGCGAAGAAAAAGCAGCCATGGCAACGCCGGCGCTTGAGGCTTGAGGAGGGGAGTCCAGCTGCAAGAGGTGAGGCAGTGGGTCGTGCATGGTGGAAAGATGGAGCCGCTCTTTCCAGAGCTCCTCCACCCGAATGTCCTCCTGGGCCTCTCACAAGCCTTGTCAGTGCTCCCGGGGATTACATTTTGCTCCGTTTCAGCTGCAGTTAAAGTGCCAGATGCTCCATACTTAGAACATTAACAACAAATAATTATTTCTATGCCTATCAAGTACCAGCTCTTTTTTTTTATTTATTGTATTACAGTGTTTGCTTTCTAATTGGTTGCCTATAAGATGAATTAGTATTTAAATCTAACCATGCCCTTGCCGAAACCGGTTTGGCTCAGTGGTAGAGCGTTGGTCTGCGGACTGAAGGGTCCCGGGTTCGATTCCGGTGGAGGGCATGTACATTGGTTGCGGGCACATTCCCCTATAGGGGGTGTGCAAGAGGCAGCTGGTCGGTGTTTCTCTTTCTCATCGACGTTTCTGGCTCTCTGTCTCTCTCCCTTCCTCTCTGTAAAATATCAATAAAAATATATTTAAATCTAACCATGCCCGATTGCCTGATACCTTCCTGATAATATCTGAGGTTCCCTTCTCGAATGATACTGCAGTGAGTGACTTGTGTGTTAGCAGAGAAACGCAATTCTATTCTGCTCTGTCAACTCCAAATAAAAACTTGATAATCCTGAGTATAATCCCAGTGCTCAACTCATAATGTTCTGAGTTTCACCCTATATTTCCACTAGTTTTAATCCTTAAACTGTCCCCTCCATTGTGGCATTCATTCACTCAGCTGATGTAACAAATACTTACTGAGCATCTATTACGTACTGTGAGATTAAGATTCAAGTGAGCAGTCTCAGAGAAACACATAAGCAAAGAAGCATCAACGTTTTATATTGTTTTCTCAGAGGGATTGGAAGTACGTGCATCTGGGCAGATAGAGGGGAGAATGAGGCTCAAAAGGTAGATTGAGGTAAATTGTTAGTGGATCTAGACTTGCATGCTAAGGAGTCTGGATATTCTACATCCATTATCAAGCCTCTGAAAATTTTTGAACTGAAAAGGGACATGATCAAATAACTTGTCTTAAAAAAAACCCACAAACCTTCCTAAGTAGAATGGTGGTCACCAGAGGTGGAATGGGGTGTGTGTGGGGGGGGAATATTGATCAAAAGATACAACCTTTTTAAAAATATATTTTTTATTGATTTTTTACAGAGAGGAAGGTAGAAGGATAGAGTTAGAAACATCTATGAGAGAGAGACATTGATCAGCCGCCTCCTGCACCCCTCCCCCCCAACTGGGGATATGCCCGCAACCAAGGTACATGCCCTCTACCGGAATCGAACCCGGGACCTTTCAGTCCACAGGCCGACACTCTATCCACTGAGCCAAACCAGTTTCGGCAAAGGGTACAAACTTTCAGTTATAAGATGAATAAGTTCTGGAGACTTAATGTATAGCATGGTGGCTCTAGGTAATAATATAATGTAAGCTTGAAATTTACTAAGACAGTAGATCTTAAGTGTTCACACATACACACACACACACACACACACACACACCTCCAAATGGTAACTATAGGGGGTGATGGAATAATTAAATAGTTTGAGTGTTCATTTCACAATGTATACATATATCAAAATATCACCTTGTACAGTTCAAATATATATAATTAAAATATATTTTATTGATATTTTACAGAGAGGAAGGAAGAGAGATAGAGAGCTAGAAATGTCAATGAGAGAGAAACATCAACCAGCTGCCTCTTGCACCCCCACCACCACCACCACCACCGGGGATGTGCCCGCAACCAATGTACATGCCCTTCATCAGAATCAACCCAGGACCTTTCAGTCCTCAGACCGAAGCTCTATCACTGAGCCAAACCGGTTTCGGCTCAAATATATATAATTTTTATTTGTCAAAGAGGAAACTCTCTTAATAGTGGACTATAAGCTCCATTAAAGTAGAAACTCTTACCTTTGTACCTCTAATACAGGCCTAACAGGTCCTAAGCAGAGTTGAGTAATGGTGCCGGTATGAAAAATGGCTTGGAATTAGAGATGTGTGGCCCCTGGAACTTTACAGGAGGGCCCATCCTTGCTGTTACACATGCAAATGGAACCATACGTTGGGGGCTATAAGTCTTCTTCCTTCATTTTTTTTTTCCAAAGAAAAACTAAAGATGAACATTCAGGAACAGCCATGAAGGAGGAAGGAGCAAGCTTTAGCTGTGGAAGGAGGGGAAAACAACGTGCTTTGTCTTGTTGATGGGAGTGGGAGCAATTATTTTTGTGTATGTTATCTAAAAGTGTCTGTCTTTATAATAGCCCTGCGTGGTCTATAGCGTGAACATGTGTGTGCACGCAGATATGCACTCTGCCTATTTTCTGGTATGAAGAGAGGAGGAAAAATTGTAAAAGAATGATGACAAAAGACGGGTAGGACACCCCATTTTCATGCTTCGGCAGGACTATGTTACCGAGAGGGCTGTTGGTCCTGGACAGGCCCATCTCCTGAATACCAGTTTCCCTCAAGTTGATTTGAAGAAAGCCTTGTTCAAATAATTTCTAGCTTTGAGGAACCAGGGGGAAAAACAATCCGTGCGGGGCCTTGGGGAGGTCCTAGAAAAGCTCCTTTGTCCTAATTCAGATTTTTTGCCTAGCTTTTTTCCTATACAAAAAGTGGGAAGAGAGAGAGAGTTTCTCAGCTTACAGCAGGAGTTTTTAACCTGGGGTAAGCAAAATTTTATGTTCATGTGCATTTTTCTAGGGAGAAAATTCATCGCTTTCATCACATTCTCAAAGAGTTTATTTGACCCTCAAAGAAAAATTACAGACACCTGGTTTAATAAGAAGGAAGGTAAAATGTAAATAACCAACAACAACAACAAAAAAGAAATATGTAGTTTTTAACTAGGCAGTTCTAGACTCGGTGGCCATGCTTTGTATCTATAATTTGCCTACTCACATGGACTTTTATAGCTGCCAATGAATAATACTGCAGTGAAATCATTCCTTGTGCCTTTTGCAACTTAGCCAAATATGTGTGACTTAGATAATTGTCTGTTGGGTGCTGAGAAGGACGTGAGGATTGATCTGAGCCCCCTTTGTCCCAGTGGTCTGATGGCAGCAGGCAACTGCGAGAAGGTATTGTCTGATGCAGCCGTGGGCAAACTACGGAGGGTTCTCTTGTTCTCCCCTCAGCTCCTTCACCAGCAGCCCAAGATGAGAGTGCCAGCATGGTCAGGTTGCTTTTGTTCCGGCCCTCCGGTCCAGTTTAAGAACCCATTGTGGCCCTCAAGTCAAAAAGTTTGCCCACCCCTGGTCTAATGACTCCACTGAGGTTTGAAAACATTGGCTTTATCTTTTAAAAAAAAATATATTTTATTGATATTTTACAGAGGTGAAGGGAGAGAGATAGAGAGCTAGAAACATCGATGAGAGAGAAACATCGACCAGCTGCCTCTTGCACACCCCCTACCGGGGATGTGCCCGCAACCAATGTACATGCCCTTGACTGGAATCGAACCCGGAATCTTTCAGTCCGCAGACCGACACTCTACCGCTGAGCCAAACCAGTTTTAGCCATTGGCTTTATCTTCACCTATAACTAATTGCTAATACTGAGGGATAATATTACATGTCAAGTGAGAGCCTCAAAAACTTCAGATCTACCATTTGCAGGAATCCTGTACTAGTATAAACCTAAAATGAATGATTATATATTTTTTTTAGTTGTCCAATATTTGCTGCTATGGAGTCATTTTTGGAACCCGTAGATCAGACAGACGACAAGCCCCGATCCATTCAGTCATCACCACTGCCTTTCAATATGAAGCCCACCTTCAGGGAGGAAGGAGGGCAGAAACATGGAGGATACACATTGACACGATCATCAATCGGCTGTAACTGTTTTCCACCTTACAATATTTTGTCTTGGCCCTCTAAGGACAGGTATTTAGGCACTCTGTGAATGTTAGGGAGTTACTACGTATTGAGGCCACCTATCTGTCAGGCAGTCTGCTGAATCCTTATTCTCTAATATTCACAGTGGCCACTGAGTATAGATAGGGGTGGGGAATGTCCATATAAGGCCCGAGAAATCATTCGGCCAGGCCCTGCTAAGGCATTAGGGGTGAGTTAATTAAATGTTTGACCAAATATAGCAGGCTAATTTTTAAGCTGATAATTTTGTATGGCCCATGCATGATGTTATAAATATCTAGCCCTACCTGGTTTGGCTCAGTGAATAGACCGTTGGTCTACAGACTGAAGGGTCCCAGGTTCGATTCCAGTCAAGGGTACATGCCCAGTAGGGGGCATGCAGGAGGCAGCTGATCAATGATTCTCTCTGATCATTGATTTTTCTCTCTCTCCCTCTCTGAAATCAATAAAAATGTATTATAAAAAATACATATATATCCAAATGACCCTTGGCAGAAAAAAAGGTTCCACGTGCCTGGTGTAGGTATATATATATATATACACACACACACACATACACACACGCACACACTAGAGGGCCTGGTGCACGAAATTCATACATGGGAGGGGGGTGAAGCTCAGATAGATTAAAAAACTTGCAAAAAGTTATACAGTTACTAAGTTGTAGAACCAGAATCAAACCCATATGAGCTAAACATTTTTGATTGGAAATAATAGAAACAGATCCTAGCTAATGTAAACAAAAGAGGAAATTTATTGCAAGGATGTTCTGTGGCTCATGAAATGGACAAGACAAGAGGCTTCTGAGGGATGAGGCAGCAGGAACAGCCTAGCAGAGTTACCAGTGCTACTTTGAACGTCCACCTCAGCTATAAAGTAAGAATAAGCCAGCATCAATCTCAACTGGCCTAGCTCCGACTTGTGACCAGGGAAGGGGAGGCCACTTTGATTAACCAACCCAGCAAACTCTAAACAATGAGGGAAAGGCAATTCCTCATGGAAATTACAGTGCTTTCATCAAACGAAGGCAAACATCTACTGGGCATTTAAAAACAGCACATTTCCCTCAATAAACTCAAAGCTGTCCATCTCCAATCACTCTACTTCTTAAATATGGTATCAAGCTAGAACCCTTGTTATTTAGATGTCAGGAAGTTAAAGGGGGGGGGGCAGAGGCAATCACATGAGACAAGGGTGGAGTGTTTCATATTGCACTCTGATTTTATTAATTAAAATACCTCTTCTTTCTAAACCAATATGGTATATTCTTAGGAGTGATTTGATTCTTGATTTTTCTCTGTGGTCCAATGAAAATAGACTTAGATTTGAGTTTGATTTCCAGTTCCAATCTGTATAATTTTGGGCAGAGCATGTAACTTGAATGAGCTTCATTTTCTTTATCTATGTAATAAGTTAAAACTTACCACCTCACCAGATTGTTATGAATTTTAATTGAGCATACATATAAAGCTCCCAGTAAGTGTTCTTCCCTTCATTCCCTTCTCTCAACATACTAAAAGATTGTATTGGTATTGGTATTTCTAATAGTCTGAATATTACATGATTCATTTCTTCTGATAGGTACAGTTGTTCTTCTAGAAGAATACCCAGTATTTCATGATGGCATTTGCACCTCCAAAAACCACGGATGGCCCCAAAATGCAGACAAAGATGAGTACCTGGACACCCTTAAACCATAAGCTTTTGAATGACCGGGTAAGTGACCAGAGCTATTTTATTAGTTGCATCCATGCCTCAAAGGGGGGGGGGAGTATTGCCCTGGTCAGGTAGCTCAGTTGGAGCATCATCCTGATATGCCAAGGTTGTGGGTTTGATCCCCAGTCAGAGCACATACAAGAATCAGCCAGTGAATATATAAAGAAGTGGGACAACAAATCTCAATCTCTCTCTCTCTCTCTTTCTCTCTCCCTCTTTCTCTCCCCCTTCCTCTTTCTTTCTCTCTAAAGAAAATAAATCACCCTAGCTGGTTTGGCTCAGTGGGTAGAGCATCAACCTGCAGACTGAAGGGTCCCAGGTTCCATTCTGGTCAAGGGTGCATGCCCGAGTTTTGGGCTTGATCTCAGCAGGGGGTGTGCAGGAGACAGACAATTAATGATTCTCTCTCATCATTGATGTTTCTATCTCTCTCTCTCTCTCTCCCTCTCCCTTTTTCTCTGAAATCAATAAAAATATTTTTTAAAGTCCATTAAAATATAAACAAATAAAAGTATTAAAATTTTGATTATCAAAATATGAATACCAATTGTTTAGGAATGTAATGGATGAAAAAAATGAAGACTTTTTTTTGCCAAATTTTTTTTTTTTTTTATTGAGCTCTTGCTATGTGGACAAGGCTGGCAATAGACACAGAGTCCCTGCCTACGATGAAAATGTCTTTCTTAGATTTGTCCTTTCCTCTAGTCACACCTCTCTCACTCCAGATGCTTTTTCTCTTCTCTCGCTGGTTCTCTGCTGGAACCACCAAAGAGGTATGAGAGAGGAGAGGGTGGTCTATGAAGAATTTCCCCAAAACACATTTTGTTGATACAGTTGCAGTTACTGGATAATGCTGCACATTTAACCAAATAAATAAAAGGAATAAATCTCATCCCATTACTCACATGACTCTGGTTCTCCTAAGAACTTACTTAGGACTTCCATTCTGGGGAGACACTATTCGAATACACCAAACAAAGGATTGCAAGCAGGGGAAGCTGAATATCATGTCAGTCTCTGGGGATTTCTGTCCCTGCTTCAGGTAGGGGCAGAATTTACTAACAGGTCTGTGGGCTCCTATTACCAGTATAGGTGACTTAACCAACACATGTTTGAACTGGGCAGGTCCATTTATACATGGACTTTCTACTGGGTAGGGAGTCAGTATCTCTAACCCCCTCCAGTTGTTCCAGGAGCAACTGTACTATTACAAGGACCACACTAGTTGGCAGTAAAATCAGCAAAATTGTCCTCATTATCTTGTTCCTACACAATAGTTCCTTCCCCTAGTCCCGTGGTCAGCCAACTGTGGCTCTCGAGCCACATGCGGCTCTTTGGCCCCTTGAGTGTGGCTCTTCCACAAAAGACCATGGCCTGGGTGGGTCTATTTTGAAGAAGTAGCATTAGAAGAAGTTTAAATTTAAAAAAAAATTGGCTCTCAAAATAAATTTCAATCATTGTACTGTTGATATTTGGCTCCATTGACTAACGAGTTTGCCGACCACTGCCCTAGTGAAACACCAAGTCCTACTTCACTCCCAGTCACGTTAAACCAGACCTCTTCCTTCTCTCTGTTGGGTCTGGAATTTGGTTTCCCCCAGTTTACAAGCTAATAACTCAGCCTGCTATTTATGGCATAGAAGACACTCCAGTTTCACAGTAAAAGACTCGAGAGTCTGGGATCGGAGACAAAGAACTTTATTACTCACCGTGAAGCACGAGCATCGTGTGTGTGATGGTTCTCCTTGCCTGCCTTGTCTGATGGGAGTGATGCAGAGGGCCCGGATAAACACCTCACACACCTTGGGTTTGTGTCATAGCTGAAGAACTATGAGGCCGGAGAATCCACTGCTTTTCTAGTAAGCGGTAAACAAGCCTGCTCCTGGTCCCAAAGGGAGAGAGTACTGAATTAATAAAGTTTGCCTTCCTATAAACCAAACTTGGAGAAATGACAGTCGGGGCCTTGCATTCCAAGACATTTATGAGTGTGAGAGGCCCAGGGAGGAGTGTCTACCAGCACCCCTCCACCTCCACAGCCAATTCATTCTCAAGTTCTAGGAGCCTCTTCACCCAGGCTTCTTTTCTCCATTCACATGTATCTCCAGCTCCACATTCTCCGTTCACATTCTCATCCCCCTTTGCCTGGTGCATTGTAATAACCCCCTAACAGGTTTCACTGCCTCTGTCCCAATTTATCCATCTTCTCTTTTGATCCCAGAATAATATTTCTAAAATACTAATCTAATCCTGTTATGTAAAACCAATAAAAGGCCCCACTCTGAAAGGTAAATTCCAAATCCCCAAGCATAGCACTGAGGACCCTTCATGAGTTGACCTCAGCCAGCCTCCCAGTTCCAACCCTTGCCACAGCTTCTTCCTCTCCACCTATATCCAGGCCACCTGAGGGGCCCCCAGGTCAGCTATCTCTCTCACACCTCCGCACCTTTGCATATGCTCTCCTCATTGCCTCCTGGGAGAGTCAATCAAATAGCATTTTCTCTGGGCAGCCTCTTCCTGTTTGCTTTTCTTTGCTCTCATCACTTTTTCCTGGCCATTGTGTCAGGGGTTGAGGTTCTGTCTTTTCTCTCTGTCTCCAGTGCCTGCTATGGTTCCTGAAGCATTTTAACTTTATTGCAAGCTTTAAGCAGAAAGATTGAATTCAAATTCAGATGCCTAGGAAAACAGCATTAGCAACATAAACAAATATAACAGATTTCAAAAACAATCCAGGCACTGTGAATTTTGAGAGGAGGAATGTTTTGAAAGTATATGCATTTCTTGGCCATCTAGTATTTGAATTGCAAGTAACCAACATTTCTTTTGAGTATGGTTCAAGATGTAGTACAGTACATGTTAAAAGGTATTCTGAGAGCCTAGCCAGTGTGGCTCATTGGTTGAGCATTGGCCTATGAACCAGGAGGTCATAGTTCGATTCCTGGCCAGGTCAACTCCCAGTGGGGATGTGCAGGAGGCAGCCAATCAATGATTCTCATCATTGATGTTTCTATCTCTCCCTCTCCCTTGCTCTCTGAAATTAATTTAAAAATTTTTTTTTAAAGAAGGATGTTCTGAGAAAAGCACCTAGTTACCATCAACCATCATTGAGGAGCCCTTAAATGTCTTATTTCTACACTGTAATGATGTCACACAGTGAAATATGTAACTGCAGTATCAATAGACTGAAATAACATAGGATTTTGACTTAACAGCAGGATCTAAGCAATTGTGTTATAAACATTCTCCGAAGAAAGAAGACCCATTTTTATATTTCCATTTTGAATTGATACTTTGTAATCCAGTTCTTTAAGATGAAGAATATGATTGCAAATCTTTGAAATGAAGACTTGTTCCAACCAGAGACTATAAGACTCTGACTAAGGACCTGACAATTAAATAATTTGCCCCAAATTGTTATTTCTTTTTTAAAAATATATATTTTATTGATTTTTTACAGAGAGAAAGAGAGAAGGATAGAGAGTTAAAGACATTGATGAAAGAGAATCATCAATCAGCTGCCTCTTACACATCCTCTACTGGAAATGTGCCCGCAACCAAGGTACATGCCCTTGACTGGAATTGAACCTGGGACCTTTCAGTCCGCAGGCTGATGCTCTATCCAATGAGCCAAATGGGTTTTGGCCCAAATTGTATTTCTTGTCAAGGGTAGAGTCAAAACCAGATTTCAACTCTTGTAATGTTCTCCTCCCCCACTTTACTCTTGTCAGTTTCTACTTGGGTCTAGATGCCTTTTGATAAAGAACTGGATTTGCTTGATCCCTGCTTAGACTTGATCGTTGGCCCTTTAAAGACTTATTGTTTTAGCATGAATAACATTGCTGAACAAAAAGCATTTATTTGAGCAAAAAGATTGCAATCAGATAGACACAGATTCAGGTAACGACCCAAACTGCACTCTGGAGAGAGCAGGCAAAGGCAGGGTTTTTTTAAAAGGAGGAGGAGGAGAAGGAGGAGGAGGAAGGGAGGGAGGGGAGGAGGGGGGATGGGGAGGAGAAGGGGGAAGAAGGGGGAGGAAGAGGAAGAAGAGACCCCACAAAATATAATTATTTCATGCAAATAAACGATTGCTGGCTAAGTTCACAGTAATTGGTTAGTTCCAACATGTAAATGAGGGAAGCAGAAACTACAAGGAAGGAAGTAAAGTCTACTAGTACATGTGTCCAAGTAGCAGTTGTTCCAAGATGTTTTCAGATCCAGGATGCTTATAGCTCAGTCATGAGGTGGTTTAGCAACATAAATGCAGCTCTGAGAACTGAGGCATAAGATGTTCATAAGCCTCACTCCTTAATAGTCTTCTGACTCTATTTTAAGAGACTCTCTTAGCGATCTTTATTTCATCTTATTTTCTCCATTATCACTTGGACCCTGCTTAGACTTGGTGGTTGGCCCTCTAAAAACTATTGTTTTAGCCTGAATAACACTCTCCTCTTCCCACCCTACTCCTCGCTGATTCTCCTCGCCCCTTCAAGTCAGTGCCCCTTTGTTCCCAATGCTCCTTATTGCCATTGGCCACCATGATGGTCATCCCATCCTCCTTTTGAAAGGCCAAAGCATGTCAAACTGGAAGTCAGGACTGGGAAGACCAAGGTTCTAGGGAAATAAACAAGCACAGAGTTGAACTGAATAGACAGTGTGGAACCTGATTTTAAAAAATCTGTAAGTAACCCCCTTTGGGCCTCTGGTTGAGTTCTATAAAACTAGGAAATTGGGCAAAAATATCTCTAGGATTTCTCTGAGCACTAAAATGCTATGACTTTTGAAGCTTTTTGCTATTGTTGTTCAACTAGTGGCCCGGTGCATGAAATTTGTGCACATTAAAAGGGGAACCCAGAGTCAAGTCCCTGACATGCCTTGAAGTCCTCCATCAAGTCCTTCCAGGTGGGGGACTCAGCCTGAGATCCCCTGTCAAGCCCCGCTGAGTGGGGGGCATGGTCTGAGTTCCCCCGATCTAACACTAGGGGTGCACCTTGAAGTCCCCCACCAACTCTGCCAGGCAGGGAGGTGCAGCCTCAAGTCCCCTGGCCTGGTGCTGGGCCAGGGGTGTGGGCTGAGATCCCCCAGCCTGGTGCCAGGGTGGGGGATGTGGCCTGAAGTCCCCTGTTAAGCCCTAGCTGGTGGGAGGCATGGCCTGGGGTCCACCGGCCCGGCACTGGCACGGGTGGAGCAGCCGTAGGTCACCTAGCCTAGCACCAGGATGGGAAGTGCACCTTGAGGTCCCCTGTCAAGCCCTGCTGGGTAAGGGGTGCAGCCTGAGATGCTCTGTCAAGCCCTGCTATGTGGGAGCATGGCCTAAGATCCCCTGTTAAGCCCCATTGGGTGGGGGGAGTGTATAGCCTCAGGTTCCTGCTGATTGTTAAGGCTCCTTAAGGGAACTTGGCCTCAGCTGTGGGTGTAGCCATCTTTGTGACAAAGTGATGGTCAATTTGCATATTCCCTCTTTATTAGATAGGATTAGCAAGTGTTTTTGGAGGGCCTGCTACAGAACCTGGGGAGTGTGTAGAGATAGTGGTTGTAATCTACATGGGATTATAAATGAACAGAAACAACCAGAGAGCCATAACAAACCCTGTAAAGACCAAGTGGAGCATGCACTGTACATGGAATATGAGTTGGGAGGAGTTAGGTCACTGGGCATTTGGTTTGGGTGATAGATGACTGATTGGATTTGGTTAGAGGGAGGAGAAGAATTTAGGAAATATTTGAATCCAGATTTTTGAATCTTCTATATCCTATAGGTATTCTTCTGTTTTCACCTAGAAATTCTGAGCTTATTTGAGGGTTCTAGTAGCTCAGGTGGCAGTGAATTAGCGGGGAGGAGAGAAGGACATTCTTTTTCTTCTTTAATGTGCAAAGAAAGCCTACCTGTGATGTATGAGATTCTCCAACCAAGAGCAAAACTGACATTTCGCTGGCCTTGAGGTTGTGGTTGAACCAATTATTTCAGTCCTCATTTTGTACGCCCTTTGAAGCTAGAGTTGAGAGCGTAAAAAAGGAAGGAAAGTGTGATCCATTAGAAGCATAAAGCCAGCTCCTCATCCTCCTCTACAAAAAGGGAAGAAATAAGCCTGAGTTACTCTTCTAGTAGGAAAGTTCTTGCAGTGCCAGAGAATGTAGGAAGGGAAAAAAAACATTGATTCCAATTTTTTAAATCATTTTTATTTTTCAACTAGAGGCCTGGTGCATGAAATTCATGCATAGGTAATGGGGGATGGATGCGTCCCTCAGCCCAGCCTGTACCCTCTCCAATCTGGGACATCCTTCTCACAATCCAGGATTGCTGGCTCCCAACCACTTGCCTGCCTGCCTGCCTGCCTGGTTGCCCCTAACCACTTCTGCCTGCCAGCCTGATCACCTCCTAACCACTCCCTTGCCAGCCTGACTGATGCCTAGCTGCTCCCCTGCCAACCTGATTGCCCCTAACTGCCATCCCCTGCCAGCCTGGTCACCCCTAACTGCCCTTACCTGCCAGAATGTTTGCCTCTAACTACCCTCCCCTGCCAGCCTGGTCGCCCCCAACTGCCCTCCCCTGCTGGCCTGGTTACCCCTAACTTCCCTCCCTTGCCAGCCTGGTCGTCCCTAACTGCCCTCCCCTGCCAATCCAATTGCCCCTAACTGCCATCCCTTGCAGGCCTGGTCGCCCCCAACTCCCTTCCCTGCTGGCCTTGTCACTTCTAACTGCCCTCCCTTGCCAGACTAGTCATTCCTAACTGCCCTCCCCTGCCGGCTTGATCACCCCGAACTGCCCTCCCTTGCAGACCTGGTCCCTCTTAACTGCTCTCCCCTGCAGGCCATCTTGTGGTGGCCATCTTTGACCACATGGGGGTGGCCATCTTGTGTATCCGAGTGATGGTCAATTTGCATATTACCTCTTTATTATATAGGATTACAGTTGACATACAGTATCATATTAGTTTAAGTGTACACCCCATTGATTAGACATTATATAACTTACTAAAGGTTCATCCCAATAAATCTTATACCATACATAGTTATTAGAATAATATGAACTATATTTCCTATGTCTATTTTACATGCACATGACTATTCTGTAATAACCAATTTGTACTTTTTAATCCCTTTACTTTTTCATCCATCCTCCCAAACGCCCTCCCATCTGGCAACCTTGAAAATGATTCCAATTTTGAAAGCTGACAGGGTGCATGTGTGGGAGTGAGAGAGACACTTACATCTGTTCATTACTTTTTCTTGTTTCCTCTCTCTATAGTTCCCTGCCAGACATTCTCACATAATTTTTCTCTTCCTCACTCATTCAAATACACATATACTAGTAACTGATGCTCAGGAAAGCACCTCTACATCAATAGCTAAGTCATTCACATGTACCAATATATCCATAAGTATATTCATTGTCACTTTCATTGCCACATTCATTTAATCCATTAAACACGAGTACCTGTGATATACTGTGTATCACACTCTATACTGGAGATGGAAAGATGAATAATACATGATTTCTGTTCTAAATACTACATAACAAGAAACCTATACAGTTAAACACTGAGTGTAAGCACAGAGATACATAATAAGTACATGTATACTCACTAATATGTGTGTACACTGACATATAAAAATAGAGCTACTCGTTCATAAACTTCATAAGTTCTCAAACTATTGATACTGAAATATTTGGGGGGAGGATCTCCATTTTACTGTGTTTGTCAGTTTTTTTTATCTTTCAAATTCCAGATATATATATATATATATATTTGTATTGATTTTTTTTTAGGCGAGAGAAAGGGAGAAGAAGAGAAACTGCAATGATAGAGAAACATCAGTCAGCTGCCTCCTGCACAACCCCTACTGGGGATCAAGCCTGCAACTGGGGCATGTCCCCTGTCTGGGAATCAAACCGGTGACCTCTCAGCAAATGAGATAATGCTCAACCAACTAAGCCACACTGGCCAGGGCTCATTCTTTTCTAATTTCTTCCTTTAAAAAAAGTATTACTTTTTTATTTTTATTTTTTAGTTCCCACCCAAGGATATGTTTATTGAGTTGAGAGAGAGAGAAACATTGATAGGTTGCCTCTCATATGTGGCCGGGTAAAATTATTACTTCTTTAAGATGAATTATTCCACATGTAGAAACTGATAAAAAAAAAAAAAAAAGATACCTTGCCCAAATTTAAAAGTAAGTAAAGTACCTTCTCAAGAATGAAATCTTTTATATTCAGTTGACACAATGAAAAGACTATTTATTTATTGATACTTTAATGACTACTTATTTATTGATACTTTAATGCTATCTTTCTTGTAATGGGTATTTTGAACCACGAATTATGAAATCATTACATTATTTTTAATTTATTGTAGGTATTTGAAGAAAGAAGAGCTCTAGTTGGAAAATGGGTAACCATTTAAAATATACTTACTTCTATATTTGAAACAGATAAAATATACTTGTATAATATGTTATGTTATCATAAAGCCCAAAGAATTCAGTTTAGATATAAAGTAGTAATCAGTGATGATTGCTCATAGCCTGAGAAGTTTTTTTTTTGTGTGTGTGTGTGTGTGTGTTTTAATATATTTTATTGATTTTTTTACAGAGAGAAAGGGCGAGGGATAGAGAGTTAGAAACGTCGATGAGAGAAACATCAATCAGCTGTCTCCTACACACCCCCTACTGGGGATGTGCCCGCAACCAAGATACATGTCCTTGACCGGAATTGAACCTGGAACCCTTGAGTCTGCAGGCCGATGCTCTATCCACTGAGCCAAACCTTTTCATACTTTTTGATATTTTTAATCATATGAAATATATTAGAAATTCAAAATAATAATGAAACTTTACAAAATAAATCTATTAAAAATTAAGAAATGAAAAATACCAAAATGTATGACCAGCTGGAGTGGCTCAGTTTGTTGAGTGTCGTCCTGTGCTCTCAAAGGTTACCAGTTCAATTCCCAGTCAGGGCACATACCTGGGTTGCAGGTTTGATCCCTAACTTCTCTCTCTCTTTTTCTTCTTCTCCTTCTCCTCCTCCTCCTTCCCTTTCTCCCACCTCTCTCTCTCTCTTCTCAAAAAAGATTTTTTAAAATAACCATAATTTAAAATCTAGCTGAATTTTTCTCATTCTATATATGTTTTTAAATAGCTTTGCATCTGTTACCAACAACTTAAAAAGAGACTTATAAAGAATGACTATTTCTACACCAGCTATAGCTCCACTTACTATTAGTGGAAATCCCTAAATTAATATAACCAGGGCTAAAGTTCACCCAATATTTGATGTGGCTGAACAGCTTCTCTCTGTTTTGATTGGTTGATAGTATTGCTAATTATTAAATATTTTTAATATCACCCTGAATAAAGTCTTCAAACATTTTAAAAGGTCTTATGTATTCTTTCTTTTACCATAACTAATAGAAATATACATCTGCAAATATTACTAATTATCTAACTTCTCCAATTGACTTATCCACGGCAGGCAAACATGGTCCTGTCATGCTCTTTATTATACATTCCTTGATGCTACCAAGTGAATAAATGATGCTCATTGCTTTTTCTCTTTTGTTCAAAAACAAACTTATTCTTTCAATTTATGATATCATGTAGATTTTTTTGTTTGTGTGTTTCATGAACAACATAAGAGATTGATAACCTAAGAAATACATTTTTCAAAAAAAGAAACTAAAGATAGCAATTTTTCTTTTTACTTAGCATAAGTGTGGATTTTCATGGAAACGATTGAGTATTGGTTTTAAAGCTCAGACTAGTCTTTAAAAGTCATTTTTGAAAAACAATCTGGACATGTGAGCTAAGATGTAATATGAATTCTATTTAATGATAGACAATCCAAGGGTATTTTCTATTTGGCTATAGAATGTCATTTTTGTCCACACATTTGCACATGGTCCTGTACAGTAACAAACAAAATAATTAAAATAATTAAAATAAACTTAAAAGCTCTTATACTTTTACCATTCCATGTTACTACTTAATCCCTTATCACAAATCTCACCTTTTAATCCATTAGAAAAGACAGTTGCCTCTCAACAGAAAATTATAGCAGAAGTATTTTAGTTGAAAAGAAAGATAACCCTGGCTGGTTTGGCTCAATGGGTAGGGTGTTGGCCTGGGGACTGAAGGGTCCCAGGTTCAATTCTGGTCAAGGGCCCATGCTTGGGTAGCAGGCTCCATCCCCAGTAGGGGTGTGATGATCAATGATTCTCATCTTTGATGTTTCTATCTTTCTCTTTCTCTCCCTTCTCTGAAATCAATAAAAAAAATTTTTTTTTAAAGAAAAGAAAGCATCTCACATTTTTCTCAGCTTCTATGTTGTTAACAGAAATAATAGTAATATTATAAAGAATTTGAAAACAGTAGATTGCTTTTAACTTGCTGGAAACAAACAATCACAGTTAAAATTCAAAAGAGAAACGGGAAAATATTTTGTAAATTGCATGCTAGATAAAGATTAATATCTGGGAGATATAAAGAGTTCCTAGAATCAATAAGGAAAGTACAGATACTCATATATAATAAGTCAATAGAACAATGAGAAATATACAAAAATATACAAATGGCCAATGAACATAAAAGATGCTCTATTCCACTAAAATCAGAGAAATACAAGTTAAACAATGAGATTCCCAATTCCTCCCTTTGTCTATGTGGCAGCAGCAATTAAAGAGACAAATTAACATCCAAAGTAAGGTCCATTGGTGAACAGGGGAATATGCTGGAGGAAATATAAAAATGGTAAAGACGCTTACAAGACAGTTTGACACACTCTGTTCAATTTTTAAATGCAACTATCCTTGGAGCCTGTAATTTCACTTCCATTTCACTGTACTAGAGAAATGTCCACATGGGGCCTGAAAAGGCATGTTGTAGGATATTGCAGGTTTCTTGTTTTGTTTTGTTTTTGTATCAGAAATAACCTAAATGGTATTGGCAGTAAAATGAGCAACTAGATCATCGCATGTCCATCCGACCACGAACGCATGAGAAGATAATATGCTCTGGAGCTCATTGCAGATCAGGATACTTTGGCTATCTTTTGTTTGATTTTTAACTGTCTCTGTAGACGAATGGGTGGGTATATTCCACTTTATCTAACTGCGTCCTTATTGATGGATATATGTGTAGGCAACTGCATAGAAGTGCACAAACATCAAACTGTGAACAGTCGTTATTTCGGGGGAATGGACTGAGTGAGACTTGACAAGGAGGAGTGGTTAAATAGAATTTTCGTGCTTGATTATATTCGTACCTAGCTAATATTTTAAAAACAAGAATGTATTCATACTTTAATTGTGAACTTGAGTTTTTGACAATAGGACTCAAATTCAGGTGAACATAACCAATATGCAAAAAAAAATAACAAGCCTCCCTTTTGATCCTATCCCTCCCTCCCCGTGAACTTTGCCTTGCCATTGTGTCAGATAAATGGACCATCATCTCTAGCAACTGTCCTCACTCCCTGAAACTGCAGCAAGTATACTCATAGTACTCCCAACTACTCTGAAAATAGTAGTTGGGAGTACTATGGATTTTTCACAATTCTTTTGAGTCAAGAAAGCCCCTAAAAAAAGGTATTACGGTAAGCCCTAGCTGGTTTGGTTCAGTGGATAGAGCTTTGGCCTGCGGACTGAAAGGTCCTGGGTTCCATTCTAGTCAAGGGCACATGCCCAGGTTTCGGGCTCCATCCCCCGTTGGGGGCATGCAGGAGGCAGCCAATCAGATTCTCTCTCATCATTAATGTTTCTATGTCTCTCTCCCTCTCCCTTCCCCTCTGAAATCAATAAAACTATATTTTTAAAAGGCATTAAAATAATCATAAAATAAATGTAAACATAATTTAACATAACAATATAATATAATGTGAAAAATGAACGTGCAGCGAAGTACCAATAAATGGTCCCAGCTGCTCCCCAACCTCACACATTGGATGGATGGCTGCAAGGTTATGGGTGTTTTTACTTGAGAGATGATGCAGGAGATGTGGGAGCTTATCGAATTCCAGTACAGTTAACTCTACCACAGATTATTTAATTTTTGGTTTATTCCTAGCGCCTTTTAAATGCCAAAGGGATTTCCCCCAACTGTTAAGCATTCTTCTGAGTCACCACTTTCAATTGGTAGGAGTTCAAGGAATGCAAATTCGTTTTCTATTAGCCTAAACAAACACAATTAGAAAGGAAGCTCCCTTGAGGCAAAGAACACCTATCCCAGCCAAATTTAAATTGCCTTTGACCACTGTCATCAGGGAAATGAGAAACCTAAGTAATTGTCTTTTTAGCCTCTAAAGAAAAATGTCTTATTGCTTTTTCTTAGAGAGTTCGTAATAATTTATAATCCTAATGTTCTTTTTTATATTCATTTAAAATCACTTCAATTTGCCCCCCCTCCCTTTTTTTGGGTGGGTATCAATGAAAGTAGTTGAGAAAATCTCAGCCATTCTTAATTTTATGCTTTTCAGTTTAATTGTTTGCACATATTTTCTTTTTACATTGATTAACCCACACACTTGTTATTTTTAACTTCACTATGCTAGTTTATTATAATATCTGCCACACAATGAGTCAGGCACTCTTTTAGGAATGTTATAGTACATAATATGAGTGGCCTGGGGCACGAAATTCGTGCAGGGTGGGTGGGGAGGGAGTCCCTCAGCCCGGCCTGCACCCTCTTGCAATGCAGGACCCCTTGGGGAATGTTCAACTGCTGGTTTAAGCCTGATTCTTGGACCTAAACCAGTAGTGAGACATCCCTCTCGAAATCCGGGACCACTGGCTCCTAACTGCTGGCCTGCCTGCCTGATCGCCCCTAACCACTCTGCCTGCCTGCCTGCCTGCCTGCCTGATGGCCCCAACTGCTGGCTTGCCTGATTGCCTCTAACCATCTCTGCCTTGGCCCTCGCCACCATCACTTAATCTGGAAGGATGTCCAGAATGACATCCGGAAGGTCGTTCAGCTGACCGGCCTAATTAGCACATTACACTTTTATTATTATAGATTGTTTAATTTACTCCTCACAACAACTCTACAATGTAGATATAATTATTCTTAATGTACAAATGAGGAAATTGAGGCTGAGAGAGGTTGTTAGTGGTGGAACTGGGATTTAGTAATTTATTTCTAATGAGTATTAGAAATAACAGAATATTGTAAGTGAGACTCCCAGTGGTCTCATTCTCAAACCCACCATCAACATAAAGCCACTGTTTCTTTCGTCCATTTACAGGTTGCTTAGCTGATCCCCCACTGTTAGGCATTTTGGGTTATTTCTGATTTCCTGCAGTGATGATAACATCTCATGAAAATTGTTTTGTAACCATATTCATCCTGTGTCCCTCATGAAGCTCAGTTTCTGCAGAGCTACATCGCATTGCCTGAAAGTAATTTAAATAAATAAATTCTAATTTTCATTTTGTCTCTCTAAGATAAAAATCACAGAGGATCCAGTTCAAAACACCAGATCTCTTGCCTTTATTCCTCAGTTCTCTCACACTCTACAACTGCTATCAAGGCAATGACAGTCTAAACCCTCAAACTCCCTGCAAGCCAGAACTCCAAAGCTCTTCTGTCTCTTCCTACCTCCATTGGCTGTTCATTTTATAGATCAGTGCATCCTCCTGGGCCTGGTTCTGACCCTAACCCTGACCCTCGACATTCTTTTCTGATTTCTCTGTTTTCATTCCAATAATCCATCCCAGAAGGAAAGAAGTTAGAGATAGGATTGTGCAGAAACAGGGATAGGACAAATCAGGAAACACTTAAACATGAATACATTTTACTCACTTATTTGTAAGTTACAGTTTTGGGTGTTTTTATTCATCTTAGAGGTTTTTTTTCCCCCTCTTGAATTATAGTTTTCCAAGTGATATTTGTAAGTCATCAAATAGATCTATGATAGTGAATAATTGTAATCAAGAAATATCCCTACTAATTTTTTAAAAATATATTGTAGCACTGGCCAGTGATCTTAGTGTTTAGAGTATCGGCCCATGCACCAAAGGGTCGTAGGTTCAATTCCTGGTCAAGGGCATGAACCTGGGTAGCAGGTTCAATCCCTAGTCTGGGTGCATGTAGGAGACAACCATTGTGTCTCTTTCACATCTCTCCTCTCCCTCTCCCTCCTTTTTTTTTTTTAATACCCTCCCTCTCCCTCCTTTTTCTACCTCCCACCCTTCCTCTCACTCTCTCTAAATAAAAATCAACAACAAAATACATTGTATGAACAACAATGAGGATGAACAACAACAAAAATACATTGTATGACTATAATAAAGTTGACTAGAAGGCTTGTACCAAATACATTTTTTGCTTTATACTCATATGCCTTATTAGGTAGTCATTATATAACTAAAGTTCATTATAAAAATCTGATTACTTTATAATAGCTGTAATAAGTATCTATATGTGAAATGAAATAGCATACAAAATACAAGTAGCTCCACATGTCCCTATTTTCTCTAATGAGCAAAAGAAGTAAAGATTTAAACTCTTGAAAAGTGGCTCATTCAGCAGGGAGGTGATCCCAGAGAGCCTTTCTTTGGGTTTTAGCCAACCCTCACGTTCTTATCTTAGATCAGCCACTGTTCTTGGAGCTGATGTAGGGTTATCTCTGGGGGGAAATTGTGAAGTAACCAACGTTTGGTGTGCCCCAGATTACTTTGGCATCTACTTCTTGTCTCTGGAATTCTTTTTATCCAGGTCCTCCTATTGCTATTTCCTCTCCAACCACATCAATTATTTACAAATTGCTGGGACTTTGGCCCAATAGACTCCCCTTCTCAGGGATATTTGCACGGAATACCTTATTTCCCACTGTGAATGCAAAAGTTCGTCTCTGGTCTTTGAGTTTGGCTCTTACGAGCTAATGCACAACAGCTCTTTGGGAGGAGAGGGGCTGCCCAGGCACCTTCCCTTCATGTTGGATGATATAAATATGTTCTCTCAGTTAATGAGTATGGTCGGCTCCCAACTTACTGTCCTAATTAACTGCAAATTCCGAGGTCAAGTGTACTCTGTGCACATTCAGATCTAGCACAGGTTCACACATATAAAGGTGAGGAAGGGCATGTAAGGTGTGGCAAAATGTGGAATTTACTAATTAGGGAAAGAAAAGCATGCCGTTCATTAGGAACACATTACTAGACTCATTTTCTATGCCATTTTTATTGCTTCTTCCTAATGCATCTCTGGAATCAGATTAAACCCGGAAGTTTTTCTTTTCTTTTTCTCTCCAGTTTGACAAATGGACAGACTCTCAGAGGAGAAGAATCCTGACAGGCCTGTTGGAACGCTGCTCCCTGTCACAGCAAAAGTTCTGCTGTCGAAAGCTTCAGGAGAAAATTCCGGCAGAAGCTCTGGATTTCACCACCAGGCTCCCGAGGGTGTTGTCCTTACACATCTTTTCCTTCCTGGACCCGCGAAGCCTTTGTCGTTGTGCCCAGGTAAAGGCCAAGAGGCAGCGAGGGGCATTTTGTAAGGACAGTTCTGGAAACTCTGGAACCTGAGAGGGGGAAAAAGCACATGTAGCAGGTTCTCAACTGACGCCATTTTGTTTAACTTAGTTTTGTTACAACGTTGATGAGAATCTGTGGGAACCTGACTCTTGTGGATATCAGCCCATGTAAAACTGGTTTCGTTACGTGTCATTTCACTCAAAGTTGCAGAATCTATCGGTGACATCAAGTGAGGGCTTACTATGCACAAAACCAATAAAAATGGGGTGGTCAGTATGTTTAGTCTGTATGGTTTGGATTCACCCTTGTCTCAGACACTTTGTGTCTCATCCTATTTGGTGCTCAAAATGGGAAGAAAAAAAAAACGATATTATTAGTGTCCACACTCAAAAAAATAGCGAGGTGGTGAGAGACAAACACCCAAAGAAGAAATGCTTCATCAGCAGGATTGTCTTACATTGCACAGCTACCATAAAACCTAAATGTACAGTACAGGGCATTCATAAAGAGAGAGGCTCAAAATAAGGTGCTAATGAAATATTAATATATATATATATATATATATATATATATATATATATATATATGAGACTAAAGGAGTTCAGAGTGAGCAAATGTGCTCACGGATGTGGAAAAGAACCTGACCATTATTTTCTTACAAGGAATTCCATGGTGTATTAAAATGTAGTTAAATTACTTAAGATTATAAAATGGGTAGTGATTTTGTTGATTCTTCTCATAGAGGCTAGTAACACCAGACATTACCTGTTAGCATGTTAAAACTTTCATTTTTAAAGTTGAGAAAATGAATTCAGTAAGAAAGATGAATTACTTAATGAAAGAGCTGGGAAAGTTGGGTAGCTGTCTGGGAAGAATTTCTAGCTAGATAAAAGATTGATATGAAATCAAAGAAAACACAGGAAAGGAGGTCTTTGTGAGTATTCTATAATACCAGAAACCATAGAAGAAAACATGTAATTTAAATTCTTGCTTTCCTCCTTATATATAGTATTTACTACATGTTAATTTATAAGAATAAAGAAAGCTAGATTTTAAATTGTGACTATAAAATTAAAATTTTCTGTTTAAAAAATAACTTCATAAATAAATCCAAACTGTAAATAGAGAAGATACATATTGCCAATGAAGGGCTAATTTTCCTGTATTTTAAAGAACGCCTATTAGTCTGTAGTAAGAGAAAAAAAAAAGACCACCTGGCTGGTATGGCTCAGTGGTTGAGAGTCAACCTAAGAGCCAGAAGGTCATGGATCCATTCCTGGTCAGGGCATTTGCCAGAGTTGCGGGCTTGATCCCCAGTAAGGGGCATGTAGGAGGCACCTGATTGATGATTGTCTCTCATCATTGATGTTTCTCTCCCTCTCCCATTCTTCTCTAAAATCAATAAAATTATATTTTAAAAAAGAAAAATAGCCTAAACCGGTTTGGCTTAGTGTTAGAGCATTGGCCTGCGGACTGAAGGGTCCCAGGTTCGATGCCGAGCAAGGGCATGTGCATTGGTTGCAGGCACATCTCCGTTAGGGGGTGTGCAGGAGGCAACTGGTCGATGTTTCTCTCTCATGGACGTTTCTAGCTCTCTATCTCTCTCCCTTCCTCTCTGTAAAAAAAAATCAATAAAATATATTTTAAAAAAGAAAAAGAAAAATAGACCAACAACCCAGCAGAAAAAAATGAGCGAAGGGAATGAACAAGTAGTTCACAGAAAGAAATGTAGATGTTTCTAAAATATATAAGCTGCTTAGTCTCACTATGCCATGCCATCTTTCATGATACAGATTGATAAGTTTTTAAAATAATATTCTCTATTGGTGAGGGTGTGAGGAGACAAAAGCACTTTCATATATTATTGATAGATAAATTGGTACAACCACCATGGAGAACAAGTTGGGATCAATTACAATTTTTAATAATGATTCCCTTTGACCCAGCAGTTCCACTTCTTGGGATTTATCTGATGGGTATACTTCAACCTGTGCAAAATTATGTCTATGTCAGAATATTGCAGCATTGTTTACTACAATAGCAAAAGTTTAGAAATAACGGAAATGTCCACCATTAGGAGACTAGTTAAATAAATTCCAACCGTCTCCAAAATATATCATCAGTGAAAAATGCAAAGGTGCAGAATTGTCCTACCATTTTGGAAAGATAAAAGAACACACACATGTTTGTTAATATAGACTTAGGATACTTCTGAAATGATACACAAGAAGCAGTGGTTACATCCAGGGAGGAAAACGAGGGACTAGAGAACAGGGGTGAGAGAGAGACTTCCTTTTCACTGTGTGCCTCCTTGTACCTTTAGATTTAGTATTAATGGACATTATTCTAAAAACAAAACCGTTTTTTAAAAGAGTCTATCATTCTACATGTCCAGTAATATGACAGTATTAAATAGCCGTTTGATAAATTATTAAGCAGCTATTAGAACACATGATTTGGAAGAACAGAGATACTTGTGGTGTGTAAAGTGAAGAAAGCATGATTTTAAATTGTATATAGAGTTTCCCAATTTTGTTTCTTATATATCTAAAAAAAATCAAGACTAAAAGGAAAAGAGCCCTACCAGGTTGTTAATAATGTTCATCTTTAATTGATGGGTTTTTGTATGTTGTTTTTCTTTAAACTTCTCAGAAGTTGCCAAGTTTTCTACATGAGAATGTTACCATTCTAAGGAAACATTATTTGAAATAGCTATTCTTATAATCTATGGGCACCATATGTCAGTCTAGCAAGATTTTTGCATTGTGTTTATTCTCAGTGAGGAATACACAGATCATTATTCTTCATCTGTGTTTAAAGGAAACAAGAAATTCATTGCACGAAAATGAGCTTTGAGCTGTTTAAAAAGGTATATGGGGGGGGGGAAGTCTTTTATAGTTTTGAAAGCTCTTATCCTTCAATTCTCATTTCTCTACTTTAAAAAAATGAACAAATACCTTATCTACCCTGGGGGGAAAAGCCTAGCTTAAATATACAAGTTCTAAATAAGATCTAAGGAAAAGGAGGGAAAGAATGACAATTCAGACATTTTTCTCCCTTTCCCCTTCCTCCCAAAACCTCATCTTGCCATTGAATTCTGAGTTAATTAACCATATAAGGATTAAGGTTGGTGTTTCATTCTGGATTGAACAAAGTAGATCTGATTTCTAAAAAAAAAAAAAAAAAAAAAAAAAAAAAAAAAAAGTTATTTATGTCTGCCTGACAGGCTCTATCAGATCCTCTAACCTTTTTCCTTCTTCCAGCCCTGAACTCTTATTTCTTCTAATTGTGCCTCCTCTCTCCTGCCTGACTCATGTTCAGTACATAAAACAGTGCTACCCATAGTAGAAACTCAGTAGGTGGTGGATGGAAGGAGGGAGGAAGAGAGGTGATAGATAAGTAGATGTATGGATAGCAAGGCCCATTATAGAGTGTTCTGTTTGTTTATTTATTATTTATTTGGTTCAAAATCATTAATTAGTGATTCTTAAAAAAAGAGGGTAGTTTTCCAAGGATGAAATTTGGATTTGAATGCTAGTAGTCATTTTTGCAGTTCCTACAGCTAAGACACAGATGTCTAGTCTCATGTGGGACACAGCATATAGTACCGGTACTTGTGTTCCGTTTATAAAACTTATGTTTAGTTCAATCATCACAATGAAGGGAAAACAGATGGAGACCATGTGCAGACCTGAGTTTCTATAACTCTCATATAACTTTCACATGAAGTTCAGGAACTTTGATGAAATTCCAACGTCTAATTGAGCCTTGGTTTCTTCATTTGCAATATGAGAGTAGTAATTATTTTTACTTCCATGGGTTGCTATGAAGACAGTTAATAGGTGCTCATTAAGTATATGTTGACTCAGATCCTAAGAACGAATTAGAATTTGAAGAAAATTGTTCCGCCCGGGTAAGAAGCACATGAGGTAGGCAGTAACTATTTAAGCTGTGAATTGGAGGAAAAGATAAAAAATGTTATCGAGGGTCCACGGTGACAGTTTAAAACCTAGAGGAAGTGAACATGTAAACTGAGTCGGTCCTTTTTTCCCCTTCAATTGTTTTTCCAGGTGAGCTGGCACTGGAAGAACTTAACTGAGCTGGATCAGCTCTGGATGCTCAAATGTTTGCGGTTTAACTGGTACATCAATTTCTCTCCAACTCCCTTTGAGCAGGGTATATGGAAGAAGCACTACATTCAAATGGTGAAGGAGTTCCAAGTTACCAGACCTAAGGTAAATTTGGGGTTAAAAAAAAAGAAAAGCAACAAAGTTACAAACATCAGTTATTTAGGAAGTCTAGAACTAAGACTAAATGATCATGCTTGAACTTGGAAGAGGGAGTTGGTTCAAAGGAAGAATACTATGACTTCAAAATTCTCTTCTGGGAACTTGACAGCCCATGCCACTGAGAGCCCTCGTCTGACACTCCCAAACCACCGTTCCACTCAGGAAGTTAGGGCTGTGGAGCTCCTCACTCCATCCAGGTCTTGGATTTCCGTATCCCTGCCTCACTAACCCTCCCGGCCTCCCCCGACCCCACAACAGTTCTGACACTGGGATTCTGTGGGTAATGTGCAGTATTTGTGACCTATGGATCAGCAAATTCCACTTTACTAATTCATATATTCTATGATTCTTTGTGGTGAGCTAAAGTATATTTTTGTAACATTTATAGGGAAAAGTGTTCCAATAAATGCGTAATTACAGGTCATAACGAGCATATTAAAGTTCTTTTTTAAGCTGGAAACTACCAGTGTAAAGCATTTTCATATCCTAATATACAAAGAGCCAGGGTCCGTCGCGACCTTAAAACATCCAGATGGACAACTGAACACCAGGCTAGCGTCCCGGCCAATGCAATGGGAGTCAGTCCTGGGTCCCAGCAGCTGTGGCAGGAGTCAGTCCTGGACCCATGGCGCAGCAACAGGAAGGAGCTGTAGGAACAGAGCCATGCTGCCATCAGACTGGCCTGTTGGTCCCTCCCCCTGGCCCGCAGGCTCAGGGAACCAGAGCCATGCTGTGATGGGAATGGACCCTACCCGAGGGGTCCCGAATTGTGAGAGAGTGCAGGCTGGACTGAGAGAACTCCCCTCCCCCCGAATGCACTAATTTTCATGCACCAGGCCTCTAGTAATCATAAAAAGTAAAATAAATTTTTTTTCCTGGTGGCTTTTTATGCATTATAACCAATGTATATTAATTATACTGGTTATTATGCATAGAAAGTAGTCACTGTTAATAATAGGACATTTTGAGAGCTTTTTATTTATGGCATGGTCTGTACACAAGTAGAGTTGTGCATAATTTGGTACAATGAATGAGTTCCTGAAAAATTGCGCATAAATTAAATTTTTAAATGATTTCTAAAACCACAGGGGTATCATATTCTATGAAAAAGCTGCAGTGAATCCTTTTAACATTCAAGAATCCTTTTGAAGTAGGAATAGCCATCTTCTAAATTGCTCATTTAGGTTAGTTTTATGAAAGTAAGATACATTTACACTTAGTATAGTAATAAACTATGCATAATTAATATTATCAGAATTGCAATAATAAAACTAGTAATCGGTGTGCTCCATGAGGATTTCTTTAAAAAACTTTTTTTAAACTGCAGTGATGTTAAAGTTATTTTCAAAATTACCATAGCCTATGATATCTTTTCTCATAGGGCTTTTTTCAACTCTCATTCTCATTTGTGGGCAGAGAATGGCACTCAGTAGCTGAAGCTTGGACTTTTGTGGGACAGAGGAGAGAAAAGTGACTAGCCAATTTGTAGAATGAAAAGAGTTTTTAAACATTATATATAAAACTAACTTCGATGCTTTGTTTTCTGCAATAGCTCTTTCTACAGAATATTTCTGTACAACTATATTTAAAATAATGACTAGTTCTGATGCAAGAAAATGACTACCTCTTTGCTTAGCATTAAATGTCTGTAGGGGGTACTTTGTTATATTTAACTTGAGTTTTTCTGTTAAAGAAATAAACCTAAATTAGAAAAACCTAAATTAACCAGAGGTTAATAAAATCAACTAATAATTCTACGTCTTAGTCAGAAAGACTAAGTCTATAAAGCCACTGACTAATGTTAATAAAGTAATCTGACTATGGTTTTAAGGTCAACTATCAGCACCACACTTGAATAATTTGTGTAATCCCCTCTGAGGCTGTTCCAGTGATGGTGCACACAGGCAGTCGGTAGAGTAGAGCATAACTTACCTTCCCTCAATCACAGGCACCATCTCCCTTCCCTCCAATACTTTGTTCCTCCAAAACATTTTAAAAACAGATGGTAGTGGTTAAGAATAGTTTTCCCAACCTTAAAATGAGACAACTGGACTAGAATGATCTTTATAACTGTCTGTAAAGCTACAATATCTGTAGCAAGAAACATAATTTCAATAATACTTCATTTAGAAAAAAGACTAAGTTAAACCCAAAGTAGATAGAAGGAAGAAATAATAAAGAGCTGAGATCAATGAAATTGAAAACAGATAAACAATAGAGAAAATCTATTTTCTTTTTTTTTAATTATAGTGGGTTTTTTTTAGTTTTTAAAAAATATATTTTATTGATTTTTTACAGAGAGGAAGGGAGAGATATAGAGAGCTAGAAACATCGATGAGAGAGAAACATCGACCAGCTGCCTCCTGCACACCCCTTACCGGGAATGTGCCCACAACCAATGTACATGCCCTTGACCGGAATCGAACCCGGGACCTTTCAGTCCGCAGACTGACGCTCTACCACTGAGCCAAACCAGTTTCGGCGAGAAAATCTATTTTCTATCAATGAAACCTAAGCTGCTTATTTGAAAACATAAATAAAATTGATAAATTTCTGGCTAGCCTGCTAAAGGGAAAAAAGAGAGAATACATTCCTAGTAGTAGGGATGAGAGAGGGAGACATCGCTACAGATCCTGCAGACATTAGAAGGACAATGAGAGAACATTATGAACAATTCCATGTCCTTAAATTCAACAACCTAGATGAAATGGACAATCCTTAAAAACCACAAATTGCCAAAACAGTCTCAATAAGAAATAGAAAACATGAATAAATGTCCATTTAAAAATTGAATTATTTTAAAATTTTCCACGCTTTCAAAAAATAGAGGAAGAGGGAAGGAACACTTCTGAACTCATTACCTTTCTACCAAAACTAGATATTTTACAAGAAAACAAAACAAGAACACATCAAATATCGCTCATGAACACAGATATAAAAATCCTTTTAAATTATGAGCAAATTAAATCCAGAAATTTATAATACATGATGACCAAATGGGATGTACCCAAGGAGAATAAGGTTGGCATACTATTATAAAAATCAGTCATGCCCGTTTTGGCAGCACATATATTGTAATGATAGAGAAGACTAATATGGCCCCTGTGTAAGGATGGCATGCAAATTTATAAAGCATTAAAAAAAATCAATCAATGTAATTTACAGAATAAAAAATATTTGTTATCATTTCAGTATAGGCAAAAGTATTTAACAATAAAACCAGCATACACTCATTTAAAAAACTCTCAAAAAGATTAGGTGAACAAAAATTCTGTTTACTTAATACAGAAGAGTCATCACCGTTTTCATTATTACCTATTATGTTAAAGTGTCAAGCATTTTATATTTTTCAGAGTTAATGATGTTTATTTATATGTGATTACTATCATTTATGCCTGATGTTTTCCCCCTGAGACTGATTTTTATTATAACTTATTATTTATTCCCAGGACTATTAAATTAGACCTCCTCCAGCAAAAGCAGATAGAGTTCATGCAGTATTAGCTCAGAGAAATGAAATGAATGCCCGTTCAAAATGAGACCTGCACAGACAATTGAATAGTAAACCGATAATGAGCTATCAGAGATATAAATATAAAATGTTTTCTTAATCTAACAGATTATAATCATTCATTAAATGAATAAATATATATATTTTTAAACTGTTATGTGCTGGGTACTGGAGTGCAATGATCCCAAACATGCTTTCAAGGAGCCTAGTCTAGTGGCCTTGGACACAGACAAATTAATGAGTACTAAGTGCTCTCCTGTAATAGAAATATATACAAAGAGCAGTTGAAACAAGGATAAGAAACTAACTGACTCTGCTTGGAGGCTCTGGGGAATTTCTTGATTTTCACAAGCAATTCAAACAAACCGATTCACCAAGCAAAGCTCCCCTAATCTCTTAAAGAACAGAAATTAAGCCTTTAATGGCTTCTCAACATACCAATACCATTTCCCTTAGGCTACAACCACATGAAAACCTTAGGAATTTCACACACACAGAAATAGACGTCCAATTTAGGAAATTAAAGCAAAAGTATTTGGGGGGAGCAGATGAGGTTTTGATAATTGATAAAAATCTATAGACTACCCCTATATAACTTGAAATTGTCCGTATGGGTTATAGGTAATTAGGACTGGAGTACTTTTTTGAAAGTATACGTTTTCATGGGTAAATTAATTGCAGTTGTGGAAACCCTATACAATGATGCGGTAAAGGAGGTGGCAGTGCCAGGTAGAGAGGTGCATTGTATGGTCTTGAAGCAAGATAGTCCTGGATTCAAATTCTGACCCTGTCTCTTAAAACTTCGGTAGTAGCAGGCCAATCAATTGGTTTATCCTATCTTCAGTTTCCTCTTCTTTAAAATGGGAGTAGTAACGATTACCTTTTAGAGTTATTGTGAAGGTTAAATAAAATAATCTGTGAAAACTTCCCAAGACAGTGCCTGGCACACAGCAAGTACTCCCGGGTTGATGGCTGCTGTAATCATTGTTACCACCATCGTGGTGATGATGATGATATTCTTTGTTTTATTTTATGATTATTATAATTACAGTGTGTTTAAAAATAGAAATAGTCCTTAATTGTCTTTTTCTAGACATCTCCGAAAGATGGGTTTGTGGTTGCTGATGTTCAACCAGTGACAGGCAGTTCTCCAGAGGAAAAGGGGTCTCCGTCACCGGCTTTCCGATCTTCTTCCTCTGTAAGAAAGAAGAACCACTCAGGGGAAAAAGAACTCCCACCCTGGCGATCCTCTGACAAGCATCCAACTGATATCATTCGCTTCAATTACCTGGACAATTGTGACCCCTTCGAGCAGATCTGGCAAAGGTGAGAAGTTCCATGTCCTTCTTCCCTTGTTTGCTTTTAGAAACAGTTGGCTGGCACTTCCATGGGAAAAGATGAAAATAGAACTTAAGTGAATATACAAGTGCTTTTCCATACCTAGAAGTAAAAAGTAATAGAAAAGTAAACAAACTGTTTATTGGTAAAATTTCCCTGTTCATTAGGATTTATTTGTGTTTTATAGCCGTAACTAGATGCCCGGTGCATGAAATTTATGCATGGGGGTGTGTGTCCCTCAGCCCAGCCTGCACTCTCTCCAATCCGGTACCCCTCGGGGGATGTCCAACTGCTGGCTCCCAACTGCTTGCCTGCCTGCCTGATTGCCCCTACCCACTTCTGCCTGCCAGCCTGATCACATCCCCTAACCACTCCCCTGCCGGCCTGATCAATGCCTAACTGTTCCCCTGCCAGCCCGATTGCCCCCAACTACCCTCCCCTGCAGACTTGGTCCCCCTACTTGCTCTCCCCTGCAGGCCATCTTATGACCACATGGGGGTGGCCACCTTTGTGTGATGGTTAGTTTGCATATTACCTCTTTATTATATGGAATGTTATAACATTACAACTTCTTTTACTTCTATTTTAATCTAGCACCATAGGGTTCATCCTAGTAATTTTCTTTTTTCCATATTTACACCTCCCTTCTCTGACAGTAAGAAGCCTGGCTCTCATATTTATTTATTGTTTATAATATATATGTTATATGTCACATATATTATACATTGTACAGTTTACCCTTGAACATTGCCAGTTTTAGGGGTGCTGACCCCCATGCAGTTCAAATCCACATATAAATTTTGATTCCCCAAAAACTTAACTAGAGTTGGCCCTTAGCATTCATAGATTCAACCCACTATGATTGAAACCAGTGTTTTCCATCTGTTGTTGGGAATGCAAAATAGTGTTTTCAATATGCAGTTGGTTGACTCACTCTCTCTGAAAATCAATAGAAAAAATATCCTTCAGTGAAGATTAACAAAAAAAACACACCATAGACTTACAAATTAGAATTCAGTATTTTCTTATGGTTTTCTTTGCCTTTAGTCTAAGCATCTATATATATATAAAGCTCTCACTGGCACAAGAGCTTTATATATAGGTAATCTATACATAAAGCTCTCCCTGGCATGTGTGTTTCCATCTGTCATTGTCAATCGTGAATTTGGTTGACACTTCTGTAATCGAGAAAGGACAAACAGTGATACTAAAATATTTCTTCTAATTAATTTCCTTTCAGTGTGCATGCATTTGTGCACTAGGCCTCTAGTATAGTCATAATACTGTGTTCAAAAGTTATGTGGGTATGTTAATACCTCCTTCTTTGTGGGTAGGTCACATGGTTCTAAAGTTAAAAATATATAAAAGTATTTTTTTTTAAAGTATATAAAAGTATACAAGAAGTGTATGCAAGATATGCTCAGAGAATTGCCACCCCATTTCTTTCACTCTGCTCCCATCCTTTCATCTTTTCTGCCCCATTCCCACAAAAAAAGCTCATTAGTTTATGATTTATCCTTTCAGGGTCATTTTTTACACAAAGTTATAAAATACATCATTTTTCAACTATCTGGCAAACGTTAAAGTTTGGTAATATGTTCTGTTGGTGAGGCTGTGAGCAAACGCTGGTAGAATTTACTCATAGCTGGAGGAAATATAAATTGGTACAGACTCTATGGAAGGAAACTTGATAATATCCAGAAATAATACCTATGTGTTTACATTTTTGACCCAGCAATCCTACTTCTAGGAATCAACATGGAAAATATTAAAAGTAAATCTGCATAAGGATATTTATTGCAACATTTTTTGTAATATTAAAATATTGGAAATACCTTAAATGGCCATACATAGGAGAGTGTTTGTTGAATAAATCATGTATGGTCCATTCACACAATGGAGCATGAGGCAATTGTAAAATGAATGGGGAATATTTCTATGAACAGATGAGGAGTGATTTCTAGGGTACTCTATTAAATGAAAAAAGCAAATTGCAAAAGAGTATTTATAATATTCCACCCATATATAGAAATAAAAAAAGTAAGAAAACATAGATCTGTATCTATGTATACATATGTATCTGTTCATTTGTTAACACACACATGCACATACAAAAGAGAAACAAAAATTAAGAAAACAAATTTTGAAATATTTGAATGTTTTAATACATCTGCTATATTTTTAGAATGTATTTCAACAGATTAACACCAGGGCAGCATCGGAGAGTGGTGATGTAAAGCCTCTGAAACCATACTGCTTGGGTGCAAATCCAGGATCCCATTCTTCTTTTTAAAAAAATATATATTTTATTGATTTTTTTACAGAGAGGAAGGAAGAAGAATAGAGAGTTAGAAACACCGATGAGAGAGAATCATCGACCAGCTGACTCTTGCACACCCCTTACTGGGGATGTGCCCGCAACCAAGGTATATGCCCTTGACCAGAATAGACCCTGGAACCTTTCAGTCCGCAGGCTGACGTTCTATCCACTCAGGCTTCCATACTTCTAACTGTATGACCTGGGGACTCCCTTAACCTCTCTGTGCCTCTGTCCCCACATTTGTAAAATGGCAATAATACTGATACCTAAGTTATAGGATCTATTCATCAACAGACCAGGTGCTCAGACTCTTCAAAGAATCAGTCCGTGTCATGGGGGCGGGGAGGATAAGAGGTGGGAAGAATGTTCTATAACATCAGAGACATAACAACCAAATTCATTTTGAATCTAGATGGAATTCTGGTTAAAAAAATAAAGACTTCAATAGGCATTCTTAGGGCAATTTGATATAGACTGGGTATTAAATAGTTTTACTGACTTACTATTCATTTTCTGAGGTATGGTGATAACTAGTGTGGTTAGGTAGGCAAATATCTTCATCTTAGGAGATGAGTGTTGAAGTATTTAGGGGGAAGTGTCTGCAATTTACTTTCTTACACTGTGACAAATATATACATATGTATAGATGGTGTGTGTATGTATGTGTGTTCATATATGTATCTATACAAAGGGATAAAGCAAAATATCAGTTGTTGAATTTAGTTGAAGACTATATGGATAGTCGCCATACTATTCTTTCAACTATTCTTTATGTTTGGGATTTCTTAATTAAAAGCTGGGGGAAGTTTTTAAAAAATATATTCTTATTGATTTCAGAGAGGAAGGGAGAAGGAAAGATAGAAACACTAATGATGACAGAGAATCATTGATCAGCTGCCTCCCCCCTCCCCACTGAGGATCCAGCCCTCAACCAGGCATGTGCCCTTGACAGGAATGGAACTTTGGACCCTTTAGTCCACAGGCCGACAGAAAGCTGGGGAAATTGTTGAACATTAAGCAGCAAGAAATATTCAGCAAAACTGATCTTTTAAAATAAAATTTTAGACAAAACCGGTTTGGCTCAGTGGATAGAGCATCGACCTGCGGACTCGAGTCCCAGGTTCAATTCCAGTCAAGGGCATGTACCTTGGTTGCAGGCACATCCCCAGTAGGGTGTGTGCAAGAGGTAGCTGACCGATGATTCTCTCTCATCCATGTTTCTAACTCTCTATCCCTCTCTCTTCCTCTCTGTAAAAAATCAATAAAATGTATATATTTTTTTAAAATAATAAAATAAAATAAAATAAAATTTTATAATGGAAGTTCAAGTATGTACAAAAGTAGAGAGACCAGAACCTCTGGTAACCATCACCCAGCAGTAACAGGTTTCAACTCGTGACCAATCTCATTTCATTTATTCCTCACCACTCTGGCCTTCCCTTAGGCTATTTTTGAGACAAATCCAAAAGTCATACATTTTCATTCATACATGTTTCGGTGTTTTGTCCTTAGAATATATTCTATTAAGAATATTCAAACAGCCGAAACCGGTTTGGCTCAGTGGTAGACTGCTGACTGAAAGGTCCCGGGTTCGATTCCGGTCAAGGGCATGTACCTTGGTTGCGGGCACATCCCCGGTAGGGGGTGTGCAAGAGGCAGCTGGTCGATGTTTCTCTTTCATCGACGTTTCTAGCTCTCTGTCTCTCTCCCTTCCTCTCTGTAAAAATATCAATAAAATATATATTTTTAAAAAGAATATTCAAACAGCCTAGCCAGCGTGGCTCAGTGGTTGAACATCGACCCATCAACCAAGAGGTCATGGTTTGATTCCGGTCAGGACACTTAGGTTGTGGGCTTGATTCCCAGTGTGGGGCATGCAGGAGGCAGCTGATCAATGATTCTCTCTCATCATTGATGTTTCTGTCTCTCTCTCCCTTACCCCTCCTCTCTCTGAAATCAATAAAAATGTAATAGTCTTTAAAAAAGAATACTCAGACAAATTACTGTGTTAAAGTCCCATAAAGAAATTATTCTGTGTGCGCTAATGCGCCAACACAACAGACAAGATCATTTGTTTCATTTTGGTTTTGATTTTAGGGATTTTCATCCTTCGTTTTTATTTTAAAATTTTAAGAAAAATTGAGATGGTTCCAAAGTAAATGACAAAACAAAGCCAAGTATATGTGGAGGAGTCTAGCTTCTGCTCCTCCCCTTCCATACTGTTCCTTGTGCCTGACTGGGTCACATGGGAACCCTACTTATGGGTAACCGTTTTTCAAAATGCTATGGGGTAATTCTTGCATTTGAGAAAACATAAATAAATACACACATGCACACACACACACACACACACACACACTCTTTTTTTTTTTTTGGAAATAAATAATAGCATACAATATGTACCACTTCACCCACTTTTCCTTTTCTCATGTGACACTATATCCTGGAGATCACTCCACAGTTGTATCCAGAAATATTCTGCCTTCCTTTTTACAGCTTATAACACTTCATTGTGTGGGTGTAGAGTTTATTTAACCAGCTTTCTATTGATGGACATTTGGCTTGCTTCCAGTTGAGTGAAGATAATCTTTTAAGTCATAGTAACAACAAAGTCAAATGGCCAAAGTTTTAAAGTGAGTATTTGTCATTTCTCCAATGCTCTCCAACTTACAGAAGAAAGAAAAGACATGAAACAATCCCAGATTCCAGCCGACAGTCACATGATAAGAAAAATAAACTGCCGGACAGATCTAAGCTAAGAAAAGCACAGTCACTGGTGAGTATTGTTTTCAAAAGATTCCCCACCAAAGCCATAGCCAGTTTGGCTCAGTGCATAGAGCATCAGCCCGTGTCCTGAAGAGTCCCAGGTTCCATTTCAGCCAAGGGCACGTACCTTGGTTGCAGTTCCCCTGGCCCTGGTCTCAGTATGTGCAGGAGGCAACCAATTGATGTGTCTCTCACCTTGATGTTTCACTCTCTCTAAAAAAAAAAAAAATCAATGGAAAAATATCCTCATAGAGGATTAACAAAACAAACAAACAAACAAACAAAAATTCCCCACCATAATGTTCATGAAAAGCACTGGGTCTCTAATCCTGTTTGTGAAACTGAATTTGTTTTTTTAATTAGAATCAAGCGGTGGTTTAAATCCTGGTCTCTGGAAGGGACTGCCAAGCTGTGCAACCTTGAAGATGCCCTTCATTTAATCTCTGAGCCCTTGTTTTCTCCTCTGTTTAAAACAAAACAAAAAGACCCGATGAAATGACGTGTATGAATCCGCTTTGAGAACTATACAATATAAAGGGGACATTCTTATCATTTCGGGTTTCCTTCTGCTATGAGTCCTTTGGTTGGGGGTGCTATAGAAATTTCTCTACAGAAATCACTTCTCTACAGAGTGAAGGTTCCACTGACCTAAGAAAAAGGTACACTTTCCTGCTACCAGTGGAGTATGATCACAACGGTGCATTTCAAGTAACTGCAGAAAAAGTGAATTCAGAACTTTTCTCTCCCTAATGAAAAAAATAGCTCCTCGATGACCTAATGAAGTCAGTAAGTCAGTAATTGTGCCCAGGCAACGTTATCATTTCACAGCAGAGTCTTCCAAACTGGTTCCATAGCCCCCATGGATCCCTTTGAGCACATGAGTCTTTGGTGCAAGGTAGAAGGGAATAAGGGTGGAATAAAAAATTCACATTATTAGTAAAGATTTAGAGGAAAAAAAAGCAGCTGAGGATACACACTGAAGGAAAATGAGTATAAAATGGATGTCAATTGGGAGGAGAAGAAGTAGGTACTCGTGAGTAAATCACTTTGATAGCTCTGCCTTAAAGTCCTATTACTTTCCGTTTAAATTTATTTTCAAGTGTTATTATATTCAAGAGAGAGAGAGAGAGAGAGAGAAAGATGAGCTTTTTAAAATAGGGCTATTTGTATTCTGAGGGACCAGTTTTGTTGGGCTGGATGAGGCTTATCACAGGCAGATGTGCAAATGCCCAAGGGAATGGGGATGCTTAATGCAGAGCAGTAAAATTGTCAGTGAAAACCATTAATCGGGAAAAATAACTTTATGAGGCTTATCACACAGGCCATTCAGACATGCTCCTGTCTGGTTTCCCGGCCGCTCCTAAGCCAGGAGTAGAAGAGAGATCTGGGGGAGATGAGGGAATTGAAGGACGATAAAAGTTGATGGTGATGTATGCTTACAAATGCTCAGCACAAACATTTCTCTGGCTTAAGAAGGAAAAGAACAACAAAAACCAAAGGCTAAACAGAAGCCTTCTCCGCGGGCTTTTGACATTAACCATCTGTCGCATACTAGCAGGACTTGCTTAAGTTGAAATATTTGTTATAAATGAAAAACTTTAAAAGTTGTACTGCTAATTAAAGCCCAAAGGGAAACCGGGACAGATTAAACAACGATAAAGAACAATTACGCTATGAATAAATAAAGTTCGTGACTGTATTGATCTACTTGTATTGTATGTGTAACTATACTAATTACAGTCACTATTTATGCTTAGTAGTTTTGCTGAGAAGCACGGGCATAATCAAGCCTTCCAAAAGTGTGTGGAGGTCTTGGCCTGGGTGATGATGCCCGTGATAACTGGCTGTGAGTGTGGCCAAGGCTTCTTCTCCATGAGGTAGCAGTTTGCCCTCACTGAAGGCCACCTCCCTCTTAGAAATAAGCAACCTCCACTGAATCCGGTTTGGCTCAGTGGATAGAGCGTCGGTCTGCGGACTGAAAGGTCCCAGGTTTGATTCCAGTCAAGGGCATGTACCTTGGTTGCGGGCACATCCCCAGTAGGGGTGTGCAGGAGGCAGCTGATCAGTGTTTCTCTCTCATCAGTGTTTCTGACTCTCTCTCTCTCTCTTCCTCTCTGTAAAAAATCAATAAAATATATTTTTAAAAAAGAAAGAAGCAACCTCCTAAGAGATGCAAGATGCTTGAGAAAATGAAGAGACTCGGGTGTGGGGCTAAGAGAGGAGGAAGTGGGTATTGAGGAAACTCAAGGAGGGAACCCAAGGAGGGTCAGGAGTAACTAAATTCTGACCCCTGCAGCTGTGGAGGTTGGTTTACTCAGCCGAGGTGGGATTGCAATGGAAACAATTACATATTCACTTGATAGAAAGTTCTTGTGTTATATAGACAGGTTTATTTTCTAGGGAGATTTCAGGAGAAACTAGAGAAACAAGGAAGCAGGTGGAACTTAGGGGAATACATTACAAAGGCAAGGACGAGAGGGACAGGTCCCCAAAGTCTGCCCATGAGATTCCTGAGATCTGAACATATGAACATTCCTTGCCTGTCTTCCCACCCTCGCCCCACCCAAGCCCCCATAAATAGAAAAGGGGCATATGATACTTGGAGAAGTTAAAGCTTTGTGAGTGGAAGGGTTGGGAGAGAAAAATATAAGCACGGGAGTGTAGAAGTATATAAAGAATATTCCTTAGGCCATCTTTTCAGGGCTGTGGCTTTTATGCCACTGGGGCCATCCTCATTTTACCCTATCAGGACTTAGAGCCTTCAAATATGAGAGTTCTCTCTAAAGAGAGAAGCAGTCTTACGGGAAGAGTCTCAAGTCTACACGCATTGCTGTGAGCTTACCATATTGTCTTTTATTTCATAGGTTTGAGTTTTCAGAGCCCATCCCTGAAAGGGTACCTGGTTCCCTCTCAAACTTTCAGCGCTCATTGCAGCTGCTCCATTTAACCACCTTTTGGTGTGAATCGTCTATGGGGGATGGGAACAAAGCCTGGATCTTCTCACTAATGATTTGTAATTTTGAACATTGTTTATTAAAATTCCCTACATATCGTTGGGCCAGTGTGCTCAGTGGTTGAGCATCGACCTGTGAACCAGAAGGTCACAATTCCATTCCCGGACAGGGTACATGTCCGAGTTGCAGTAGGGCATGTGCAAGACCCCCAGTAGGGGATGTACAAGAGGCAGCCAATCAGTGATTCTCTGTCATCATCGATGTGTCTACTTCTCCCTCCCCCTTCCTCTCTCTGAAATAAATGACCACGTATTTTTTTAAAACTCTACACATATCAAGAAGTGCCCAAATATTAATTATAAAATTTCATACAGAACAAAACAATTTAAAAATATAAATACCGCTGAGACCGGTTTGGCTCAGTGGTAGAGCGTCAGTCTGCGGACTGAAAGGTCCCAGGTTCGATTCCGGTCAAGGGCATGTACATTGGTTGTGGGCACATCCCTGGTAGGGGGTGTGCAAGAGGCAGCTGGTCAATGTTTCTCTCTCATCGACGTTTCTAGCTCTCTATCCCTCTCCCTTCCTCTCTGTAAAATATCAATAAAATATATATGTATATATATATATATATATTATTATTATTACACATATATATTTTATTACACATATATTTTTTATTTATCACAGTAGAGCCAGGTACCATTTTAATTAACCTCCAAAATTTTCCCCATCTCGTGTAAAGGTGTGAAAGAAAATCATTATTATTTTTTTTAATCCTAAGAGCTGGCCCCACAATCCTCTTTGGGAAAGGGGAGGAGGGAGCTGTCTCCTGGGGGAGAGCTGTTGATGAGCTTGTAGAGGGAGATGACACCTGGAGGGCTTGAATGTGTGGGGCACCCCCTTCAGAGGAGAGGAAACCTGCTCTGCTGGAGATTCGGGAAGTTTGTGGTTTCTTCTCCTTTGAGGGCAGGGGAGGGGGAGCAGAGGGACAGGTGAGGAGAGAGGAGAGAAAAGCCCTCTTGGGTCCAGAAGCTGAGATGAGGTAAGGGAGAGACACCTGGAAGGTGTTAGATCAGCTGTGGGCAAACTACGGCCCGTTCGGCTGTTCTATCCGGCCCGTGGAGCCGAAAGAGCTGAAGGTTCTCTTGCTCTCCCCTCCGCTCCTTCACCAGCAGCCCAAGATGAGAGTGCCAGCATGGTCAGGTTGCTTTTGTTCCGGCCCTCCGGTCCAGTTTAAGAACCCATTGTGTGGCCCTCGAGTCAAAAAGTTTGCCCACCCCTGTGTTAGACAGTGTTACCACCCATCCGATCAAATGTGTCTGCTATTGCTGGGACGTAAACCCTGCCTTCCATCTCTAGAGTAAATTCTACTCAATTTGCACACGGAAGCGAGATCTCGGAAGTCTAGGAGGCCAAGAAAACAAAAGTCCCTTGGGGACAATTCACAAAAACTTGGGGGTGGGGGTGGGCTTTGCATTTCCCAGGCCCCGAAATGGGGCTCAGAGGACCCCAGCTGACATCTTGGTTCCTGTTTCTTTTGTCTTTTTCCTACCGAATTAAGTATAAAAACAAATGCCTCTTGTCTCTCACTGGACTTTTGCTTGGAGGTTAGATGTCCTCGCTTCTGGTTCTGATTTGGGCACGGATTTCAAAAAGCTGGCTGCTTCAGAGCACTCATTGTAATACAAGGAGCCAAAGCCTGGCATTGCCTGCCTTCTCTAATTGCCTCAGATAAGACCTTATCTCTTCCGGTGCTGTGCCAAGTCCAGCCGCTGCAGTCACCTCCTTCGCCTCTTCCCAGGATCACTTGATTCTGATGATTTAAAATGCTTCTTGCCCAGCCGACATGGCTCAGTGGTTGAGTGTTGACCTATGAACCAGGAGGTCACGGCTCAATTCCTGGTCAGGACACACAACCGGGTTGCAGGCTTGATTTCCCGTTGGGGGCGTGCAGGAGGCAACTGATCGATGATTCTCTCTCATCATTGATCTCTCTCTCTCTCTCTCTCTCTCTCTCATTCTCTCTCTCTCTCCCTCTGTCTCCCTCTCTCTCCCCCTCTCCTTTCCTCTCTGAAATCAATAAAAATATTTTTAAACAATAAAATAAAATGTTTCTTTAAACTTTCTCACTCCCCCGCTCCCCCTTCCCCCTCTGGCTCAAAAGAGGAGGGAAAGGATTCTACTCCAAAGTGATTCCTGGTTCCTGTCATGGAAAGCATGATGGTTTATGAGTCAGAAAACCCAGGTTTCTAGCTCCAGTGCTACCTTTATTTATTTATTTATTTATTTATTTATTTATTTAATATATTTTATTGATATTTTACAGAGAGAAAGGGAGAGAGATAGAGAGCTAGAAACGTCGATGAGAGAGAAACACCGACCAGCTGCCTCCTGCACACTCCCCACTGGGGATGTGCCCGCAACCAATGTACATGCCCTTGACCGGAATCAAACCCAGGACCTTTCAGTCCGCAGACCGACGCTCTACCACTGAGCCAAACCGGCTTCGGCCAGTGCTACCTTTCACTCGGCAGTCCCTCAGCCTCTCTGCGTTTTCCTTCCTCCGTGTATAAAATGAGAGTCGGACTCCAACACCTTTCAGGTCCATTGCAGGCTAACATCTGATCTATGGGCCCCCGAGATTCCTTCCACATTCCCTCCCCCCTCTCCTGAGGCCTGAGGGACACAGCTAGGACCGGGGCTGCTTTACGCAGGATAACCAGAAGGTTCCGTTATCCCTCGGCTCCTACTTTTAAAGCAATACAAACAGGTTTCTGTCTCCCATCTTTTTCTTGGAACTTTGGAAAATATAATGAACTGACATAGAAGAATTTTAAAAAACACACAGTTTTGCAGGGGTTTCCTTGCAGGCAATCTTTAATAGACTCTCATTTCTGGTCAACTCCCCAGGTGTTTTATCGTGTGTGTTTTTTTGTTTGGATGTGCAGAACTAAAAATATCTATGGGAGAGATTTTTAATTATTCAGCTCAGACGGTGCAGTTCTTGGGAATTCCATTGGGAAGAAAGACTATGGGCTTTGCAGTCGGAGGGACCTTTTTACTAAATGCCATGGCTTTGGATAAGTTACTTAACCTCTCTGAGCCTCCCCTGTTTCTTCATCTGTTAAATGGGACTAGATTAAGTACAATACATGGTTATGTGTCCCCTCCACCCCCCGCCATATACTATCTTATTTTTCACTTTGCTGACCAAGAACACAGGTTTGGTGCCCTAGCCAGTTTGGCTCAGTGGATGGACCGTCGGCCTGTGGACCAAAGGATTCCGGGTTTGATTCCGGTCCAGGGCACATACCTTGGTTGCAGGCTCCTCCCTCGCCCCGGGCACTGGTCTGGCACATGGAGGAGGCAGCCAATCAGTGTTTCTCTCACACTGATATTTCTCTCTGTCTTTCCCTCTTTCACTCTCTCTACAAATCAATGGGAAAGTATCCTCGGGTGAGATAAAAAAACAACAATAAAACAAAACAAAAAAAACCCCACAAAGGTTTGGGACTTAAACAGCCTAAGTTTGTTGCCTGATACCACAATTTTTATTTTATTTTATTTTTTAAAATATATTTGTATTGATTTTTACAGAGAGGAAGGGATAGGGATTGAGAGTTAGAAATATCGATGAGAGAGAAACATCAATCAGCTGCCTCTTACACACCCGGCACTGGAAATGTGCCTGCAACCAAGGTACATGCCCTTGACCGGAATCGAATCTGGGACCCTTCAGTCCACAGGCCAATGCTCTATCCAGTGAGCCAAATGGGTTTCGGCATGATTCCACAATTATAGTAGCTCTGTGAGTCTGGCCGTGTTATTGACCTCTCCGAGATTCTGTTTTCTCAGGTGTGAAACGAAATTAGTAACAGCACTAACAGGGTTGGGAGGGGGATGTAAAGCACTGAGCAAAGCAGGCGTTCAGTAAGTAGTGGCTAGTGGTGGGGAAGCACCAAATCCACGGTGGGATGCAGGAGGAAAGAGGAGAGCTAGCTGACGGTGAGCAGCTGCCCAGAGGGGCCTGCCCGGCAGCCGGAAGGAGGCTCCAGCCTTTGGAATAAGCTCTTTTTCTTGCTTTTGTCTTTACTTCTCCATTTTTCTTTCTTTTTTTTTTTAAAGGTTTCTCTCAAATCTTTAAATATATTTTTATTGATATTTTACAGAGAGGAAGGGAGAGAGAGAGAGAGAGCCAGAAAGGTTGTGCCCGCAACCAATGCACATGCCCTTGGCTGGAATCGAACCGGGACCCCTCAGTCCGCAGACCGACGCTCCACCACTGAGCCAAACCGACCTCGGCTACTTCTCCAGTTTTCTTTATCCTCTCCCTTTCTCTTTTAGTTTCCACTCTGTAAAACATGCTTGCACCTATACTAGTATGAGGTTTTAACCAGATATTTTCTTTCCCTGCCTGGCATCTGTGCCATCTTGTGCCTGTAAACACACAGGCGCCTGCACTGACACCTGATCTGGGGTGTCCGGTGAGTGTGTGGATCCTGTGTCACGTGCACCCACTGCTCACTAACTGCAGCGCTGGTTCTTGACGTCTGATACCTCAGAGGGGAAAAGGCCCATTTGCTCAGAATATTGGGGCCAAAATGCAGCCTCAGGAAGAACCCCACGTAGAGCCTGCATTTCTCCTTTGTCTGTGAGAACACTGTTTGCTTGTCCCGTCTTGTTGCCTCTTGTTCTCTCACCTCGGGATAACAAATGACCCTGGCGTTTCCAACAGGGGTGATCCTACCTGCTTCTCTCTCGCTGAATGTCTAGACCAGGGCCAAATGCTGCTGGTTTTTATTTAAGAGCAAAAATTGGCTTCTCTTCAGGATCTACCAGAAGAGAAGAAACGTGTTTATGAGCTATGTAAAATTATTTGTTATATACATATTATTTTTAAAAATATATTTTATTGATATTTTACAGAGAGGAAGGGAGAGAGAGAGCTAGAAATGTCGATGAGAGAGAAACATCGACCAGCTGCCTCCTGCACACCCCCTACCGGGGATGTGCCCGCAACCAATGTACATGCCCTTGACCGGAATCGAACCTGGTACCTTTCAGTCCGCAGACCGATGCTCTACCACTGAGCCAAACCAGTTTCGGCATATACATATTATTTATGACGTATTTTAATAAATTTTACTACTGGAGTTTATAATGTGCATGTACATATGTTGTGTGTGTGTGTGTGTATGTGTGTGTAACAGTATTTCACCACAAACTACAGTAGAACTAATTTTCTGAGACATGGGTGTTTTGAAATCTGAATTGATAATCATTACTAACAAACAGTCGTTGGAGCTTTAGAGCCGACGAACGTTTTGCAACACACCCCTCCCTTATTTCACTTACTTCATGGTGCTCTCACATAGTCTTGGATTTAAATCTCAAAACCCTGCCGAGAGTTGCTTAGCCTTCCTGCACAGCTGACAGTTTTAGCCCAAGGTTAACGACAAAGGTCTATGCCCACATGCCCCTCTACCCAGTCTATGCTCTCAGTTACTCGTGGGTTTATCCAATGGTGGCGATTTTTGTATCATCGATCATTTGCAAATTTCTGCAAATAACATGAATGGAAAACAACAACAAAAGGTCCAATGAGGAATGGCAGATACAGGTAGAGAAGCTGGCATGTGCCCTAGTGATAGCCTCAGCCTCCTCTTTCCCGGGTCCCCTGGCCTCAGGAGCGTCTCCCCAATCTCATGACTTCTTTCTGCCCCAAAAAATCTAGCCCGAGGACAGGAGTGTTCTATCCCTGCTTCAGAGCCCACCCACTCAGTGGTTCCAGCCATTGCTCTGAAAGGGGAGGAAAAAGGGAGGAATCGTCCGTGTGTTTACTCGCTGATCCAACAAGGAGTTCACAGTCCCTGGACTAGGCACGAGGGGTACAACCCTAACACGATGTGGCCTCTGCCCTTCAGATACTTATAGGCGGGTGATGGAGAGGCGTGAGGGGAAGCTTACGGTCAAGAAAGGGATGATTCCTAGGTACTTGGGTTGAGCGATCGTATGAATGTTCCTGCCACCACTGCTGAGACTAGAACACAACAGGACGTGCTAGGTGTGAGGTCACGGAGTTAGAAGAGAGCTGAGCGTGTGAGCCAGGAGCTCGGGAGGGAGAGCGGGGTGAGAGGGGGTGAGATAGCAACTGGAGAGTTAGGCATTGGTGGCCCAGGATGTGGGCCAAGAACAGAGCGCTGGAGATTTTTTTTGGAATATGTTTTTATTGACTTCAGAGAGGGAGAAACGTTGATGATCAGAGAGAATTATTGATCAGCTGCCTCCTGCATGCCCCACACTGTTGGGACCAAGCCTGTGACCTCCTGTTTCATGGATCAACACTCAACCACTGAGCCATGCCAGCCGGGCAGAGAATTCTTGATGTGTAAAGCATGGCCTCACATTTCTCTTTGCCAACGTCCTTCCATTTAAAGACGTAGAGAGGAATGGGCTTTGTGATGATGCCCCTCTACTAGGATTACTGTCGCCACCATCAGCCCATCCAATCACAGCCCGCCCAATCACAGGCCACCACAGATGGACCTGTGCGTATGTAAGGGTTTATATCAGCATGGTTTGTAAGTGCAAGACTGGGAACAGCGCAAAAACTTATCAGTATGGTCCATGTATAAATAGACTGTACTACAGCCATTGGAAGATTAAGGAAGTTCTTTATGCACTGATTTCTATCTCTTGGGAATTTACACTGTTTTAGGAGCTCTGTGCCAGAACCAGGGGCTAGTCCCCAACATTGGTGAAAAAAGAAAAAAAAAGTTTCCAGTTATTTCTAAATTGTCAGTGGTTTTCAACCTTCCTAATGTCACGACCCTTTAATACAGTTCCTCATGTTGGGGTGACCCCCAACCATAAAATTATTATTTTTTAAATATAAATATATTTAAAAATCAATAAAAAAATATTTAAAAATATATTTTATTGATTTTTTTTACAGAGAGGAAGAGAGAGGGATAGAGAGTTAGCAACATTGATGAGAGAGAATCATTGATCAGCTGCCTCTTACATACCCACTACTGGAGATGTGTCCACAACCAAGGTACATGCCCTTGACCGGAATCGAACCCGGGACCTTTCAGTCCACAGGCTGACACTCTATCCACTGAGCCAAACCGGTTTCGGCTCATTATTGTCTTCTGATGAAAACGCAGGCTCCCTGGGAGCTAAGCTGGACCTCACCGAACCTTCGGCTGCTGCCTGCCTCTAGCAGAGGAATCCATCTATGTTTACTGATTATTCTGGCAAAGAGCAGGCAAAACTGGGGTTAAGCACAGCGAGTCGTTAGAACCGAAGAGGAACGGGGGCGGGGAAGGGGGAATGGCAGATACAATCTTCCCTGGTGTGCAGTGTTGGGATCAGCATGGGGTAGGCATGTTCAGTGTTGCTCTAAGATTAGCACAAGGTAAGACAACACGCAGAAGTGTTCCTTTGTGCTATTTTAGTAACAATGAAAGTAAAATAATACCTGCTGAGAAGGAGAAAAAAAACTAGCTCTGTGTGATTCAAGAATGGGCTAGTCACACCTCACCTGTAACAGTTTCACATTTAATCCTGTCACTGCGCAACACTTACCTCCCCCTGCATTTGAGGAACCCCTTTCTCCTGAGCCCCCAGGGAAGTCCACAGGCCCGGGCAGGCTCCTCGAGCTCCTTTTCCTCTGTGGCAGGTCCCAGGGACTCCCCACCACCGCCCTCTCTCCCCCAGTAATGGTCACCGCCTTCCCAGATGGTGGGCTTCCCCCTCCCTTCAAGCTGGGCTCAGGGAAGATGGTCCACACTCCCCTGCTGTCCGTGAAAGCAAGATCCTAGGCCCTCTCCTCTTCATTGTGAGACTTGGATGTTCACTGTTACAAGAGAAAAGACACGTTGAAGGGGACACGAGGACATTGCACACACGGGGGCACACCTGACAGGCCTGGATCCTGGTCTAGACCAGGTTCTCAACCTTCCTGACGCCGCGACCCTTCAAGGCAGTTCCTCATGGCGTGGTGAGCCCCAGCCATAAAACCATTTTTTGTTGCTACTTCATAACTGTAATTTTGCTACTGTGATGAATCGTAATGTAAATATCTGTGCTTTCTGATGGTCTTAGGCGACTCCGCTAGCAGTTCTCAACCTATGGGTCGAGACCATCGAAAAACACAGATATTTACATTACGATTCATCACAGCAGCAAAATTACAGTTATGGAGCAGCAACAAAAATAGCCCAAACCGATTTGGCTCAGTGGATAGAGCACCAGCCTGCGGACTGAAAGGTCCCAGGTTCAGTTCCGGTCAAGGGCATGTACCTTGGTTTCGGGCACATCCCTAGTAGGGAGTGTGCAAGAGGCAGCTGATCTATGATTCTCTCTCATTGATGTTTCTAACTATCCCTCTCTCTTCCTCTCTGTAAAAAAATCAATAAAATATATATATTTTTAAAAGAAGACAATAATGACATTCAGAAATACAGAGGCAGTAAAGCACCGAACACACTGTCAAATTACAGCGGGAAGGCTGGGGAGTGTTGGGGAGGGGGGAAAGCGATCAACCAAAGGACGTGTAAGCAGGCATATCAGCACGGCCAATGGATACAAGACACTGGGGAGGGGGGATGAGGGCATGCAACAGGGGGTAGGAGAGGTTGGGGGAAGGAGAGGTTGGGGGAAGGTCATGGAGAAAAAAAGGAGATACATATACTACTCTATGTAATACTTTAAACAATAAAAAAATTTATTTAGAAAAAAGAAAAGAAACAAATGCTAAATGCCGAGAGCATAGATCTGTTCAGTGCTAAGCCAGAGGCCTCCATAGAAATCCAGCTGAGGCAGAAACCCCTGAGGGTCAGGTCAGGTCAGGTCAGGTCACGGGAGCTCCTTGCAGAAGGCGGGCCGAGAAGGACAGGTTGTATTTCGAGGAGGAGCAAAGAGAGCAGCCGAGGTCGGGCCAGTCGGTGTGAGGCATCGTTGGGGACTAGGAGGACCGGAGACAGCAGTCATCGGCCGAAGCAATCTCTGAGTTCCCCCAGATGGGCGGAAACCCTGCGTGTTGCAAACATCGCTAGCAGAGCGTTAGGGGCACGTAACAAATGACCTGCTGCTGAGACTTGCCAGCTGAACGCGGAGGGATAGGACGGGGACTGTGCTCGGGGAAGGCTGTGGCATCTGCGTGTCTGCTGCTCAGTCTCCTTGTGTCTCTGCACACGGTGGGAGCCAGATAAGGGTAAGTGTACAGGTTTCCTGCAAGCTCAATGCGTGTGCTTTCTCCTTCATGCTTTCCTCTTCCCTTTCCTGCTACGGCCAAGCGCAGAGGAGGAATCCTTTCTCACCGTGAGTTTTGGTTGGAAGGTCAGCCTGTGACATTTGCCTTTCCGGAGACAATGTGTGCATGCCCCAGATCAGTAGGGAGCATGGAATATGAGGCACTGGATGCTCACCTGGCCTAAGCATCACAAGTGTCCAGCCGCAGCCCCAACGCCTTCTCACTCTGTGAATGTGGGCCGGCACCTCACCTGCCTGTTCTTCGGTTTCATTTATTTGGGGGAAAGGGAGGTGCTGATACCGCCCTGCCTGCCCCGCAGAATTCCCTGGGGTTCAGACGAAATTATGGCCGTGAGAGCACTCCGGAGACGAAAGAAGTTATTATTAGCATGTTGCTCAAGGCGAAGATTGCATGGGGATAAGGGGAGGTGAAATTGGGAAGTCTCAATAAATCCCGCCCAGTCCTGTGATTTTTACACAACGGTTTTACATCATTAAGATACGTTTAATTATATAGCTTCCTTTGATGTGTCAATGACTCTCACTCTAATGATATCTTTCTCCCTCCCTAGGTGTCCCTGAGTGCAGAGCCCAGCTCCCCGCTGCAAGTCCCAGCTCAGCTCGCCTGGCCTCCTCCTCGGTTGGCGGGGCTCCCAGCCACCGAGGCAGCAACGAAAGTTCTCATGCAGCATCTTCAGAGACACTCTGGCCTCCGGTCGGTGCCCATCCAGGCTTCAGAGCTGAAGCTGATTTAGACATGTGAAAAGAGCTCTGGCCGGTGTGGCGCAGTGGGTTGGAACGTCACCCAGCCAGGACTGATAGATGTTTCTCTCCCTCCCTCCCTCCTTCTCTCTAGGAATCAATAAAACACCCTCAGGCAATGATTTTTTAAAAATGTGAACAGATTTTTATAGAAATGACGAGATGCTCCACACTTGGCTCCTCTGTAGAAACGGTTGGTGGCCCTGACTGGTGTGGCTCGGCTGGTCGGGCATCGTCCTGGGCATGGAAAGGCTGCCAGTTCGATTCCAGGTCAGGACACACATGCCCGGGTTGCAGGCTTCTTCCCTGGTAGGAGGCGCGCAGAAGGCAGCCCTTCAATATCCGGTTCTCCACATTGATGCTTCTCTCTCACGCTCTGCCTTCCTCTCTGCCTAAAAACCAATAAAAAGTCTTTAGAAAGAAAGAAATGGTCGGTGGTAGGTTCTTGATTGTGAAACTGAGTTCTACCGTATTTCATCAAAAGGTATTCATGGCATACATGTTGAGGTATTCACAAACATAGGTGGAAATGTGATGATAGGGATTAATAAAGGGTCATGTGAGAGTACCCTTGGTAATACAGGATGTGTGAGGCAGGCTCCCGGGAGGATGCACTCAGCAGACTTCCGAGGCTGCTTGAGCAGTTTAATGTTCATATACTCCATCCTGTTTACCAGCGTGTCTTAATTTGCTAGGCCTTCCATAACAAAGTATCACTGCCTTACTCTGCTCAGGCTGCTATAACAAAAATACCATAAGGTGGTGGGTTATAGACATTTATTTTCTCACAGTCTGGAAGCTGGAAAGTCCAAGATCACAGTGTCATCAGGGTTGATTTCTTCTGAGGCCTCCCTCCGTGGCTTGCAGGCGGCTGCCTTCCCGCTGTGCCTCACACGTGTCCTCTCTGTGTCCCAATCCCCCCTTACTATAAGGACACAAGTCAGGTTGGAGGGGGCCCACCCACATGGCCTCAGTGAGCCTTACCTCTTTAAAACCCTATCTCCAGCTGAGGCCGGTTTGGCTCAGTGGATAGAGCGTCAGCCTGGGGACTGAAAGGTCAAAGGCATGTACCTTGGTTGCGGGCACATCCCCAGTAGTGGGTGTGCAAGAGGCAGCTGATCGATGATTCTCTCTCATCGATGTTTCTAACTCTCTGTCCCTCTCTCTTCCTCTCTGTAAGAAATCAATAAAAAAAATATTTTAAAAAAACACACAAAAAAAACAACCCTATCTCCAAAGACAGTTACAGACTGAAATCCTAGGGGTTAGGGCTTCAGCATGGGAACTTTGCGGGGGTGAGGGGAAGAAATGACACAATTCACTCACTGGGCAGGATTAAGATGAGATGGGGATGCACCCAGGAAGTAGCAACTGCAGAAGCCTTTATCGTCCTTTGGCGTGAAGAGGCAGATGGGAAAGAACTCATTGTTCCTAGAACCCAGTGAGAACTGTAGCCAGAAGCGAGGCCACCCAATAGGGTGTGTGCCGTGTGGTGGGGAACACAGCCTACGGGGGCAGAGAACGCGCAACCCCCCTCTCTCCCCACCCCACCCTTTGACACTCCGATAGCACTTCCCTTTGGCCAGTCTCACCTGAAACTCAACAGCAAAGATGGCCAGGGGCACAGCTGCTCGATGCCAGCTTCTGAGGCAGGTGGTGGAGCTGAGGAGTGTGGCCAGGAGTGGTTGGGAGGGAAGATGAGCGGGATAGTGAAGAATACCCAGCACAGGTATATGTCCATGAGGTAACATGGACATTTCCAAAGGTGGAATTATGATTGATAGTCAATGGATGGGCTTTAAAGAGTTATTGGAAAACACAAAATGTCATTTAGCTACAAAAATAGTAGTCATACATTTTCAACTAAGCCATGTAAGGTCATGTAACCATTTCAAGGTCCCAGAAGTGACCATTCTAGGACACCTCCTTACCCAAGTAAAGCAAAATGAAAGACAAGTGATTGTCAACCATGTAATATTGAACATTACTGTTTATCTATGATAATAAAAGCCTATAATGCTAAACAGACCAGATGACCTTCCAAATGAAGCCATGTGGGTGGGGGTTGAAGCAAAGGCAATCGCTGTGGCGGTGGAGGCCAAGCCCCTTGCATGCATTTTGTGCATCAGGCCTCTAGCCCTATATAATAAAAGCCTAATATGCTACCGTGTTTCCCCGAAAATAAGACATCCTCCGAAAATAAGACCTACTTACAGGTTTCCTTCCGAGTGAAATATAAGGCATCCTCCCCCCGAAAATAAGGACCCCAGGCTCTGTCTCAGAATGAAAATTAATTTACCGTAAACTGGTCACTAGGGCCGCCCTGACTGGCGTCTAGCAACCAGTGACGTTACTTGGGGTCCTGACGTCATTGTTGTGGGAATGGAGAGAAATCAGTGTGGAAACTTTGTGAAACCTAAACTGCAAGGAGTTGTGACTTGGGTGAAGAATTCATGGGAGAAAATCACTGACAGTTGCATTGCAAATGCACTGTGAGCAGGCTACCTTGACAAGAAGTACTCATTTAAAGACAGTACTATTGCTAAACATGAGAGATTTGGTCCACTGATTCTGAAAGAAATGGAGTCACAAGAAATTCACCAAGAAATTCAGGAATTGGATTATTATGATGATGTTCCAGAAGATGATGACATGATTGTCATTGAATAAATGAGTAAATTCTTGATACTGTAGGATTCAGTTTGTCTGGTTTGTGTTGACAACTACCGTACTACCGTACCATATACAGGTGATAAATTTCCTTTATTTTCGTTTAACAATAAATGTGTACCGTATTCTTCTTCTTGGAAAAATAAGCCATCCCCTGAAAATAAGACCTAGTGCATCTTTGGGAGCAAAAATTAATATAAGACACTATTTTATTTTCGGGGAAACAGGGTAAGTGTCTATTTGTTCAACTATTCGACCAGTTGCTATGACAAACACTGACCACCAGGGGGCAGATGCCCTGTAAGTTAGCTTGCTGCTGGGGTGGGACAGGTCAGGGACAGGGCGAGATGGGCCAGACATGCCCTACAGCCCTCCCAAGGTCCTTCTCCGGCCCCAATTATGTACCAGTGGGGTCCCTTGGTCTGGCCTGCACCCTCTCAAAATCCAGGACCCCTCAGGAGATGTTGGAGAGCTGAAGGCCAGGCTGAGTGACCCCACCGGTGCACTATTCTGTGCACCAGGCCTCTAGTATACAATAATATGATTTTTAAAGGTGGCCTGAAATAAAAACAAACAACAAACAACAACAAAACAAACGGTGGCCTGACATGGTGGTAGAGAATAATGGTTTAGATGCCCAGATAATCGGTGGAGGACATAACACGACTAATTCACAGTTGGTTCGTTTGTACCACCAGAGGGAAGTTCCCATGTGCCGGGGCAGAGAAGAAAGCAAACACTCCCAGATGAGACCTTGGGATCGTCCCTCGGGCAAAGCAGGTGCTGTGATTAAGATTTCCTCTTCCTGAATTCTCATCATTTGCAGTAACCTGGATGGAATTGGAGAGCTTCATGCTGAGTGAAATAAGCCAGTCAATGAAAGAGAAACACCACATGACTTCACTCATTTATGGATATTAAAGAACATTATAAACTAATGAACAGAAAGATAGATATAGAGACAGTAAAACAACAAGCAGACTGTCAAATGACAGCGGGGGTGGGGGGTAAGGAGATCTGAGGGAGATAAGAGATCAACCAAAGGACTGGTATGCATGCATATAAGTACAACCAATGGACACAAAACTCTGGGGAGGGAGGGCATGAATGGGAGCGGGGGGCAATGGTAAGCTATGTACACATATAATACCTTAATAAATTAAAAAAAAATGATTATTAAAATTTTTTTTTAAATTATCAGTTAAAAAAAAAGATTTCCTCTTCCTGGTGCCTTGAACCCTCCTGGTTGGCTCCTAGGGACCAGGGGCAGCTGTGTAAGGGGGGGAGGGCTGTAGCTCCAGCATTCTGCATGCTTGTGTTTCACTAAACCGCTGTGGTTGCCTGGCTGGTATGGCTCAGTAGTTGAATGTCAGTCTCTGAGCCAGGAGGCCACAGTTCCATTCCCAGTCAGGGCATGTACCCGGGTTTCGGGCTTGATCCCAGTAGTGCAGGAGGCAGCTGATCAACGATTCTCTCTCATCATTGATGCTTCCAGCTCTCTCTCTCCCTCTCCCTTCTTCTCTGAAATCAATAAAAATATTGTTTTAAGTCAATAAACTGCTGTTGGTTATTGCAGGAGCCAGTCATGCTGTGGGCAAATGTTTGAATAGGCCAGTGGGAGAATGAGCACAGCTTCTGGAATAGACGGGTTCTTCTGGAACAAGGACTTCTCAAGAGAAAAACAGACCTGCCCGGTACGAGTGGCTACCTCCTGCCTGGAGCTGTATTTGGGTTATCTATTTCTGTGAAGTCGCTCCCAAACTTTGCTGCTATGACAACAGTCTGTTGTTCTGCTCGTGAATCTGCAGCCTGGGAGGGCTCTCGGGGAGAGCCTGTCTCCAACCCACACAGCATCCTGTCTCCTCCCCTCCGAGGCCCGGAAGACCCACTTCCACGACGGGGCAGGGCAGGCCTGGAGAGCTGGTACTGACGGTGCCTGGGGGGCTCGGCCGGGGCCGCGGCCGGGGCTCCTCTTGGCCTCTCTGGGCTGGAGTTCTCCCAGCACGGGCTAGGTTCTAAGGGTGAGCAGCTCAACCGACCAGCGGGAATCCGAACCGCCTGATCTGTCCTGGCCTCGGAAGTCTCACCGTGTCACTCGTCACCCGCCTGTGACCACAGAGGCTTGTCCAGCGTCCGGCAGAGGGGCACCCACTCGGGCGAGGTGCGGGTTTTGGTGTGTCTTCTTTTAGGGACACCAATCCTATCAGGGTGGGGTTCAGGGCTCCACCCTTATCACTTCGTGTAACCTCGGTTACTTCCTTCGAGGTTCTGTCTCCACATATAGCCACTCTAGGGGTTAAGACTTCAACATATGAATTGGGAGGCACGGGGGCGGGGGGCCGGGTAAGGGAAGGGACACACATAAATATTCAGTCCATAACATCCCTATGGTGTGATGTGAATTAGACAACAATTGATAAAGATAAATTTATATTGATATTCATTCAAGAAAACTGTATTGAACACCTACTATGTATCAGACTCTCTGCTAGACTCTGGGGGTATAGGTAGGAGAAAAAAACTGTTCCTGCCTTTTAAAAAATATATATGTGTATATATATATATATATATATATATATATATATATATATAATTGATTTTCTACAGAGAGGAAGGGAGAGGAATAGAGAGTTAGAAGCATCAATCAGCTGCCTTCAGCACACACCCCCACAGGGGATGTGCCCGCAACCAAGGTACATGCCCTTGACCGGAATCGAACCTGGGACCCTTCAGTCCACAGGCTGACGCTCTATCCACTGAGCCAAACCGGCTAGGGCTGTTCCTGCCTTTAATGAGTTTATGAGTATGAGGAAGACAGAGCAGCCAGGAGACACAGGGACAGCTATAAGGAGAGCCTGCCATGACAGCTTCTGGAGGGACAAATCCACTACTCCACGGGGAGGGGCACAAGCTACGTCCAAGCGTGACGAAGGCCGAGTCACAGGGAGTCGGGAACAGGAGGTGGAGAGACAAGGGAAGACATTTTGGGGAGAAGAATAAGATTTGCAAAGACCCAGGGCCAAAACCGGGGTGACCACCACCCTGGTTTCCCAGGACTGTCCAGGTTTAACATTCAAAGCCCCGCACCCAGGAGACGCCTTAGGCAAATACTGGTGTCGCTGGAGCACCAGGGAGGTGGGCTTGCAGCAGGGCTGGTGCCGGAGAACGCTGGGAGCTGGGAACGTGGGCAGGAGCCCCAGGAGCCAAGCGGTGCTAAGAGGCTAAGGCTGTATCTTGGAGGCAGTTGAGCAATCCGCAGGAGCTTACATAGGGAGGTGACTCACGAAGAATTGTGTTTAGAAAGATCTCTATCTGCTGGATAATTAAGAAGAGCCGGTTGGGAAGCCATTGCAGGTTTCCAGGGAAGAGATGATGATGGTGAGCTTGGGTAAAATCACGGAGGGGGATGGAGTGAACCAGAGGATTTAGGACATCTTCAGGAGAAGTAACAGAACTTAGAGATGCGGGAGGTGAGAGACAAGAAGTCAAGGTTGACTCCCAGGTTATTGTTGGTTTGAGCCACTAGAAAAAGCCTTGGGAAGTCCTTGGGATGTTTCGGAAATCCCTTCCCCACACCACTCTACAGGAGAATGCAGGCAAAGCAGCTACTCTGCTCCCCACAAAGCTCGTATCGACCTAAAAATCAGAGTGACCGCACCCCTGACCCGGAAGTCAGACGTAGCCATGAGGCTTAGAGAAACTTAAGGTAAAAGGAGGCTTGGGGCAAGCAGGGGAGGAAAGTGGGCATTTATCACACTGGATACTCCCTACACGATTTATGGACTCTCTAATTGGACCTTCACAAGAATCTTGGGAGGGAGGTAGGTGGGTGTTGTGGTCCCCATTTCATAGCTGCAGAATGGGGGTGAGCTATTGTGCCTCAGGTGGCCATGGCTAGCAAGCAGCAGAGCTTGGGGTGCCTGACCCTAAAGAACTGCTCTTTCCACCATGCTGCTTCCCCTACGGAGCACCCGTTGCTACCTGATGGGCTATTTTGTCGCAGCCATTTCCCTGCCTGGATTCTGTGTTTCTTCAGTGTTTGAGAAGGATGCGGACCCAGGGCAGGACTCTGCCCCTGCAGGGCTCTTAGAGGCCGGCTGAAGGCTGCTTCCAGGAGCAAGGGTTGCAAGAGAACTTCTTGCTCCTTTCTCACTGGCCCCCACACAACGCTACTTACAGAAACCCTAGAGCCGGAGAGCTTTGTGAGCACCGAGGCTGGGGGAAGCGGAGGAGACAGTGTCCCAGTGAACAGGCAGTCTAGGGAAGGAGGGAGCACTGGGGAATGAACCTCTAGAGATGGCAGGCAGCCGTGGGAAGGATACCCAAGGAAGAAAGGAAACGCAGGCTGAGTTCTCAGGGCCTCCCCCGAAAGAGAGAGGGTGCACAGGTGAGCTGGTCGAAACCTTAGAAGGGGCAATGGAGCCCTGACGACTAGACCTATGTGGTGCCCACAGGGAGGCCGCCCAGTGCCAACACGAGCTTCTTTTTAATCAGCCAGGTCTACAATTATTTTTTAAAATACATTTTATGGCTCTTTTTAACAGAGAGGAAGGGAGAGAGATAGAGTGTTAGAAACATCGATGAGAAAGAAACATGGACCAGCTGCCTCCTGCATGCCCCCCGTTGGGGATGTGCCTGCAACCCAGGCACACACCCCTCACCAGAATCGAACCTGGGACCCTCCAGTCCGCAGGTCAATGCTCTATCCACTGAGCCAACCGGCTTCGGCCAGGTTTACAATTTAATGTAAACTTTGACTTATCTTCTGTGAAGTCTTAATCCTCTGTATTCACATAGTAATCTATCTATCCATCCATCCATTCATCCATTGTTTTTTATTTTATGTTATTTTATTGATTTTTTACAGAGAGGAAGAGAGAGTGATAGAGAGTTAGAAACATTGATCAGCTGCTCCTGCACACCCCCTGCTGGGGATGTACCCGCAACCAAGGATACATGCTCTTGACCAGAATCAAACCTGGGACCTTTCCGTCCGCAGGCCGATGCTCTATCCACTGAGCCAAACCGGTTTCGGCCATCCATCCATTGTTAATCCTCACTGGAGGATATTGATTTTCGTTGATTTTCAGAGAGAGTGGGAAGAAGGGAAGGGAGGGGGAGTGAGCGACATTGATGTGAGAGAGATACATTGATTGGCTGCCTCCCACACAGGCCCTGACCAAGGTCAGGGATTGGTACCTGCCCTTGACCGGGAATCTAACCCGAAACCCTTCGGTGCACTGGCCAATTCTCCAAGCACTGAACTTGCAAGGGCATAATCTATCCATTTTACCTATAGTATTTTACAACTATTATTTCTTATTCCACCACTCCTTCTAGATTTGGAATTCTTCCAAGGATACCACTTTCACTCTCTTCATGTTTTCACATTTTCTTTTATACAGCAGGCGCCTGACTGGAGTGTGTTGTCATTGGCTGGCTTCTTTGTTCACCGACACTGGCAGAGAAAGGACACAAGAGGGCGCTCCTTTCCTTCTAATCTGAGCCTGTGGAGCTGAGCCTTTTCTGCCCATTTTAGGTCTCTCTTAAAAACTCATAAGTGACTGGTGTTGGTGGAAACATTTTTCACTACTACATACGAGGGAGAGGCTCTGGGGAATTCGGAATATTTATCCCTGTGCCCTTAGGGAAATATTTATTCAGCTCAGGTCTTTGATTCCATTTGAATCAATAAAACAAATATTTGTATAGGCAGTTTTTGAATAACTCAGCCTAAGAGAGAAACATATTTTAAAAAGTAACCAACCCCTTCACATCCACTAGGATGACTATGATCGAAAACGCAGAGTAACAAGTGTTGGCAAGGGTGCGGGGAATTGGAACCTTTGTATGTTGCTGGTGGGAATGTGAGAGGGCAGCTGCTATGGAAAACCATGGTTTCTCAAAAAAAAAAAAAAATTAAACATAGAACTACCATATTTCAGCAGTTCTACTTCTGAGTATATACATAAAGTAACCGAAAGCAAGGACTCCGAAATATCTGTGCAGCATTATTCACAGTAGCCAAAAGATGGAAACAACCCGAACATCCACCGGCACAGGGATGAGTAAACAAAAGTGTGGTAATGTATGTGATGGAATGCTGTTCAGCCTCAGAAAGGAAGGGGCTTCTGACACACCGTACAATGTGAAGATGCAAACCAAAACCACAATGAGATTTTTTTTAAAACAGGGTCAATTCCTGTATAATATATACTGTATATTATCTCTATAATATATACTAGAGGCCCGGTGCACAAAATTCATGCGAGGGGCTCGGCCCTTGCAACCCTGGCTGCCCTGGCTGGCCCTTGCAGGCCCTCACAGCCCCGGCTTTGTCCGGGAGGTCTTCTGGATGGTCGTTGGGCTGTTCAGTCTAATTAGCATATTAGCCTTTTATTATATAGGATGTTATATAATATATATAATTTCAGAGAGAGAGACATCAATGATGAGAGAGAATCATTGATCAGCTGCCTCCTGCACACCCCACACTGGGGATAGAGCCCACAATCCAGGCATGCGCCCTGATCAGGAATTGAACAGTGACCTTCTGGTTCATAGGTCAGCACTCAACCACCAAAGCCATGCCAGCCACAAAGAGATTTTACCTGACACATGGCTACCATCAAAAAAGTCAATTAAGAACAAGAGTTGGTGAGACTCTGAAGAAAAGCCAATCTTTATACATTATGGGTCGGAATGTAAATTGGTGCCACTACTAAGGAAAACACTATGGAGCATCCTCAGAAAATTAAAAATAGAACGACCACATGATCCAGCAATTCCACCTCTGATTATATGTCCAAAAGAAATGAGAAAGGATATAGAAGAGATAATATGCGTGCCCATGCTCATTGCAGTGTTATTTACAATAGCCAAGATATAGAAACAAATGAAGTGTTTGTTTAACAGATGAAGGGAAAGAAGATGTGGTTTACATATACACTAGAGGCCCGATGCACAAAGACTCATGCAAGAATGGGCCTTCCTTCCCCTGGCTGCCGGCACCACCTTCGCTCCGGCTGGGAGCCGCCTTCCTGCCTTCCCAAACTGCCCAGAAGTCCCGAGCGGCTGGGACAGTGCGGAGTGTCCCGCCCCACCCTTGGCTGCTTGGCGCCTGTTTATGCAAATTAGCCCACCATCTATCTTGGGTTGATTTGCATACTCACTCCTGATTGGATGGTGGGCATCTTGAAGGTACAGTCAATTTGCATCTTTCTCTTTTATTAGTGTAGATGGAATGTTATTCAGCCCTGAGAAAGAAGGAAATCCTTACATTTGCAATCACATGGATCTCCCTTGAGGGCATTATGCTAAATGATATAAGGCAAAGAAAGACAAACATTGCATGGTATCACTTACATGTGTTGAATCCTTTTGTTTGTATTTTTAGTCAAACTCATAGAAACAGAGAGTAGAAAAGTGGTTGCCAAGGGCTGGGTTTGGGGGAAACGGGAATAAGATGGAAAAAGGGTACAAACCCCCAGCTGTAAAATGAAAAGGTCTGCGGATCTAATGCATAACATCATGACTACAGTTATCACACTCTACGGTTTAATTGAAATTTGTAGAGAGAGTAAAACTGAAGTGTTCTCACCAAAGAACAAACAACCAAGTTCTGCATGAAAGATTCCAGGTGTTTCTCGCGCCCTTTGAAGTCTGAAGAACACGGCTGTTGAGCAACCTGCTCTTTCTTTCCCATGCCCTCGCCACTGGACGAGGGGAGGCCGGGATGTGAGGAGTGTGCAGCACATCCCAGCGAGGAGGGGATTTGTCCCTTTAAGGCTGGATGGGCTTTGTATGGACAGGCATAAGCCAGGACAAAGTTCCAGAGAGATAGAATGGTTTATACAAAGAAAAAAAAAATGTGAACAGAGATTAGACAACTTTGAAGTCAAGGATTCATGAAGGGGAGTAGAAGAGATAAGGTTAGAAAAACCCTGAATAAGAGGCCAAAGTATTTATTCAGGAGGGCAGTGTGTTTTCTCTCACTTGCTCATGTTGAAATCCTGATATATTTCATTCCATCGACCAAACGAGAGATTTTTTTTTTTTAATGACGATACAACTGACATGCGTTCTACATATCACAACGAGCAGCACACGTGCCCGTGAGAAAGCCCAGCTGCTGAAGCGAATGGGACCTGGCTCTTACCGAACCTTCCTCATTATTTAGCTGCTGCTTGTTCGTGCAGTTGGTCATCTGCTGATGCCAGCAGGTACAAGTCTGGATCCTTACTACGGTGGGAAAACAGGCATGGGGTAGAGGGGGCACCTGACAAGTTGAGGAAATTCTATCCGTTCATTGGAGACCAATTAGTGGATGGTAGCAGTCAACAGCCGTAACCCAAACTTCAAATGGAGTAATAGGACCTTGTGTTTACACAGTATTTTATGTCATACAAATTCTTTTCACAGACACTCCTTAAAGCCGTCGAGTGGGGTAGGAAGTCATTAAAAACACACACACAACCGCGGAGGGAGTTTAATGTGAAAGGTGGCTATGAGGGAGATATTTTTTAAAATAAGCACTGACAGGACCGAGTGGTCTGGTGGTGGGGGCAGGGGGTGGGAGGGAAGAGAGAGGAGCCAAAGACGATCCCAACGTTTTTGAACTTGGGTGAGGATGTTGTTGCTACTAACACAAACCTAGAGGAGAAGCTAATTTGCATGGGGGTGGGGGTGGGGGTGATAATGGTAAATTTTGAAGTAATGTCGAACTGATAGAACAGTTATAACCGAAAGAATAGCACAAAATACCTTTGCACCATTCCTTTTGCCCGGAGACTCATTCAACTGACGCCTGTCATCTCAGTCACAGCCCTTAGAGCAAGAGGATCCACAACGCATCCGATCCTCATAACTTTCAAATCTTCTTCAATCTCTCCAACCGGTTTGGCTCAGTGGATAGCGTGTCGGCCTGCGGACTGAAAGGTCCCAGGTTTGATTCTGGTCAAGGGCATGTACCTTGGTTGGGGGCACATCCCCGGTGTGGGGTGTGCAGGAGGCAGCTGATCGATGTTTCTCTCTCATCAATGTTTCTAGCTCTCTATCCCTCTCCCTTACTCTCTGTAAAAATCAATAAAATATTTTTTTTAAAAAAATCTTTAATCCAGAGACGTTCCTCGATTTCCCTGTCCTTACATGGCCTTGACTTTTTATTATTATTAGTAGTAGTAGTAGTACCATAGGCTATTTTGTAAACTGTCCCTCAACGTGGGTTTGTCCAATGTTTCTTCATAATTAGGCCCAGATTATGCACCGTTTAACTGGACTATCACAGAGGTGACCAGGTTCTCATGGTGTCATCCATCGGACGGCACACCTGTCAATGATCTCATGTCCATTTATCTCATTATTTTGGTGTTAACTTCCATGACTTGATTAAAATGGTATCTGCCAGTGTTCCCCACGGTAGAGTTACTCCCCTCTCCCTCTCTAATGCCTAGAGTATTTGTGAGTATATGGAAAGGGTGTCGGCAAAGGCTGGCTTCACCACAGTGTCGCCTGTGTAGGTGTACTGAGTCCCCTGCTTAGAAGGGTCCCAGGGGCTTTTTGTTTATTCTTAATCTCACCTTTTTCCTTTTTAATTTTTTTTCCTTAACAAAGTAGAAGAGAGAGAGAGAGAGAGAGAGAGAGAGAGAGAGAGAGAGAGAGAGAAATATCGATGTGAGAGCAACACATCGATTGATCGCCTGTTGCACGAGCCCCAATCAGGGCCCAGGCCGGGGAGGAACCTGCATCGGAAGCACGTGCCCTTGACGGGAATCAAACCCGGGACCCTTTGGTCTGCAGGCTGACGCTTTATCCACTGAGCCAAACGGGCTAGGGCAGAAGGGTCCCAGGTTTGGTGTGCTTTTTGCTCAGCTCCCACCATGAAGAAAGGAAGAGGGGCAGGAAGGCAGGAGAGAAGGAAAGGACAAGCAGGCGTAGACATCCCACGTTTGACTTGGCACCTTGGAGTTGCCAGGACGCCTAAGAGTTAGCAAAGCAGAGCCCGGGCTTGGGAGGAAAGTCTGGGCTGGAGGTAATGGCTGGGGTGTGGGGTACACAAAGGGGGAGACTGAAGTGGGAAGGACGATTTCCCCAAGAAAATGAGAAGGGACATGAGGAACCCGGGACCTAACCTTTGGGAAGACACACAGATGCGGAGCAGAAAGAGTAAGGGAAGCCGGAGGACTTCAGTGCATCAGAGCGAGGGAAATCCGCTGGTGCAATGTGTGACAGAAATCAAAGGAGAAGAGTAGTCAGTCACATCTGTGGGGCAAACACCTTAAAAGGAGAAGGCTGACCAAGAAAAGATTCCTGGTTCTAAGAACTAGCCACATCGCCAAAACCAGTTTGGCTCAGTGGTAGAGCGTCAGTCTGTGGACTGGAGGGTCCTGGGTTCGATTCCGGTCAAGGGCACGTACATTGGTTGTGGGTACAACCTCAGTGGGGGGTGTGCTGGAGGCAACTGGTCATCAATGTTTCTAGCTCTCTATCTCTCTCCCTTCCTCTCTGTAAAATATCAATAAAATATATATATTTTTAAAAAAAGAACTAGCCACATGAAGAGATTATCTGTTTGTTCTTTTAGGCTTTCAGTAAACATTGGTGGGGGTGAGAGGGCGTTAGGCCCCAGGTTTGAGGAGGGAGAAGGGGGCTGGCAGGGTGGGCTTCCTGGGTGTACCACCTCGGTAGGCACACAGGGTCCTGAGCCTAGCAGAGCCCCAGGCTTGTCCTCCTGCTGTCAGATCCCTACTATCTGAGCAAGAAGTCCAGCATTTCCATTTTGCACTGCGCCCTGCACCGCTCCATAAGCTGGTCCCGGGTGAGGGAGCGGCTGTAAACCAGCCTTGCCTTCGGGAACATGTGTTGGTGAAAGCCAGAGGCCCGTATCTTGTCCTGGTGGCAACGCAGAGTTAAAATGTGACTTCGCTTCGGGGGATGTGTGTTGGCAAACTGGCCGAGGGTGGTGTGGGAGGAGATTACGGAAACCGGTGGAGATTTACAGGAGGGATTCTTGAGTTCAAGGCCCCTGATGAGTCAGATGCAGCCTTGGCCTGGAGGAAGGCAGAGGCAGAACGCCAGCAGCAGAGGCAAAGAAGGTGGTGGTGGTGGGGGCGCAGGCTGAGGACCAGCAAGCGCCAACATAAAACCTGGTCTGGTGCCTAGAACCGAGCGTGCCTGCAGATCGAACGGGCCCCTGGAGAGCCGCAGGCCCAGGCTCCGGGGCGCGCACGGGGAGAGGCCCCGGCGGTCCACCCCGGCGCCAAAGCGCGCGCAGAGCGCACAGCCCGGCTCCGAGCCTCCGGGCCGGCCAGCGCGACTGCGGGACCAAGGGGGACTGCGGGACCAAGGGGGCCGGAGGGGCCGCGGGCAAGGCCGTGCGTCTCGGCCGCAGGGCAGGATCGGGTCCCCCGGGCCTCCGACCGACCCGCCCTCTCCGCCGGGCAGGCGGCCCCAGGAGAGGGCCTCCCCCCGGCCCGCCCCGCGGTCCCCGCCCGCGGGAAGGCCTCCGTGGGCCCGCGCACGTCCGAGCCGCCCTCGGGGCTTCGAGCGCCCAGAGACTGGGGAGGAGCCTCGCTCCCCTTCCCGGGCTCCCGGGACCCCGCCGGCCGCATCCAGGCCGCAGGCGCGGGCCCGGGGAGCGGACGGGGCCGGGGACGCCGGACAGGGCCGGCCTCCCGCTCCGGGGCTGGGCCCGGCCGGGCGGGGCGGGGCGGGCCGCGCGCCAGGAGGAGGCCGCGGGCCCCACGGGGCCTCTCCGTGGAGCGGCCGGGCGCTGCGAGGGGGCGGCCCCGGCCCCGCCGCGGGGAGGGCGGGCGAGTCTGAACCGCCTCCTCTGCACTCGCCGAGGAGAGGGGGGTGGGGAGGGGTGGGGGTGGGAGGGGTTGGGGTGGAAGGGGTGGGAGGGGGAGGGAGGAGGGCGCAGAAACCGGTCCCAGCCGGACGCCGCCCTCCTCTGCTCGCCCGGGCCTCTCACGTCTTCCTTTCAGCAGCTCGCGCTGGGCTCCGTGCCCGAGGGCCCGGGGCAGCCCTCAGAACTTTTAAGAGGGGCGCCTGGAGGAAATTAACCTGGTGCAAGGCTTTGAGGAGGAAACCGAGGACCCTGGAGGTCGGTTTCAGCCTCCGTCCGCCACCATGTGATCAAAGTAAGAGGTGCTCGCTGCCTACACGGTGGCAAATGCAGAAAAGTGTAAATATTTAGACATAAAAAGCACCCGAATCCCACTCCCCACAAGCAAACACGTTTGCATGTTGCAGTGTTGCTGTTGCTACCGTATGTATATTTTCCTTTACATAAGAGAATTCGGGATTCATGCACATTATTCAGTGTCTTGCTTTTTATGCGTAATGTCTTCTAAACATTTCCCATTTCCTCGAACACATCAAAAACATCTGTCATGGTTCTATACACTAACATTGTGTATAGCTGGACCAACATGTAACCATTTTCACTTTTAAAGGTCCAAAGGATACAAATATTTTTAAAAGTTTTTTAATGATTCATGTTAAATTGTTCCTCAGAAGAAGCTCTTGAACTAATTTATATTTTTTCAGTTGCACTGGATACATGGCCAGAGTGTTGATCAGAGGTTGACACCGGGCCTTGAGTAGGTAACCCCTTCTCCCCTTCTGGGCACCAAACCTCTGCTCTGCCATCCGGGTTTGCAGCTGGATCCCTGGTGGGCATTCAGGAGGCAGCTGATCAATATCATGCCCTCACATCGATGTTTCTCTCCCGCCCCCTTCCTCCAAAAATCAGTACAAAAATCTTTAAACACAAACCAACCACAACAAAACCGGTACCACCCAAGTAACTTAAAAATGGAAGAGGATTCGGCCGGAAGTGTCTCCTCCAGAACCTCATCCTCTCGGGCCGCCAGGTGAGGCTCACCAGTATGTTCCCTTCGGAGCCTGAGTCTGTACAGATGCAATAGCTCCCAGGAGGCCCAGTCAGTAAGACGTCAAAGCTTAGGTGCTAAATAATCATTTCTGTTAAGAATCCCCTGCAGGCCCTGACCAGAATGCTCAGCTGGTTAGAGTGGTGTCCCCATGCTCCAAGGCTGCAGTTCAGTCCTTGGACAGGGCACATGCAAGAGTCAACCAATGAATGCGTAACTAAGTGGAACAACGAATGGATGTTTCTTTCTCTCTCTCTTTCCAAATCTTTTCTTAAAGAATCCCCTGCAGTAACAATCTAAGTGCTCGTCATCAGACGAATGGAAGATGTGACACACACACATACATGATGGCATATTATCCAACCATGAGGACGGAGGGAATCCTGCCACTGGTGAAAGCATGGATGGACTGTGAGAACATTATGGTCATTGAGGTAAGTCAGAGAAAGATAAACACTGTGTGGCATCACTTATATGCGGGACCTAAGAAAAGCCAAACTTGTAATAACAGAACAGAATGGTGGTTACCGGGGATAGGGGGAGGTGAGAGAATAGGAGGGATGTTGTTTAAAGGTACAGACTTGCAGCTAGTAGACAAATAAGTCCTTGAATTCTAATGCTTAGTCTAGTGATTATAGACAACAATAGTATATTATAGACATCAAACTTGTTGAGAGACTAGACCTTAATTATTCCCACTTTAAAAATGAAGCAATAGCCGAAACCGGTTTGGCTCAGTGGATAGAGCGTCAGCCTGGGAACTGAAGGGTCCCTGGTTCGATTCCGGTCAGGGGCATGTACCTTGGTTGCGGGCACATCTCCAGCAGGGGGTGTGCAAGAGGCAGCTGGTCGATGGTTCTCTCTCATGTATGTTTCTAACTCTCTCTCTCTCTCCCTTCCTCTCTGTAAAAAAATCAATAAAATATATTTTAAAAAATATATTTAAAAAAAAATAAAAATGAAGCGATAATTATATATAGTGATAGAAGTGCTAGTTAATGCTACAATGGCAATCCTATCTATAATAATAAGCGTAATATGCTAATTAGACCGGACAGCCGGACCACCTTCCCCATGAAGCTGGGGCTTCGAGGGCTGAGGCAAGCTGCGAGGGCCAAGCCCCTCGCACGAACTTTGTGCATTGGGCCTCTAGTTGTAATATATAAATCTAGCCAAACAACATGTTGTACACCTTAAACTTACAAAATGTTCTATGTCCAATATATTTCAATCTAGGATAACCAGGATCTTAGAGAATAAAATAAATTAGAGAAAGCAGCTGGGCATGGCTCAGTGATTGAGCATTGACCTGTGAACCAGGAGGTCACGGTTTGATTCCCAGTCAGGGCACCATGCTGGGGTTTCGGGCTCGATTCTCAGTAAGGGGGCGTGCAGGAGGCAGCTGATTAATGATTCTCTGCCATCATTGACTGTTTCTCTCTCCCTCCCTCTCCCTTCCTCTCTGAAGTCAATAAAAATATATTTTAAATAAATAAATGAGTAAATTACAGGGAAAAGAAGCAACATTCTGCATACAAATGACCTCACTCTCAGCCTCATCCCACAGCAAAAATCAAAATTACACGGCATCCCCCGGAAGCATCCCCGGAAAGCCAAGTGCCCTCTCCACTCAGGACTCTGTCCAGCCCGCGGTCCTGGGAGATGTGAATCCCCAGGTCCGAGTGGCTGAAGGGACTCAGAGCGACTTTCTGGGAGCTTGGGTGTTGCTCTGCGTGTTAGGCAATAACCAACCACCCTCGCTTTACAGGGTGAGGGACCCTGAAGCTCAGAGTGGTCTGATTCCTTGACATTCTGAAACTAGTAGCAGGTGTTGCTTTCTCTCTCTCTCTCTTCCTCCCTCCTTTGCAACTGTGGAGAGAGTAGATCTGGTCTTTTTCTTATATTTTAAGCCCTCGTGTACTGTGTCAGCTACAATCATAGCACGGCACTGATGGGTCAAAGCGTACAGCAGCAGCAGCAGCAGCAGCAGCAGCAGCAGCAGCCACTTTTCGTTTGTTTACTTGTTTGGCTGTAGATTTGCTATCACGTGGTTTTTACCATATTCTCCACATTACGCTGGCCTGCTTCCCGAGGCCCATAAATTCACCCCCTTCTCCCTGCTGCTCCTGGAGGCTCCTGTTTGGCCCTGGAGGTTACAGCCAGTTACCCGTATTCCCCCCTTACAAGCTGAGTGTGTGTGTGTGTGTGTGTGTGTGTGTGTGTGTGTGTGTGTGATACGTTCGCAATACCCCCAGTGGACGCCGAAACAATGGATGGCACCAAGCATTACATATACTGTCCCCCCACTACATACATAAAGTTTAACTTATAAAGTAGGCACAGAAGGGGTTTAACAACGGTAACTAAGAATGAAACAGTTGTGAATGGCTTTGGGACTATTATTAAATAAAACAAGGGTTAGTTACACACACACAAGCACTGGGGTACTTCCCATTCAATCTGATAGTAGCTACTAAGCTCACTCTTCGGCGGATGGCATATACAGGGCGGAAAACACAAAGGGATGATGCATGTCCCAGGCGGACGGAGCGGGGCCGGTGCGAGACTTCATCACACTCCTCAGAACAGTGCGCAATTTAAAACTCATGAATTATGTATTTCTGAAATTTCCCATTTAATATTCACAGACGTGGTCGGCTGTGGGTAACTGAAACCACAGAAAGTGAAACCGCACATAGGGGGATTACAGTATACAGCATGCTTTTCTTGCATCTCCCATCTGGGGTGGGGGAGGTTGAGGGGAGGTTGAGGAGTGACCCTCAGCCCGGCCTGCACCCTCTTGCAGTCCGGGAGCCCTTGTGGGGTGTCCGACTACCGGCTTAGGCCTGCTCCCCTTAGCTCTGCCACGGACATCCTTAGCGCTGCCATGGAGCCAGCTGTAAGCCCCGCTTCTGGCTGAGTTGCGCTCCCCCCCTGTGGGAGTGCACTGACCACCAGGGAGCAACTCCTGTGTTGAGCGTCTGCCCCCTGGTGGTCAGTGTGCATCAGAGCGACTGGTCGTTCCACCATTCAGTCGATTAGCATATTAGCCTTTTATTATATAGGACTAGAGGCCCATTGCACGAATTCATGCATGGATAGGGTCCCTAAGACTGGCCGGCAATCAGGGCCGATTGGAGCCTTCTGGCTGCCCGCTAGGGCCCTTCCTTGGTTCCGCACCACCCCCTGGTGGTCAGTGCACATCATAGCAAGTGATAGAACTCCCGGTCTCCTGGTCATACTCCCGCAAGGACACTTCACATATTGGCCTTTATATATATATTATATATATACTATATATATAGTATATATATATACTATATATAGTTTGGGTTATGTAAGTTATATATTGTTTTGATTCTGCAGTTTGCTTCCCTCCCTTTTAAATAAGTATTAATGCATACAGAGAGATACAGGTATCAAAAGTGTACCATTTGATGAATTTTCCCAAACTGAACACACCCAAGTGACTTGCATTCAAATCAAGAAAAAACCATTTCCATCTACTCCACGAGCCCCCTTGTATAGCGTTTTTTGTTATTAGTCTTTCTTTCCTCTTTTCTCATAAATTTGCCTAATGTGAAATGGACTTTTGTTTGATTTAAAGATGACACATTCCCCAGCTTCCTGGCATGCAGAATGCGAATAATAGAAGATCATTGTTTTTTTTTCTTATGAGGCCAATTTAAAATCAAGTGCACTAACACATGTGGGCTTGTTAGGAGAACACTTGAGGGTAGATTCATATCCATTTAAAGCTGGAAGAAGACTTTGGGAAGAGGAGACTACGGGCAAGGTGTTGTACCTCTCCAGCAGCAGGTGTACAGCTGGAGCCCTCCCAATAACCCAGCATTATTGCTTATTAATGTTACGTAAACAGCCACGACAGAGAATGGAGAGGCACCAGGAAGATTTCCCATGGAGAGCTGAGTAATACCACTGTGAATGAGGGCACCAGGGGTTCCCCCTTTTCCATCCTACTGGAGAGAACTCTGCTGCCCTCTGGTTGCTTCCTGAATAGTGTCTGACAGGTTCCTTGATC